>OY821741.1:21088710-21688710 GCA_963682055.1 Primula veris
TGCATCGAGAGCATTATCACATGATTCTTCCCATTCGAATGGGGACCCCTTTTTCATGAGTCGACTAGGTTGGCAACGACCTGCAAGATTTGAGATGAATCATCGAATATACGCTAGTTTTCCTTGTAGGCTTCTTAGCTCATGAATATTTCTTGGGGCTTGTACCTTCATAATGGCCTCGATCTTGGATTCATCGATTTCTATTCCTCTATGGCGAACGATAAATCCGAGGAATTTTCCCGATGTGACACCGAAGGCGCATTTAAGTGGGTTCATTTTGAGCTGAAAGTGTCGTAATCGTTTGAAAATGACCTCTAGGTCTTCGAGGTGTTGATGGTGGTTTTTGGTCTTTACAACAATGTCGTCTATGTAGCACTAAATTTTTTTTGGAGCATATCATCAAAGATCCTTTGCATTGCTCTCTGGAAAGTTGCACCGGTATTCTTTAATCCAAATGCCTTGTAACAGTAGATACCTTTAGGCATGTGAAAAACGGTCATCTCTTCATCTTGTGGATCCATGCAGATTTGATTATACCCAGACAATCCATCCATGAACGACAAAGTTTCTTGCCCAGTTGTAGCATCAACCATGAGTTCGGTTATGGGTAGCGGAAACTCATCTTTACGACATGCATTATTCAGATATCGAAAGTCAACGCATACTCGAATCTGACCATTCTTTTTCTTCACAGGAACTATACTTGAGATTCATGTATGATATTTGACTTCTCTTATGAACCCTGCCTCAATGAGCTTGTTAACTTTCAACTCAATTTGTTGAACCAATTCTGCTTGAAATCTCCGTTGAGCTTGCTTAACTGGCCGTGCTCCATGTTTTACCGCTAGGTGGTGGACTGCTATTTTTGGGTCAAGCCCTGGTATTTCTTCATAACTCCAAGCAAAGACGTCATTGAATTCCTTAAGCAACTTCATGTAGTCCTCTTGATCTTTATCGGTTAAAAGTGCACTTAAGTATTTTGGTCGCGGATCATCCACTGTGCCAAGATTTACTTCTTCTAACTCATCCACAGTGGATTGGACGCCTTCTTCAAGTTCTTCTGGTGCCTCTGCTATATCTCTTTCAACTTCTTCCTCATCATACATAAGAGTGATGTGGTAGGATGCCGCAATTTCCAAGTTTTCTAGTTATAAGATATCATTACCCTCTACGGACTTCACTGTTCTTTTATGGCGTATTTGAGCGAACGATGTTTTTCTTTCAGATGCCCCCAGGCACTCAAAAACCAATTTTCTCCTTGTTAACCATCGAAATACTGAAGCTCTTTTGGTCATGCCTAAGCATTCAAAGACCGACCTTCTTCTTCTCAGCAATATTTCAAGTGAAGGTTCTCTTTTGATCATCGACTTTATGAGCATTGAGCCTCTCTTTATTGTTAACCTTTTGAAACTTTAGGGTAGAGTTCGAGGTGAGTGGGGCTGTTGGACAATGGGATCTTCCACCCATAATTGTTTACGAGGTTCCAAATCATTTGAGCCACAAGATTCACACTTTGATGTCGGGTCTTCTTCTTCGAACGTGATATAACAGTTGTTTGACTTTCCTACGATTATTTTTGCTGATTGAGGTGGCTTGTACCAAATCCCCGCATGAGATCCTTTTACCATGTAGCCTTTTTGTTTCAGCATGCACTGAGTTTGGTTTAGGCCGTAATATTCTTCCCCCATTATTGTCGAAGTAAGTTTTCCAAGGGGGCTCGATTCCTTAGATGTATAGCCTGCATTTGTGAGCATTTTGTATGCTTTTGGGTTAAAAAATTCTTTTGATGAATCTTCATGCTCAGTTAATGGGCAATGTGTTGCTCTAACAAATCCTTTAAGTACCCCAACTTGCTTGATTGATGTTATAGGAAAAGTTAACTCGCCACCTTTCTGATTATCAGTACTTACCGACTTAATAGTTTGAGACAAGAGCTTAGTCCCCATTTTGCCTTTTGTAATATCTACTCTAGTCTTCTTTCTTTTGTCGATCTTTTCATTTTATTTTATATGACCTAGAGAGGGGGCAGATATGGATGGTTCTACTTCTTTTCCTTTATCCATGTAGAACTTAGCGTCTGCGAAATATGATTCCACTCCGTTGAATGGATTATCATCAACTATGACCTTATTCACCACACTGTCCTTACAATATTTGAAACATTGATGAAGTGTAGATGGGACAACTCCATTTTCATGAATCCATGGTCGTCCTAAGAGCATATTATAAGAAGTTTTCGCATTAAAGATGTGAAACAATGGGCTTGACACCATTTCATCTATCACAAGCTTTAAGTGGATTTTTCCGATAGCCCTTTGTCCCTCATGATTAAAGCCCTAGATAATGAGACGACTTTGTGATAATTCTTCGGTTGTAATTCCAAGATTGTTTAAACTACACAGTGGTAGAATATTGATAGCGGACCCCCCATCTAGTAAAATCCTATTTACCTCTTTTTCTTGCATGTATCCGGAAACAAAGAGCAGGAGATTATGAGGTTTTGTGTTAAGCAAAAAATCTTCATAAGTGAAGTTAATAGTTGTCATGTCTGCCACTTAATTCACCTTTTCTTCTTGAAATGTTGTTTCCAAAATTTCATCCGAACCGCATTCACTTTGTTCCGTGTACTCTTCTATGCTTGCGACATTGCATGAATGAGAAAAATAGTAGTCTTCGTCATCTTCATCTTCGAGGTAACTATCTTCCATGCAACATTCACACTCGCAAATATCCCAGAAGCAATGATCGTCGTCTTCTTTGAACTTGTAGATCGACTTGCCTCGATAGTAGTATACAATGGGCACTCCCGTACTAATATCCAGATTTGTTCTTTCTTCAACTACTCTCCCTTGGAGTCGCTGCACATAGTAATCCCCCTAGGATTCTTTTAGCACCCCAACTTGCTTATCGTCGGCCTCATACATTTCCTTTAGAAATTGTTGACATTCTAGGCAGAAGTCTTTACACAGCCCTAACGCGTGCGAATGTTGGCCATTGCTTTCGAATTTGAGTGCTTCTAAGGAATCTTCAAGTGGATTGGTAGAGTTGAGAGATTGATTGACCTATTTTGTCTCATCTTCTCTATGAAAATCCTGCCATGTAGGTGGCGCTGATCCTCCCACTTCTTCCTTTTTGGTATATTGGACAAAATAGTCGAAATTTCCTGATGGCTCACCCAACAGCCCAGCACTTGGGTCTCTAGCTTCGTATCTTTCCCGTAGTGATTGTTGGGTTGATTTCGTCTTATTTTTATTTTTCTTACTCGTTCCCTTAGCTTCTTCATCGTCTTTAAAGAAATAATCCCATTGGTCATCCAAACAATCTTTGCATTCGCAAACGTCAAAGAAGCAATGGCCGTTTTTCTTGAATTCATAAATAGGTTGTCCTTCATAAATGGAATGAACTGGTATATTTTGTAGTGGTTGTGGGTTATTTAAAGGGTAGTCTTCTCCTTCTTCAAACTCACTCAATTCTTTGTTGGTGGATAATCTTGAACCTCTCGTGTGGCTAACATAAGTCCATGATGTATTGTCTTATGTGCTCGAGGTTTGCATGATGATTGCAATTGGCAGAAAAGACCCAAATTGAATCATGACTATTTTTGTCTCGTCCATGCTTTCAGACTCTAGATCTGTAATGATACATGTGTAATTGGCAGTTGTTATTTCTTCATCCTCCAAAGAGATGTTTCCTTGAGCGGCCAATTGTACGATATTCTCCTTCAAGACGAAGCACTTGTGGTTTGGGTGACTGACGAGGCGGTGGAATTTGCAATAATTTGCATCATCAACTTTGTCGGCCTCTTCGGGATGCTTCGTTTGTGGAAGATCGATTAGCTTAATTACGAGGAGTTCTTCTAGCATGTGAGGAACTTTGTTGTCAGGAAACGGACATTCCTTCTCTTCCATCTCCCTTAGCATGAGTCTTCTTTTTTCATTTCTTTGATTTACATTGGGCTTGTCATCTTCAACATTCTTCATGCTAGCTTTCTTCTTGATGGGAGGGAGGCCTTGAGATGGAGTTGACATGACAAACAATTTTCTTTTATCGGTTATTGCACAAGATTTGGTCCATTTCCTTCCATCTTGTTTATTTGGAGTTTTTTGCATCTCTGGAACTATGAGAGCTTGGCCACTGCTAGTCGAGATACTAACTTCCATGTCATGAGCTCTACTTGCCAAATCCTCAAATGTTTTTGGTTTTATTCCTTGGAGAATGTAGGACAATCCCCAATGCATGCCTTGAACGCACATCTCAATTGCTGATGTTTCTGACATTCTATCTTTGCAATTCAAGCTCAATCCCCTCCATCGATGAATGTAGTCCTCAACAAGCCCGTCTATCCATTGACGGGTATTTGTAAATTCCATCAAGCTCACAATGCGCCTAGTGCTATAGAAACGATTAAGGCATTTTCTTTTAGTGTGCTGACAAACTGCTTCACCATGAGGTCCCCATAAGTCCCTGCATTATTGCAAGTCTCGATGAAATGTGCAATGTGTTGATTAGGATTTCCCTTCCCATTAAATTTTTGAAACTTTGGTGGTTGACATGCGTAAGGCACCTTTAGTTCTTCGATTCTACGTGTGTAAGGTTTGACATAGCCGAAGGAGGAATGTGCCACCTCTTCATATTTCCCTTTTACGGTACCCAATATGAACTCTTTCAGCTTCTCTAGAGGAATTATGTCATTCGTTATTTCTAAAGGTCTTTCCTCATTTGAAGAACCTTGTCTTTCAGCTTCTCTACATCGATTTTTCCCTTGGCGTGACTCCGCTAATTGTTAAACTTTGTCTGTCAATATCGCCATCTGAGCGCCTCACTCATTAAAAGCCTTCATTAAAATTTCTAGGGTCCCAGCGATGGCATTAACCTGTTCTTCCACCATATGAGCGTTTATCTCCATTACTTGCATAGTTGTTGAGTTTGTTGAAGTAGCAACAACTGACCGGGGAGTGTTTGTTATGGAATCTGAGTTGTCCTCTAAGTGATGATTTCCAATCAAGTCTTTTTCATCAGAAGAGTCACTTTCCCATGTACCATCTTTGAAATTTGCTTTCACTTCAGAGCTAGCCTCTATCTTTTTGCCCAACAGATATTTTGTTATCTTTTATCATCCATGACAAGGAATGAGGGTGTTGGTAGTTAGACAATTGACTTGCTTCGGGTTATCATGATGTGACTGTTTTGCGTATTTTTATTTCAAGCCATGAATGATTGACCGATTGGCAAAGAGAAAAGATGAAAGGAGGAAATGAGTCCCACCGGGTGTGTCAAAATTTGTTTCACACAAATTTTTCGGTCCTATATACCAAGACAGAAAATAAATGGAGAAAGCAATATAATTTTATTTATTTGATATTTTACGGGTATAATCTCTGAATATTTTCTAAAATAAATAAAATAGAAATCGTTCGATTAATCTCTTCACAAACGAATTCTTATTGACTTCAATAGTTTGGTGAGGATTAAGTTGTTGATTTGCTTGAGTTTTGAGGTTGATCTTGACTTGTACTTATTTGTGAGTTTGATCTTGGGAAACACTTAATTTGTGGTTTTGAAGTCTTTTTGAGGATCGAAAGAGTATTTTGCTTGAATTTGTTGATGAGCTTACCTGAAGTTCTTCAGACTTGATGAAAATCTTCGAATGCTTAGTCTTGAACGACACTTAATTCGCGGCCTTTGGTGCTTATTGCAGATCAAATGGTGGATTTTTCTTGGATTTTTTGATGAGCTTGCTTGAAATTCTTTGGGCTTGATGAAGATCTTCAAATGCTTGGTCTTGAAAAACACTTAATTCGCAGCCTTTGGAGCTTCTTGCGGATCAAATGGTGGATTTTTCTTGGATTTGTTGATGAGCTTGCTTGAAGTTCTTCGGGCTTGATGAAGATCTTCGAATGCTTGGTCTTGAAAAACACTTAATTCGCGGCCTTTGGAGCTTCTTGCGGATCAAATGGTGGATTTTTCTTGGATTTGTTGATGAGCTTGCTTTAAGTTCTTCGGGCTTGATAAAGATCTTCGAATGCTTCGGTGGTTGATGGCTTGACTTCGGTAGATATTTTCTTTCTTGGATTTGGCTTCACCTTTGGCCTTCAACTTGTGTTTTTCAAGTGAGGGTAGCACCATATTTATAGGCTCGAGGAGTAATTATTCGCAAGGATACCTCTTATATTTTTGAGTTCTTCTCAGATTTCTTAATAATCAATGAGCTTACTAATAAATTGCCCAATAGTTTGTAGAAATTATAAATTAGTAGAAAAACTGTAAAACTTACCAACTTCAAATAGAAATTAATCATTTGGAACAAATCATCAATTTATTTGTTTTTCACTAAAATAAAATAAAACAAAAAAGTTTGTTTTCCATCATTTCCTTTAAGATACTATTTTTTATTTAATAAAAGAATTAAAACTCATTTTTAAAAACACGTGACATATTTTTATTATTCGAAAACTTTGCATGTCTACACCCATTCCTCAACAAATACTAGAGTCCAGTCAACAAGTGTTTAAGCCACATCCTTACATCGTACCTCATGAGAGGTTTGTGAATTTAAAAGTAAATGGGGAAACATGTGGTAATAAAATTAAGGTCCGCAACATTGATAAATGAATGAATGAGGAGGTGATGGTCATACAAGTTAAGAATGATTTTCATGGCTAGTGGTAGCAACTAGGTTGAAATTAGTTAAAGTTGAGGTAAGTGACATTGGTGAACACACAATGGAGGAGGTAATGGTCACAGGGCCTTAGAGGTTTAAGGAAACTTTTAATGAGGGTAAATTAGCACTTATCAAGTCTAATATATTAATAGGTCAACAAAGCGAAAAATACTAAAAATTATCCAATCATTCCCTTCTAGAGAGAAGAGAGCAAGTGGATTTAGATTTCGGAAAAAAAATTCAAGGAGAAACAGAAGTAAGTGATGTTGTCGTATAGGAAAGTATCGAGGGAGACATAAATAAAACTATTTATAACATCTGGTGCATCTAAAAGAGAGTTACCTAAAAGAAAAAAAAACTTTGTAAATGTAGTGAAGTCCTGTGATTTAAGTCTCCATGCAGTGCCATCGAAAGTATGAATAAAGCTAAATCACTCACACTCCAACATATAAAATGATTACAATGATTTCTGTCCAAATGAACCTTTTTTTTTCAATCTAAACTAGTGTATGATCTGGTCGTATGAGAGAGTAGGCTTGAATCGATGGCACGATTGAGTTGATATAGAAGTGAAAAGATTTGTATCGCCGCCTTTAAGTGTATAGAATTGGTGTGGCCATTTTGTGCTGAGAGAGAGGGTGTGAGTGAGTTTATTCTTAGATTTAGGCACCTATTTATATTGTCAAGGGTGGCTTTAAGTAAATTGAATCGCAGGGTAGAGAATCAAAGCAGTAAGTTTATCCATAGAGTTGATATGTTGGTGAACACTTTTGAACCTTGAATCACCTCAGAATAATTTGTATTGATTGTTTTCTAAAGCCATTAAAAGTAAAAACGTAGCCTCACAGATTTTCCAAATCTGTTAAATGAGATTGCATATTGAGGATTCAATATCTCCTCATTAAGTCGTCCTATGAACTTGATTACTTTTTAGATGCGTAGTTCATCAAGCAAAGAATCTTCATCAATTTAAATCATTACATTCCATAAGGAGACGAGAGAGATATGGTCGTTGTAACATACCCACTTGCAGATATCCGAAGACCGAAAGTATCTGACAACTAGGCTGATTGGGTTGACAAATTTTATAGCAAACATTTTCTCATTTATTCTTCCTTTTGATTTGATTTCTTCTCCAATGTTTATACCAATATTTCAAGAACCCATATAACATCAAATCACTTCATTCCATGATTAGATGAGTGAGTTGTGACGTTTGTAATATGGCCACTTGCTCATATCTGACACATCCTCATAACGGGTTGACACTTTCTCAAGAAAATATCTTTTGCTTTAAATGTCGATTTAAGTTATTGGGATATTCAAAGATAAAGTATTAGTGCTGAACAATATTCTCCAATGTTCAAAACTATTTTTAAAATACTTTTGAATTGACTATTATGGCTCCAAAAATCGTATCTGCACTTCCCATAAAGAGAACTTGTAACCGGTTAATATATACTTTAACCGGTTGAAATCTTAAATTCTGAAACTGCAAAATTTCCAATCACAGGTTACATGTTGTCACTTTAGCAATGTAGCAGTTTTAGTCCATTTGTCGATTTACTTGATAATTTACTATTTGTGTATATCGATACTGAACCGGCACTGATTTGAAATAAACTAGATTTAAATGTTACTACTACAATACTTGTATAATTAAAGTTCTAGTGTGTTATCATCAAAAAATTATTCAACTAAATATAATTGAAGATCGGTTCAACATGTACTCTTTGCATGCCATCAACATTTATTGTTTTTTGAATCTCTCTAACAACGAGGTCACTGCCACATTTAGTTGGGTAGCAGCTACATCAATGTTAAACGCATGAAAAACTAAGGAGAATTTTTAAAATTTTTGTTTTAATATATGATTTTTTGTGTCCAACCCCCCATTAATTTTGTTTTCTAAAATATTATAAAACCAAAAGAATAAAAAAAATATTTGAGTCTTTTATTTGTATCTCTCCCTTAAGAGAGTTTTTACGGAGTTATTATAATATTTGGAGATTTTATTCCACATTTGCGTTTTATACTTTTGTTGAGTGCTTTATAGGATAGAAGCATGTGATGGAGAATTAATCGAGACCGCTCTCAAGAAGCACGAGTTCAAAAATGAAGTTGTAGCCATTAGCCATCTTCATAAAAGTAGATGACTATCACACGACATTGCTCTAAAGGTGTATTCAATCTATAAACTCCCATATTCGTTAATTTTGTGAATATTTTTCGTGTTTAAGCTACGTTTTATTTTATTATATTAAACCCATTATTTTAAAAATTGTTGGACTAAGTTAGTTTAGTCATTTGATTAGATCACAAAATGTTATTTTATATGGGTTAATTTCACTATTATTAAACTATTTTTGTTATTAGTTTGTCTTGTTTTAGAATTATTTCGTGAATTATGTGTTTTTCTAGTTAATTTGCAGTTATTTGCATTTTTTTAGAAAAAATGATGGAATTAGCAAAAAAAACAAGACTAGAAAGAAAACAAAACCTGAAGATGGACCAAATCAAAGAAATAATAGTTATAAGGTCTAAAGTCATCCAAGTTAGAGCCTGAGAAGCCCATTTCGCGAAGAGCTTTTAGAAGCAGGATTCTTAACCGGTTATCTTAATCAGTTTAGTCAACAGAATTTTAAAAAAATAGATAGATTGAGTTTCTTACATTTTTGTTACAAATATCTCTAACCTATCATTGAAGGCATTTACATTCAGTAGCATGTAATCAATTTTACATGTTCTTATTGATATAAAAAGAGAAAATCAAGTTTTAGTCCGCCAAACCTTGTTCTTGACGCTTTTTTGTAAGTTCGATCTTCGTACTTTCGATATAGCTTCATTCTTTAGTTTTTTTACTGATTTATATGCATGTTTGTGTCCGTTTACATCAATTTAGACGTTAAACTTATTACCTATTGCATGTTAATTAATTGAAAGACGAAGTAATTTCAATAAGTATATTTGCATGTTAAAACGATTAAAACGATAGTATAGTTAATTTTCCAGCCATATAAACTTGAGGACTCGAGCCGGTTGATTGAGAACCCAGCCACCACCACCCTTTCGTTAGTTTAATATTTACGTAATCAACCCAAAATTAACCAAAACAACGTTTAAGCTTAAAATCACTATATTTGTCTTATAAAAAAAAGGCTTAAAATCACTGCTTCATCATATTCGATCTCGGGAACCCTTACCCACTCTATTTACTGCAATTGCCGTCGTACCCCTCCGCCGCCTCTCCACATAAAAAAAAACACATCCGGATGGCGGTCAATATTTTGGTGCCGCTACCAGGGAATACAGTCGCTAAAACGTTGTTTTTACGTGATATTTGTGCCATTTCTACCTTGATATTAGTTTAGTATATTAATAGAATTAAAAAAAAAAAAACTCATTTGGATCAGTTTTGATTTCACTGAAATCTTACATGATTTCAGTCCATTTCCCATCACTTAATCCGTTAATCGATTACAGTAATTGGTTAAGTCTAACTGGTAACCTTAACTAGTGAACTGTCATCGGTTAACCTAACCAACTACCTGATTCCAGCCATACTTAACTCTCGGTTAAATCATAATTGATACCCCTAGGTATATTACCCGCTTTCTATCTAGGAGACAACGTGAACTCTTGGTTTCCATTGATAACAAATCCTTAGACCTACACACGACCAACACTTGTTCATCAACCACGATGTCTCAACATGGAGAAGTTCACGATGAAGACCTAGTCTCTCACCTAGAAAATACTAGGAACAACAAAAACCAACCTCATGACGAAAATCACGTACAACCGCATCCACATCCACAGAAACTTGCTTATCGAACAATCTAGCACTTCTTAGATCCGGTCAATCCTAACATACCAACTTGCATAGTTCTCTCATCCAACCATGCAGAATATAATGTGCAAGTTTAAATGCTTTCACGTATCCCTACATTTCATGGAATGGAGTGTTAGAATCCTTCTAACCACATTGCAGAGTTTGAGTCCTTCTGCGACCTGCGAGTTGTATGAAACGTTGCGATTGACACCGTCCGCTTAAAGCTGTTTTCGTTTTCTTTAACAACAAAGCCAAGGATTGGTTTAATAACTTAGCACCTCATTTAATTCATAACTGGCAGGAAATGACGTAACTATTTTTGTGCAAGTTTTTTTCCGGCAAGTCGCACTATGACGTTCAACAACAACTTCAGAACTTCAAGTTTAAAGCTCAAGAAATTTTCTACAATGCGTGTGACATATTTAAGGATCTCCAACGTGCTTGTACTTATCACGGTTATGAGGCAAATATGCTTTTCAAGTTCTTCTACTTCTCGCTCACACCATAAGTGAGGGAGATGATAGAGTTTCACATAAGACGCTCGTTCAATACCTATTCTGTTCAACGCTCCTTTTACATCTTTGATAAGCTAGCTGAACAATCTAGAGGATGGGAAGTGAGTCCTTCAACTCACGTGATCAACCTCCAGCAAAACGTTTATACTATCTTGATAAACCGATTCCACCAGAGTACTGGCCAACAGTATCACCTGATCCTTTAGACCTTCGAGTACAGGAAGTCATTTACGGACAAGGCACGCAAGGAAACAATTTCCAGCGTTCAAACCCTAATATTCAATGGAACAACTCAGACAACAATGGGTATAACAATTATGGATGGAACCAACATCCTAATCTTCGTTATGAAAACCGTAAAAACGCTCAGAACATCCATCAACAAAGCAATTATCAGCCTCAATCCAAATATCAGTCAGCTCAAAGGTCCACTGCCCCTAACAACAATTGGGTGGCAATGGCTGACTTGAAGAGTCTTGAAGAAACATTTGCTAAGATTATAATCAACTCTATTTTTAAGTTGCTACTGGAGAAAACCAGGTTGGTAGACTTCCAGTGCAACCAGTAGCTAACCCCAAAAGGCAAGCACAGCCTAAAAATCTTCCAACCAGAGAAATCTGTGAAGTTAAGGAGGCAACCTCATGCGTATGCGTGGATAGCTCTTGCAACCATGAAAGAGAAACTCATTGATGAAATGGAAGACCTGCGTTCCGAAGAGAAGGAGGATCAATCCATGACCGCTTACCTAATTGTTAAGGATTCTGATGATGAGGATCCATCAATGATGGGTGGATGGCCTAAAAGCTTATATCGCATATCTAACCACATTAGAGGCTGAAGTTACTCCTCTCCTGACACCAGAAGTTGAGAAAGTAGTCCAGAATGTGGCTCAAAAATATAAACAATGATTTCATCTTTGAGTACCCTCAAAAAGAAATCCATGTGCAAGAAACACATGAGGAGATTGTCTTGGTTATCTTAATGTGATCATTCAAGAAGAAAGGTTAGATGATGACTAACAACAAAACAAATGGTTAAGAGGGTTAACCAATTGCAAGAAAACCTACATAAGTTCTTGGAGAGAATTCCAACCCAACGCATTGACGGTGGAGAACTTGCTAAAGTTTGAGACGCACCTAAGAAATTGAACTAGAATCATTGTTCTTAGGTAAAAGTATACCATATGAGGAGCCTGATTACCTAACAATGTTTCTAGGCATGAGCTTAAAAAAAAAAAGAGAGACCCTGGTATGCCTACACTAACAATCATCATTGGTTTATATCAACTTCAGAGAGTAATTTTAGATTCAAGCTCCAGCTTGAACTACTTACCTTTAGCAATGTACGAAGAGCTTAAACTCAAAGGAATCCAGCCCCTGCGTGCAAACCTGATCATGGCGATGAAACTTGTCTAGGCATCGTTAATGATGTCATGTGCAGAGTAGAAGATTTCCTATATACTCTTGACTTTGTCGTTACGATTTTCCGATTGTAGGTAATACATTTGAATTGATCAATCCACGGTCATTCTAGGGCGTCCATTTCTATGCACAGCCAAAGCAACTATGGATTATAAGAAGGATACACTTACGCTTTGTGGTGGAAATGGTACGCTCACTCTTCAAATGAGCATGCTGTCACAAATGCAAAGAGCAAAGGCAAGAGGCTGCTAGTCATGTGAAAGTGCTTATCATTGAGATCAATGAGAACGAAATGCTCAAGAGACAGAGTCAACAATCACGCGTAAGAAGAACCGCAAGGAAGAAGAAGAAAGGCGTTGAAGTCGAAACTTCAACACCAAAGGCAAAAGGAGGTAAGAAGAAAGAAGTAAAAGTAGGGAAACCTGTGAAGGTTTGGGTTGAGAAGGATAGAAGAATATAGGGAAAGAAAACCCTGTAAAAAGGCCATTATTGACTGATGAAGATGATGCCCGATTATGGAGCTATATTACAAAGATAGCCAGGGAAGAATTAACAACCTTGATCAACACATCACTATCTAGTCCCAATGTCGCATCTTCTCAGTTAACAGATGAGAAATCCGAAGAATTTGGAGATCCTTGTTCAGGCGATCGACCTCTTCTAGCATATGTACAAAAACACAGTGTGAACCAAGCCCGCCGCATCTCCATCCATCAGATGGTATGGATATTTTGAGCGATAGAGATGAACTCTCTCCCTTTATGAGGAGAATTTTTGAGGATGAGCTCTCGCAAAGTGCGTTGACAAAGGAAGTCTTGTAAAGTGAACCCGCATATGAACATCCCCTTATGTCTGACATTTGAAATGATGATTGTAACTCACTGCACCTTCTCACCTACATGGAAAAATTCTTTAAACTCTCACACACACTAGTCGGTAAAGGTATCGATTTCCCCATAGTACGATGGTTATATGTGATTGTCCTATGGACTGAGTTTTGATAGACACATGTGCATATGCAAACATAATGCCTGCTAAAATTTTCTCTGTCTTGGTTTGACTAAGCTATATCCAAGTGATGAACACATGGTAGCAATTCATGGGAGTCGATCAGGAAAGTCCCTTAGGGTAGCTCTTGAGTTGAGATGTATAAGTGGTGACTTTATCTATATTTTATATTTTGTAGCCTACGACAAGCACGATCCAAGATAAACTGGGTAGTTTTGGGCGCACCATTTCTTGTGAGTCGCAAGCAGTTTTGGATTACCGTACACATCAAGTCACACTACAAAGTGACCTCGACACTTTTGACACATTCAAGATTGCAAGGTACTCTGGATAGGCTTCGTGTCTTCATCTTAAATCTTCTAAGGAACAATGACATTGCAATTGTATGTCTAAAAGGATGATTGCATTCCTCTTACTAGATCCACCACCTTCCGCCACTTATCCACCAATGAGTGACAGTTCCTCTAACCTTGCGTTAGTCACGATGAGTAACAAAACAAGGAAAGACGGGGGGTCTCCACACCCTATTTATCCCCACCACAATTCCATTCCACATTATTTCCATATGTAAATTTTGATTGTTTTAGTTTTTTTGTTTTGTGTGTATGGAGTCTATGTTCCATTGCAGATGTTTTTCTTCTAATTTCAACAGTGAGGACACTTTCAGTTTTATTTTATTTTTATTTTTTTTGGGTTGAATACTTGTGAAAATAGGGAGAAATTTGAAAAAAAATTGTGTTTTTTTTAGTTAAAAGCCCACATTTATTTATTTTATAAAAAATTAAAAAGCCAAAAATATTGAAAAAATATAGAAAGCCGATTTATTTATTTTTAAGAAACTGAGTATATATTTTTATCTCTTACTTGAGTGGAAAAAGAAAGGTATAAAAAGCACATTGAGAGATATAGAGCGTGCTGAAATATAAGCATTAGATAGAAAGACATATAGAGAGCATGAGGAAATAGAAGCACATTATAGAGAGAGTGAAAGCGGGATGAGAGAAGGAGATAAACCATGTTGAATCATGGGTTCAATAATTGATTTTGATTATAAATGTGATTCTAATTTAATGATTTTACAATTTGATGATATAATGTTTGATATTTTCCAAAGAGATAAAATGTATATTTTAAGACTTAAAATAATAGAGCATTCAATAATGAATCCAACGGTTCAAACGGAAGTCAACTCGGAGTCCAAACAAGCAAATTACGAGTGTTTTAAAAAGTAGAAAAATTAGTTCAAAAATCTCGACCCATCAAGATATATTCTGATCGATCAAAAATGGTCCAAAAAGTTACAGTCAATTTCGACCCATCGAGATACATGTCAACCGATCGAAAAAAGTACAAGTACAAAACTTTCCAGAAATCTCGATCCACCGAGATTCAGTCCGATCGATTGAGATTCGGTCCGTTTCAAAAAGGTTGCCTTTTGCTTTTTCAAAAACAAACTTTTACCCATTGAATAAAATCCATAATAAATCTAAATGGTCAACTATGGTCCAATAGACTTTTTGGGTCTTTAAATACACCACAATCCCTCTACAAAATACATCAGTCATCATCTCTTAATCTCTCTTCATCTTAAACACAAAAAAATCCATTGTTGAACGAAAAAGCTCAAAAAAGGAAAAAGAGGAGAAAGGTGATCAAGCTCAAAAAACATCTAAATCTCACCTATTATTTTATTTAGAAGCAATAAAATAGTGAGTGCAGTTACATTTTTGTAACAAAATTGTAAAGAGAAAACTTATAAGCTCAATTGTGAGTGAGTGTTTGGGTATAAGCTTTTAAGCCAAAGTGTTGGTTAAAAGTTCTAGGTCAAACACTTGGATACTCATAAATTGAGGGGTAGTCGTTGATTCGCCTTTTGTGTACTCTTGCACTTGTATCAAGATTGTATCCTAGGGTAGAGGGTGATCAAATCGATTGATTAGCTTGGTAGGATTTGTAATCTTGGGAAGAAAATTATAGTGAAATACTTAGTTAAGTTAATTACGAAGAGAGGGCGTAGTCGGGTTTGCCGAAGTCTATATATCGTGGTGTCAATCTCTTCGCTTAATATTTACTTTCCACAACTTAAATTATTTGTGATTGTGTGCATGTTTCAATTTATTCATAAATTATTGTCGCATATTATTGTTGCTAAAATAGAAATCAAGTTAGTTGGTTGTTAGTTGCGCTTAAGTTTTAATTCCGTGAAAAACGCCTAAAACCTTATTCACCCCCCCCCCCCCCCCCCCCACACCCACCACCCAAGGTTTATCCGCACGGACCAATAATTGGTATCAGAGCTGAGGCACTTGCATATAGCAATCTAACAATTTAAGAGTTAAGATCCCAATGGATAACGTACTTAATTTTGCCTCCGGTAGAGCTTCATTCCCCCAACACTCCTCCTTTTTTTGATTGGATAAAATATTCCTATTGAAAGGATAGGATGAGTATGTTTTTTGAAAGTTATAACGTTAAACTTTGGATGAACATAAAAGTAGGATATTCCATGCCAACATCCGAAAATTGTGAGAACCCAATCCCTGTAGAGGACTTAGATGACGATCAACTAGAAGCCTACTCTACTAACGCCAACACGATGTACTCTATTGTTTTTGGCATTTCCCCTAACGAGTAGTTATGGGTAAAACATGTAAAGGTATGTGGGATAAGTTAGTAGTTATGCATGAAGGGACTAACCAAATTAAGGAGTGGAAACTCCAAATTCTAGTGCACGATTACGAACTTTTTAGGATGAGCAAGGGAGAAACTATTTTCGATATGCTTGCTAGATTTACAACTATTACTAACTGATTAACGTCTCTTGGTAAGTGTTTTTCTTGTAAGGAAATGGTTTCAAAGGTGATTCAGAGCTTACCAGAAGAATGGGAACCAAATGTCATGACAATTCAAGAGGCGCACGACATGAACACATACACTCTTGATTCGTTGACGGGTTCATTTATTACTCACGATATCACCCTCAATAGTCATAAACCAATATCGAAAAGGAATGAGATAACTTTCAAAAGGAACAACTTGTAACAAAAGTGATGAGCTATCTGATGACGACAAAAATTCAATGCAAATTATTCAAATCATCAAGAAATTACTAAAGTTTAATGACAAACATAAACATAAAGGTAAATCATTAAATAATTCAATTATTTCTAATGATTTTGTTTGCTATGTTGGTGGAAAGGAAGGACACATCGCAAGAGCAAAGGCAAGAAAAAAATATTCGCTTTAAGCTCTAGAGATAGCTCTGACCAAGATGAAGTCGATCATCTTGCTTGCTATATGGTCATGGAAGACAACCATGAACAAAACTACTCATCATCAAGCGAAAGTGACAATGCTGAGGTAAAAGATCTATCTCATGATAAATTAATTCATTTGTGGAATTTATTCCGAAAATTTTCCTAAACTTGATGAAAATGTTAAATCTCTTCAAAGGATAAATTATTCTCTCAATGACAAAATAAGATCCTTGAAAATAGATAACAATGGAAATGAAAATAAGTCTAGCCCCAAATCATCATTTTCATTTAATGATATTGATGGTGAAAAACAAGACTTGAAAGATGAGAACAATACTCTTATTCTCCAAAATGAGTTTTAAAAACAGAGAATGACTCTTTGAAAATGTAAAACGATGAACTTGTCAATACGTTCAAAAAACTCGAGTTAACAATCTCAAAATTTTCCAAAGGAAAAATTGTGTTGGACAAAGTTTGAGTTGTCAAAAAGATATCAATGACAAAAGCGGTTTGGGTTTCAATTGCAACACATTTGGCTCAAAAACAACCCGCTTTGTCAAATCTTCTATCATTTATAAACTCCTCTGGTAGTTTTTACACAAGGGAACATTTCAATAGTTTTGCCAAACTCTTGCAATGATAGAAGAGGTTTGAGTTTTCAAACCAAAACTGTTCATTAAACTTCTAAAAATTCGTAGAAAAAGTCATATAATTCTCGTTATACGAAAAAATGTATGCATTGTTTGCATTTTAGTATAAATAAACATATTTCTTCTAGATATCCGCATCATTTTCAGATAGCTAGAAACGACTTAATTTGAGTAGTTAAGACCCATGCCACTAACAATATCGGAGGCAAAATATATTGGGGACCAAAGGACAAAACTCACGTTGTAGGTATCTTCATTCAAAATGAGAAAATCAACAAATGGTTGACAAACCCAGAAAAAATCGTTGTAGTTGAAAAAATCATTGGTTGATAAACCCAGAAAAAATCATTGTAGTTGAGAACAGTGTTTCCACTATAGAGAAAGAGGATCCAATGACGGAGAAAAGTGGAAGGAAAACTAACAAATGGTACCAGGGGCAGATCTAGTATTTTTTATTTGGGGGGCACAATTATGTTAAACTAAGTCAAGAACAAGTAAGTTACCGGAAAAAAAAAATACAAATAAAGAAGACCCATTCATTACATAATCTTATGTTTTCTTTTGCGAAACCTTAAAGTAAAAGCACCAAAATCCCCCCAAACTAATTATAATTATAAATACTCCAAATTTAAAAGACCTAATCGATGATATTATAAAAAATTGAAATACCGGCAAACAAAAATCAAAGAAATAATATATACTCAAATTTAAACAAGCATAATTAAATCCCAATAAACATTAATCTTATAAGAAAAACTCCAATTCGAACAACCTTTTAAAAATCTGACAAAAATATACAAAAGCAAAAAAACCCTAAATTATCCTCAAATTGAACAATTACAAAAAATCTATCAATTACCAATTGAAAAGATTACGAGGGCTGTTTGAATGTCATGAGATGGAACAAGAGGCAGAGATCATGTGGTGGATTGAATTGGATGTGAGTAATCTTTATATGCTGGTTTTGTGTAACACATACAAGAAAGTAAAGGTATATGCAAATGAATAAATTAGTATTAAATTTCCTTTATATATTGACAAATGGCTGGACTGTAATTAATAAAATGACTCAGGGGTATTCCGGTAATTTCACTGGGTAAAAATTTTGGGGGCATGTGCCAGCCCATGCCCCAGCGTGGATCCGCCCCTGAACGGTACCACATACCCGAACATGAAAACGCTTAATGCAATTGTCATTAAAGATCGGACTCGACATCACGTATTTGGTACATTAAACTATATATTTTTCATGTATATGTGATTAGCTGAGTTATATGCATCATTACATTTTTCATGTTTTATTAATTCTTTCAAAACTCTCCACAAAACCCCAATTTTTATTGTATTTTGATAATACCAAAGTGGAAGAAAAATGATAATTAGAGAAAAGCTATGTTTTAATATGTTTTATACTTGTAAAATCATCATTATTTTGTCATAATCAAAATGGGGGAGATTGTTGAACTATGAGTTCAATAATTGATTTTGATTATAAGTGTGATTATGATTTAATGATTTTATAATGCGATGATATATTGTTTGTTTGAGCTTGATCACATTTTTCCTCATTTTCCCTTTTTGAGCTTTTCTGTTCAACAATGGAGTTTTTTGTGTTTAAGATGGAGAGAGCTTGATGGATGGTGATTGATGTGTTTTGGAGAGAAATTGGGGTGTATTTAATGACCCAAAAAGTCTATTGGACCATATTTGACCGTTTAGATATGTTGTGGCTTTTATTCAATGGATAAAAGCTTTTTTTTGAAAAAACAAAAAGCAACATTTTTAAAACGGACCGAATCTTCATCGATCGTAAGGACAATTCCAGCTCCCAACCCCTCTTTTGTGGACGACCCATCGACGTTTATCTCCTAGTGCGACTGTCGTGATATTTCCACTGGTTCGTTATATCTCTCGGTAAATTTTGCAATGAAGTCTGCTAAAACTTGTCCCTTTTATCGCGTGTCTAGGCATGAACTCGATGTGGAATTGGAAAAGCTCGACTCCCCATGCGGCTACTCGTCCACTGATATCGACTCTCCATAGAGATTCCTTGATTTGGAATTTGGTATAAACTTGGACTTGGTGCGCGATGAAGTAGTGCGACAGCTTCCTTGTTACTATTACAAGTGCCAGACATAATTTCTCCAACGACAAATATCTTCTTTCAGCGTCGACTAGGGTTTTACTTACGAAATAAACTATAAATTGTTCTCAACCTTTTTCCCTTAGAATGACCGCGCGTACAGCTGTTGTTGACACTGCCAAGTAGCATGTCATTATATCCCCTTTATTTGGTTTCACTAACAATAGTAGTGTCTTTAGGTATTTCTTTAAGTTGTGAAAGGATGTTTCGCACTTGGGATTCCATATGAACTTTTTTCCCTTTTTGAGTGTGTCAGAGAAAGTTTGTCCTTTATCCGCGGATTGGCTAATGAACCTGCTCAGTGCAGTCATTATTCGAATAAGTTCATATATCTGCTTTTTGTTTTTGGTGCAGCTAGTTTTCTCAGAGCCGTTATCTGGTCGGGGTTTGCTTCAATTACTCTTTGGCTAACCATGTGTCCTAGGAACTTACCCTTACTTATGCCGACACGCATTTCATTGCATTGAGCTTCAACTTGTGTTTGCCCAAAGTTTGGAATACGTCCTTTAGGTCTTGTAAGTGAGATTTTGCCTTTTCGCCTTTTATGACCATGTCGTCGATATAAACCTCCATTGTTTTGCCGATGTATCTTTGACAAACTTTCGTTATCATTCTTTGATATGTAGCTCCTACATTTCGTAATCCGAACGTCATTACTTTATAACAATAATTCTCCACGGGTGAGATGAATGATGTTTTCTCCTGATCTTCTTCGGACAGTGGTATTTGGTGGTATCCTGAGTATGCGTCTAAGAAGGGCATCCTTTTTCTCCCGCCGTTGCGTCGACCAATTGGTCAATTCTTTGCAGTGGCTAAGAGTCCCTTGGGCAGGCCTTATGGAGACTGATAAAGTCAATACACACTCTTAGCTTCCCATTTTTCTTAGGAACCACCACTGGGTTTGACAACCATGCAGGGTACATCACCTCTCTTATAGCCTCAGCCGCAAGTAGCTTATGCACTTCAGCTATAATTGCCTCCATGTGCTCAATTGATATTCTTCTACTCTTCTGTGCAATTGGCTTGTACTCATAGTTCACGCTTAGCTTGTGACACACCAATTTGGGGTCTAGCCCGGGCATGTCACTAGGGCTCCACGCGAATTTGTCTATATTTTCGAATAAGAACTCCTCCATCCCTTTTGCTTCTTCTTCGGGAAGGTTTTCTCTTAACAGGAAATAATGCTCTTCATCCATTCCCGGAATTCTTACCTTCCTCAGTTTTTCTCCCAGTTGCTTCTCTACTACCCTTTCTTCCTTGGCAATTTTCTCTACCAGCTTCTTCAGGCTGGTCGGTTGCTCCCTAATGACCAACTGTTTCCTTAAAGCAGCCGTTATGTCATCACAGCGTCTGGATTGGACAAAATAGTTCAAAAATAAAATCAATAAATTCAAGGTACGAAACAAAACA
The DNA here is from genome assembly GCA_963682055.1 of Primula veris. NCBI lineage: Eukaryota > Viridiplantae > Streptophyta > Magnoliopsida > Ericales > Primulaceae > Primula > Primula veris. The sequence continues at coordinate 21,109,608 of OY821741.1, forward strand.
CATAAAAAGTCATAGTACTAATCGAGAAAATAACAATAGTTTTGATCTTAGCTTGTCCTCGTACCCCACTCGAGTCCACATTTTCACACTCTCTCTCGAGAAACCTTAATATCTGAGAATTATGTAGTACCTTAATTTGGGTGTAAACATAGGAAATTTGCAATTTTGCAATGCAACCCTGCAAAGTGAAAAATCTAAGCTGGGCTGGCCATTATTTATATGATTTTTGTTTATCTGAATTGTTGATGTTTTCTTGTAGGAAATTTTGGGTTTAGTACTACTTTGCTATCTTAATAAGCAATAGAAAAAAGAAAAGAAACTTAATAAGCAATAGGTAGTATACAAAAAACTGTATTTATAATTGGTATTTCTGAATAATCAAAAGATTTATACGCCCTTATAAATCCTCCTCCTCTCTCTCTCTCTCTCTTTCTCCTACAATCTCTCATGGTTATCTTACCTAATATACAATCAAACAAATTTACAGTATAATAGAAATTTAAGCCAAAGTCCTTGGACATAATACTACACCACAAATTATTAGTAGTATACTAAAAAAATTCAAACGTATACTATATCATCAATTATACAACGCACAATACACAATCCAGGTATGAATTAGAAAATTGAACTGTATGTCGTGAGCCTCGTTGGACAGTATACCAGATCCCATTAGACAGTATACCAAGAAACAAATTAACACTAAATAGTTTATACAATATACCATTCAATAACTCGGGTTCGTTTAAAAATAAAGGAAAGACAATTCAACAGTATAAGTACGAAATTTCCCATTCCATTTGGCAGTACACCAAGAGACAAACTTAACACTAAGAAATTTAAACAGTATACCATATAAATACTCAGTACCAAATTTCAATAAACAATCTACAACTAAAATAAACAATATATGTGATGGAGGTTAAAAATTAGGGTTAGAACCCTGCGGTGATTGTAACACACACGGTCTGAAACCTAGCAATAAATACGGAGTTAATGAGCATTTAATAGCCCTATCGAGGGGAGTAGATAGGGTTCTGAATCCACTTCCCTTGCCGATGAGCTTATCAACAAGATAACATCTGGAAAATACTCATATATAAAAGATAATCAATCAGATATTATACGAAAGAAATAAGACATCAAATCTATACAGACATATCTCATAAATATAGGGTCAAATCATTAAAGATATGTTTCTTAAGCATTATGGAAAGCATGTCCAACAACAATACTAAAAGATAGGCGAGGAGCCCACGTCAGGGCCTCATCAACAAAGGATATTTTACTATCTGAAGGGATAAAACTATAAGATCAATGCCTTCGAAGGATAACGAAAGAAACATGATCCCCCAAAAGAGCGCCACTCGCCAGCGAGGAGAAATAGCGTCACCCCTTCGGACTAGCCAAGTTGGTGGAAAGATAAAGAAGATATAGCAGAATATATCTCAGCATGACATTAGGGAAATAAATGTCATAAACAGCTAGGAAGAAGTCCAAGCCAAGCCCTAGAAATGAGTTTTTCTCATTGGTTCACATCCTGTGAATGAAGTTCACGCACTGGACCTAATTTTTAAGATCCATCAAATGGCGCTATCAGCAGAAAAGATCCACAGTTAAAAGCTTGGATTTGCTCTTCTAACAAGTTAAGAACGACCGATTCAAAGAAAGTGAATCATCGACGTACTGATATTTTCTTAGATGGCCGGAAAGACACAAAGTCAAAAAGATAAGAACCATCCCGAAGAGCACGTCTTGCCCATCACGGGGACAAAGGCTCCCAATGTGAATGCCACCCCTCAAGTATTCTCCACCCCTGTCGAGGGGTAGACCTCTTCTTCCTCAAAATCCAAGTCCCTCGGGCGTACCACACGTGAGAACTACGAAGAGCTCAAACCGGCCGCATGCCAGGGAGCAATCGACTATGCAGAGGCCTCTTCACGAAATCATAGTACTCCTATGAGAACCAAACACAAGAGGAAGTCCGCATTCCTCCCCAGACACACCACCGAAGAAGAAGAATCTGTCGGTAGACACATCAAAAACTTGAGGTTCAGCTTGGAAAGAAAAAGGGGAAACCCCAAACTACGGTCTGTGATCACACGGAAAAATATTCGTAACCTCAAGAAAGACTTTGACAAGGTTGCCGAGGTACTCGACGACGTGTCCCTCCCCCGCCAAAATAGAAGTGCAAATGATTGGCTAAGAAGGGAATTTTCCCCCGAGGATGAAGAACCAAATAAGAGATACTACATCTCATCCGCGAGTGATGATGAGAGGGCACCTCCCCATCATTGCAGGAACTGAGGAGACGAAGATAGACATGGGGTCCCCCAAGAGGAAAGATGGTGACTACCCCTCGAGCTTGTAGTTTTTAACGCATTTGGGGGCCTCTCTGGAGCATGAGGGTAGTCGTAGTATTCCTCGAGAAAGACACCCAAGTTATCATCCGAGGAACTGTTGTGGTCGCTAAGTAGGGTCTATTTCCTAGGCGATTACTATTTAAAAATTATGAGGAGAGTGTTAGCGGTTGGGTTGTCAATCGAACAGCTCGATTCCTCAACTAAAATATGTTAATTTCAGTTTATATAAGGTTTTTGGGTGGATTTACATGTAGTTAACTTGGTGTTCATGCAAAGTCTAACAAAAATAACTAGTTTTTGATACGTTATTAATGTTTTTAACGATTAAGCATGCAAGATAGTGAGTTAATATTACTTTTTGGTTTATAAGTGATGGTTAAATATTACTTTTTAGTTTATACAACACAAAATAAATGTGTATGCAACGTTAAGTTGATTAATAACTAATAATTTGGCGTTATTATCATGATTTAACTAGTAAACATGCAAGAGATATGAGATTAGTGATGATTATGATGTGAACCTAAGTAAACAAGCATAAACAATCAGTATAGATACTAAAAACACGAATACGTAATGAAAAGTTTAGATTAAACTCAAAAAACTTACTTTAACCTTCTTTTTAAATTTAAAAAATTGTCACAATGACTAGATGGTTTTGGATATCTTGAGTGCAATCCAAGTAGTTCTTGCCGACAGCATCCAAAATTGGAAAGTCAAGTTCGATTGAAATTTTTCTATGACAGGAGAAAAGACTGGATTTGGTGTTATATAAAACAATGATAATCATGTAGTAGATTTGGTGTTATAAGAAAATGAATTCAATATTATCAATCAAATCATAAAAATTCTATCATACCAAATCAAATCAATTAGATCTAATCTAATAATTAACTGCCTTATGCGTGAATTAAATTACATATGCTGATTATACTAACAAGATATATCAATCAATTATCTACCGTTCATTTCCATATAAGTAATTCTATACATGCTAGTTTCAACATGCAATCAAACAATATATTTTTTATTAACAATTAATACTATTTATAGTAACTTTGACATGTAAAGGGGGTAACTTTATTCAGTTGTCTTTTAATTAATATACATGCATGTGTGTGGGTGTATATTGACCGAATATTGATTTTTATAACACATATATACTACTTTTATACAAGTAATATACTACAGGGACCATCCGTGCAATTTCAGTAAACTTATTTTTATTTACAGCGTTATCAAATGTACAGTTTAGAATTTTAGACAAGTTTCAATATAGTTCTTGAGTAGTTAACAACACAGTCCATAATTAACAGCGAGTTACAAATTAGTACTACTTTTTCAGTTTGTTACAAAATCAGGCCAACAAATTAATATATGTTTTACAATTACACGACTAATAGTTTAAAAACCTGTAATTGATTGTGTTTGTATGTAATACTCAGTACCATATTTTACTCTTTAACAGTTTTATTCCCAAAAAAATGTTACAAGTTTAGTGGTATACACAGGTATATTTAGATTACTAAATATCTATTATACATAGTTTTGCCTTGTAGTTAGCTATCAAACAAGTTGTTTCAAGATATGTATTCAACAAACTATGATATTGTTGCAAAATTTTACATGCTGTATTAATGGTTTTCTTAATATACAATATATATATTAATTTTAGGAATATACTAGTACCAAACAGACATGCTTTTCACTGCAAACATACATTACATGCATACCAGGACAATAAGAAACAATTTGTTCAACATGGTTGTATTCTTATTTCATGAACAGTCAAGATAACAAATTTCTATGCATGGTATATTAAGAAATTCATGTTACAAACACAAAACCAGTAGCATACATATTACATATTATATTTTCTATTAACATGTGGCGTTTAAGCAAGCAATAGTGATTATACATGCAAGATGGATTTATTCTTACACATACAAGTTTTATAACCAAACAAAATAGCATGCATACGGCTGTAACATGTGATTTTATACAATTAATATGCCTGTAATATTTAACATGTACATTATAAAAAAAATTGTATCCGGATAAACCTCAAGTTTTATTTATACCCAAATTCCTAGTTGTACTCCAATCTCCGAGAACAATGTTGATAACGTGTTGTAAACACTATTAGCTATAGGTATAAGGGAGAGAGAAGTATAGACAGAGAACGGTATAATATTATTGATCAGTGAATGAATATGTATAATACAACACCCTAACACTATTTATATAATAGAGGGGTAGGGTTATAAGTTCAGTTTAGGTCCAAGTAAAAGCCCATAAGTACAATTTCAAAAATCCAACTAGAACGTTCTAGAGTTTTTTAGAATATTTTACAACAGAAATAAATAAATAAAATATCAATAATAACTTCTTTTTTTGTATTTTCTTGGGTTTAAATTTATTTAATTAAATTAAAACTATTTTATATAAATTATGTTGGGTACGTTGTAAATAAACACAATAATTTCTACGGAAAACAAATGGACAAATAAACAGAAAATGGTTTCCTCAAATATATAATTATCAATTACAACCTTCAAAATTAAGAGTATGTAAATGATACCGAAATGGACTAAAGTTCGACACGAGATAACTGCAAGCAGTTTCCCTTAAACGATATTTTTCCCGCCATCTCTGCTTCTGGCTAAATGGGGCACTTCGTTCCCAAGGTACAACGTCTATCATATGTGACTCGACGGAAACGGCACCGAGCAATGGTCGGACCGTTGGTGGTACGGTACTCTCTCTCTATATGTATGCATATATGTATGTGTGTGAATGTGTATATGATATGTATGAAACTTGTCTTCAAAAGTGTCCAAAAAAATGAACCAAGACCATCCTTTTTTAAACATTTTCTTTGTAACTCATTTTACAATTAAAAACAGACATAAATGGGGAGAATGAATGGTTTTGTAACCATTAAATTAATAGCATTCACTCAAACAAAAACCACTTGTTTTTCCAACAAATTAAACAAAGGAATAAATAATATGCAAATTATCTAAAAATAAACGATGATCCGGATTAAAGGGAGAAATCCGGATTAGTAAAACAGCAGTCCTCATCCGTATCAAAGAGAGTGATCCGGATAAGACTAATTCCAGAATACTTGTTATGCAATTTAAATCGATTTTGCAATTCCTAAATCTAATAAAGACAAGGTAAAATCAACTAAAATAAATAAACAAATTACAGCAACTTAGAACTATTTTTTTGTGTGAACAAATACACTAAACCTATTTTAACAAAAATCCCGGACAGCGTCGTCAAAAACTTGACCTGCTTAAAAACGTGTTAATAAAAATAAAGCTTTTTTACCTGGAAAGAGTACTACGGGCAATCATAATAATAACATTTTTAAAATCGTAGCAAATACGAGTCCTCACAAGAGATAGAGATTACGTAAAATAATTAAATTATATTTAAACACGAGTTTCCTACCTTTTTATAACGACATGACTCATGACTTTTTTGTTTCATCTAAACTAATAAAATAATGATATAGCTTATATAAAGGTTGTCAATCCTTACTAATCACTATACAACAACGAATCTAAATCTATGCTAAAAACAATAATAAAAATTGAATAAATAACTATAAACAATTAAATAAAGAGGGAGTAAGGATAGATATTACCCAATAGTTGAAAGCACCATAAGAACTCAGCAAAAAGGTAGAAGGATGATGCTCATAAGGGTGAGGCATCGTACGGAAAGAATGGAATAATATTTTTAAAAAAAGGATTATAATTAAAAAGAGAGAGAATTTATAGAACTACGGGTTTCTTCCCGGAGACAAAGCCTGCAAAAATAGGTTTACATCACGAGTATTTATAGTGTCATGCTCAGTAAATTTTAGAACCCAAACCTTAAAAAACAGTGATCTGGATCAATCTTCGTTGACCAATTAAATTGCCACAAGTCATTAAATGATGGCGGCGGTGATGTGTCTGATCCGAATGACCATGTCTGATCTGGATCATCTAGCGGAGAACATATTTTTATTTCCTTATTTGTTAGATCTTTTACTTGTTCACCAGTTTTTGCTCTTTTGATCAAATTTAAGTTTCATATCTTCTTTTTTTAGTTATTTTAGCTTGTCCAACTTGTATGTTGACTCCCTTCATCTCGTTTGTTCACATAAATACATCTAAAAAGGGTAATTTTCACTAAAAATAAATAAATGATCTAGAAATACATAAAAACAGTAAATTGATATAAAAACACACATTTACGCAATTTAAAGTCGTATTTAACACTCTAAATAAGGCCAGAAAATGACAGTTTACACCAGAGTTTAATAGCCAAAGAGTTATGTATATCTAGAAGACTTCTATATGTAGAGCCATTTTAGATCAAGAAATCCAATGAAATTTCTTTTTTTCTTCTATATGACCCCATTTTTTTTAGCAAAAATGCTTTAAATATTTTGCATAACCTTTTTAAGTGGCAAAAAATATTTTGGAGAATATTGCTTCAACTCATATTCCTCAAAAAGTGGATTATGCTCTAATAGCACCGAATAAATTAAATATGTGCATTAAGATATGAAAGCTTCTTATTCCACAATAACGAAAGCACTTTTTCACTCTTTCATATCCTAGGGGATTTCACTTGGGAAAGAAAAGGTTCCATACTAATGGATTCAGGTCCATAACCATAGGTTCCAATGCCCGAGATCTTGAAGCAATTACCAATGAGGCTCTATCGATTAGTATTATATAGAAGAAATAAATTCTAGAAACTAATACAATTAGATCCGCTCTTCATAAACAAAACGTGGGAACAACTGCTAAAGTATTAATTGGGAGAGATTGTAGAACATGTCTAATTAAAATCAATTTAGATCTCAAAGATAATTAGTTAGACTTCCACATATTAATTTTTTCCCTCACTTTAGTAGTCATAGAATGAAAATATATGCACCTTTTCTTCCAGCATAGAGATTACAACCCAAATATAGAAAAATAGTCTTTTTTGTTGTAATCTTCATAATATTTTCCAAACCATGTTGCTAAATACGGTTGACATTTTTGGAACAATATAAGAAACTTTTTTGATAATTAACTTCTTGTCTAGATTCCTTCTCATACAAATTAATAACTTTGCTGATTTCCTTAATAGAAAATTTTATTAGCACGAGAGAAATTAATAATGTCATCAACATAAGTCGGATGAGTAATATGAGGGCACCCAAGAAGAGTCTTGAAAGCAGTATATATCTTGTTATAAATTAGAGCATTAAGAGATCTTGAGAATAAATCAGAACAAATAATAAAAAGCCCAGATAAGAGAGGATACCCATGTCTTAAACATTGATTACTTAAATAAACCAGTAGCAGTACCATTAACCATACCACTGAAGAAAATATTAGAGATAAGCCTCCACACTATCAATTAAAAGTTCAGAAAAACCCATCTTTCTCATTACCTTAGTTAAAAATAGCCAAGACACTATCATAAGATTTTTTTTCATATCCAATATAATAGCCACATTGGAACCGTCATTTTTGGCATTTGATGTCATCTCTTATAAAACAAGGATCGTGAGTGTAAATATTATTCGAAAAACTCCACATATCCCTTGTTTCCTCTTTTGTATATTTTGCATATATAAGTGACATTTCCACATCCACATGAAGAAAAGAGCTGGACACTTTAACATTTATACATTGATTCATTTGATGAGTAGCTAAAACAGTAGTTTCATCATAGTGGAAAACCCATATTTTATTTTGGGTATCAACTTGAACCAAATCAAAACCAAGCTTTCTCTTAAAAACCTCATCTTTATGAAAATCTACCTTAGGCTCTATACGAATTAAAATAGCTAAATTATAAATAGAACAAACTTTTTTTATTCTTTTACAGGTAGCTTTACTTGCAATGCCCCTACAATTTAGAAAAACTGTATTAATTATTTATAATATTTCCCGAAGTTCCTTATAGAAGAGCTTAACATCATTTGATTTTTCTCTTTAATTTTGTTTTTTTTCTTTCTTGGAACCACTGACCAATCATCTTTGTCCCTTGCAATATCAGGTTCCTTTCTAGAAGATAGATTTAATCTATCTTGAGTGTTGGCCTCCTCAAAATCACTAAACTCTTCCACATTTAATTAATTTTATAGATAAATCACTTCCTCTACTATTCAGATAAGCACTGTTTGGATCACAAGGAATAACAATATTGTTTTCCTCATTATTAATCTCATTTACCAAATTATCTTCTAACAACTGATTCTCATTTTCAGGAGAACTATCCAGTTGTTCTTCATCCAAAGTAAGCAAATTAGAAGCCTCATTTTGCTCTTTTAATTCATTATTTATCTCAGGGATATTCTCCTTTTCCCCAAAATTATAATTTATATCCCCTTATCTTCCTTTACACTTTCCTCTCAATAAGAATTTTCATTACTTTTGTTACAATCAGATTTTTTTAGAATTTCACCTTCTTGTATCTCCACATTAGAGCTTATATTATTCTTTTGTACAATCTCATCATTATCATAATTTCCTTGAATTATTTTATACCTTCCGCCTAACTTAAACTATCCTCTTTTTACTTGACAGGAAACTCTCTATTCACCCAGTCCTTTGTAGATTCTTTGTTTTCTCCAGTTCTTAAGATGTGAGTTTGAGAGATTTTAATTTTTTCATTATTATTGTATAAGTTGTGGCCTGTGGTTCTCTCTTATTATTGTGCTTTTTAATGTTTGGCTGGTTTGTTTTTTTGGACTTTTTTTTGGCTATTTTTTGGCTTTCTGCCAATCGCAAGGTCTATTTTAGGTGCAGAGATATCTTCATTCTATTGATGTTTACATTTTTTTCAGAATTAAGCAGCTTCTTTCTTTGTGACCCTGATTTTAAAAAAAATGAGCATTAATGAAGTAAATCCTCATACTCACAATATTGCAAGAATCCTTCAGAATCATCGTATCCTATACGAACTCTCTCAATAAGTGTTTTTTAAAATAAATTTTTACGCAAATACACTCCAAATCTGGTCTAGTCAGACTAATTGTAGTATTATCCACCTTCAAAGGTTTACCAAAAGCTTTTGCAATGGAAAATATACTTGACGTATTGTACAGATGAATAAAGAGTTTCGGTAATGAAATCCATATAGGGCAGATTGTAGATTCAAAATCTGTTTTAAAATCACATGTCCACTGAAAGGTTGTCATAGGCTTCCCTTCAATAAACCAATTTTTCCTTACCCAAAGACCTAAGAAATCTTCCTCGTGAAAACAGCGTGTAATAATATGTTTATAATCCAGAACACCAATATTATAAGCATCTTTGAGATCAGACGTATGAAACACCTTTCTAATAGAAGCGATATCCGGCTTACCGTGCGAGAATTTACCAATCATGCTATACTTAAAAGAGTCCGATAGTATTTTAACATTCTCCGATATAAATAAAATGAGTCCTTTGTACGATAATATTTCTTTGAGATCAATTTTAGGTTTTGGGTTTATCTCTCTCCAGAGACATAGTGTCCACTATGTCAACGGCGGATAGGGTTATTCACCCAAGTTGTCTCACTCTTTCTCTTTCTCTCTCGTGCTATGTATGAAATTTTTTTAAATAACTACTAATAAACCTGAATAAATCATAGATAATGAAATACAACATAAAAAATCTAGAGTTATTTTTGATAATAAACACCCTCAATAGTAGCAATGATTGAATTCTTATCACGAACGGGGTTTACTAAAGTCATAACCACTGGGAAACCTCACCTTACTCAATCTAAAGTTTTTTTTCATCAATAATCTATATTTAGTAATGAACAAATTGATTTCATGCATGATGAATACTTGAGTTAGTTTACCTTCCTCTGGTACAATAGCTAGACATACATATTTCTATTTATCGGGAATGATGAAGGAGGGCAACAAAAGATTGATAATTTTAGTTTTAATTTCACTCACTAGTCTGTCAATATTTCTTTACATACGGTCATAAATTAAACTTCTATCACTATTGTGTCGTACCTTGTCAACGTTTTGTGATGCCTCTGTGTGATTTTTAAAACTAATTCAGTGTTTTATTGTGGTGGTGGTGCCCTTAGTTTTTATAGGGAAAATAATAGTAGCGGACTTATCAGTTGTACATTCGTTAAATGTATATATATTTAAAATTGAGTTTATAGATTAATTGGATCATCAAAATATGATAGATAATCTTATACAGCTTACGACAAGAAGGAAAAGGCAAAGGACCACGTTTACCTGTTGGTGAACAAAAGTGGATCATGAAGGAATTTTGTCACGCCCCAAAATCCGAAAAACGAACATCAGTGCGTGATCTTTTGAATAAAATGAAAAAGAATCTGTTAGTACAAAATTTAACTTTTAAAGGAAAACAACTTGCGAGCTAAATGAACAATTATACAAGATGTTTGCCAAACGCGGCTACAAGACAAGATGGTTTTAACAGATTCATAAAAAAAAAGATACCAAACGAATGTAATTTGCCCGTAGGCTACAACCTCAAAAATGGTCAAAGTAAAAAAGAAAGGGATTGAAAGAAGCCCCGAACCCATGCGATACATCGCTAATACTCCTATCCAAATGTCTCAACCTAAGTTGTACCTGAAAGACAAAATTGTAACGGTGAGTCCCACGCAGATAAATAGACGGGACGGCACCACACATGATACCGTCACTCCATCCAATAAATGCAAGAACTCACAAACAACAACTATAATAACAACGTATCAAAAGAAATGTAATAGCATCATACAACGAAATAAATTAAATAACTCCAACACAAATCTATAACACACATGGACCTCTCACGTCACCTACCCCAGTCCGTAAGGTAGGTCATTGCTTATAACCCTCGGCTCGTCTTATGCCCCCGGTATAGGGAGAGACATAGACCATTGCCAACATATAAATATTTAAAGTGCTACTTGGACCTCTCACGTCACTCGCCCCAGTCCGTAAGACGAGTCATTCCCTATACCCATCGGCTCGTCTTATGCCCCCGGTATAGGGAGAGACATAGACCCTTGTCAACATATAAATATTTAAAGTGCTACTTGGACCTCTCACGCCACTCGTCCCAGTTTGTAAGACGAGTTATTTTCTATACCCCTCGGCTCGTCTTATGCCCCCGGTATAGGGAGAGACATAGACCATTGCCAATAAATAAATCTCAAGGCCTCGGCCAATAATATTATACTATTCAATTATCACAATTTCCAATAAAATCAGATTCTCAAAATAATAACATTCCCAAATGTCACATTATCGCAATTCAACAAAACACATAAGCATATGTACTAGAATCACAACTAGTCAAACAAGCCTTATAGCTATCAATTAATGTCTTGCCAAACAAACCTCAACAAAACTCATAAGTATCAATTCTCCAAAAAGTCAAATTGTCAAGCAAGTCCAACAATGTAAAATCTCATTCAGGCATTTTAACAAACATCTTGTATGCAACTACAACTCATCTTTATTTAAAATAAATTTATCCAATTTCATCAACAACTATAATAACACATAATAACTCATAAAAATAAACAAACCCATCTATATTCTCATTAATTCGAAATTCATATGTCTAAATTCCTAATTCTCAAATTCAAATAAGTGAACCAAAAGAGCAACACATAAAACTCAATTAACAATTTAATATAATTTAATTGAGATTAAAGAAAAACCTCCAAATTTTATAAAATGCAAGATCTAACCCTAACATACAACCCCGTCCAGTCGCAATGGATAACCCCCGTTAGCTTAGTTCGTAGAGAAGATGCTTCCGGTAAAAACTCACTAATGGTGGTTTCTTCTTCTTTTTCTTAAACTTTGGAACCTCTCTTTTCTCTCTTTTCTCTCATTTTGGTTTTCTGTTTTGAAAAATTGGATGAAAAGTGTTTTTCGTGAAACTGTTTTGAGAGAGTTTGTGGAAGCGAACTATTTGATCCCCAAAGTTCTAAAAGTTAACTCATAAATAAAACTATTATTTTACTGCTCCAAAATAACAAATCTTTATAAACAAACATATTGGGTCCTTTTTATTTATAAAATTAGTAACAGGTTTTAAAAATAAAGTTTTTCAGAAGAGTTTTGATTTTTGGCTAAAAATTAGTAGAGTGACCGGTTTTTGGTAATAGTTGTATAAAACATTTTTGGATAAATTTAATCGTAAATAAAACCATTTATAAAAATCCGGGATGTTACAACACACCCTCCTTAAAAGAAATTCGTCCCGAAATTCCATTTCCTCTCTAGAGAACTACTCCCAGAAATGATCAACTTTTATAAATAAGACCATAAGAATTTAAAAGTACAAGTCGTGTCATAATTCAAGAAATAAAATATACAGGGTCCACAACTCGTTATATTCCACCATCCATAACTCAAGTAAATGAAAGATACGTAAAAATCTCAAATAAAGTAATCACCTATATACAATATCTAATAAAATAAAAGACAATAATGTAAAACAATCAGTTACAAAATAAAAGACAATAAAGTAAACTAAAATGACATTCTTCTACCTTAACAACTCCAAAACGTCTACAAAACTTAAAATACGGGTCTTTCTAGTAAACTAAACTCTAATAAAATAAAAGCCAAACTCTAGGCGTTACAAATTTGCTCTTAGAAAATTGGTTCATTTAAACACCAAAATATGGTTGTAATAGTAATATGAATCCCGTATCTCGTAGTTTCCAAACTACAATGAACAATCTAATAATTTTTATTAACTTCGAATATCAGATTGTTAGACATACATTTTGCTACGATGAAACTCGTAGCTGAATGTAATTTTTTTTCTGTGTTTGTGCAGGAGTAACACTTTCAAGGGGAAAAAAAATCCGGAATACGAACTTTTTTAACTTTATACACACACACGCACACATATATATATATAGAGAGAGAGAGAGGGGATCCATACACACATTAATTTTACACATTATTGATCTTTTCGGGTTTGAAGTAATCCAATTTAGGATTTGTCATTTTCAAAATGACGGAGCTAGGGACTTGTACAATAATTAAGTTAAACTCTTTTTGTTGATGACAAAAAGGGGAGAAAGTTTTGTAAAGAATTTTTCTCAAATAGGGAAGAATTAAAGTTCAATTTATTGAATGGGTAATCATTAAAATGGTTCCCATTTTCAGAGGGAGAAAAATTATAACTCATGTACGTTTCTCAAAAACATATTTACTCCTTTTTACGAAGGAAACTATGTTAAAATTTTCTGAAATACGAAGATCACATTTAGGGGGAGCTTTCAAAAGCGGTCATAATAATTGAAAACTTTTCATTTTTACTTTGATTTAAATGTTTCGAAAATATATTTCTGAACTAAAAATGTTTTAAACAAGACTTATATAATTGTGTTGGTTCTTTAACTATTTCTATCTTCAAGAACACAACAATATTAATTCAAAAAGTTTTTAAAATCCAAGTCTTTATCTACGTAGAAGTATTTATATTTCACCACAACGATCTTGTGTAGACCAAAATTCTATACAGTCATCATAAAACATGGGGAGATTGTTGAACCAATATTCAATTCTACGATATTGAATTATATTTTGATGATAACAAAATGGAATTTTAGGTACACAACAAGTGTCATAGTACAATTAACTACAATTGTATGAAATTGTCCACATCTGAACAGACAATCTCAACCGATTAGAATTGATTCCAACCGGTTAGATACAGTGTTATGGAAAGTCCATTTACGATTTTTTGAAGTCTAGAAAATGTATTCAAATTATTTCCAAATGAAAAGAGAAAGTTGGAGATATTCTAGAGGAAGAGAAGAGTATTGAAGTGAAGATTATACTCATTTAGGAGAAAAGATATGCGAGATATTTGAATTTCAAGATGTCTGACTGTTGGATCAAATCTACACAATCGAACCGATTAGAATATTTTCAAACAAAGTTCTAATACACTGAATTTTGGAATTCAAATGAAATGCCCTAGCAACGACTACTATCCACTCCACCACTATAAATAGACCTCAAGACTTCAGAAAAATCACACCACACTGCCACTAACTCAAATATAAAGGTCTTGGTACCATATTTCAATCGAAGGCAAAGCCCTACCAGTTTCATTACTGACCGTCGACGTCAATCCTTCAAACTAAGCCCCACAACTCTCAAAGACCAGAAGCTTATTCATATTTTATTGTGAGAAGAGAGTTTATAGTTTGTGAGATTTTATTGTAAACACTTTTGTTGTTTAGAGTGTGTGTGATCTAGCATGTTTAAACCATCGATCATATCGATAGATTGGTTTCAAACAAGGTTGTTTTTTAGATTGTTGATTGTACAACTTGTGTAAACTTTCAAGTGGTAAAACTTGTTTGGATCATAGATCCAAGTATCACTTTAAGACTAAAGTTTTCGATTGCTTTATCCGTCATGGAAAAGTGATTGTTTGAGTAGGTTTGTCCTTAACGAGAAGCGAGATCATAGGTAGCTCTATCCTTCAGGAAAAGTGTTGGAAAGGGTAGCTCTATCCTAAACGAAGTGTGTTTGTAAAGGGTTTACTTCCGTATAGGAAGTACGTGCTAATATAAAAATCTCTAGGTTTCACTGGACTTGGGGATTCGACGTAGTCTCACACCGAGACAAATCAGGATAAATCGCTTTGTCAAGTATCTTCTTACGTTACTCCTCACTTATCAAGTTAAATTTATTATTATATCTATCGAACAACTTGATATTTATATGTCTCGTTATTGTTGTACTTAAATTTGTATATTGATTTAGAGGTGACTAATATCGGAAGCAAACAATCAAGATCATACTCCCGGTGACGTAATCTGTTATGGATAGCTGGATAGTACAAAACAAACAAGTTGAATTAACCTTTTGGTTAACATATTCACTTTTTGAAGGGTGGACAAATTAGTGTGAATCTAAAGTTGTTGATAACGTAGATGGGTGATAGTTGTTATAATTATAATTGTGTTGATTATTTGTGCATAAACTAATAAGTAGTACATATTTATGTATTATATCTATTCTGTTGCACTTACATTGCATTCACCGACACTTAAATTCACACCTAAATCAACACACAATCTCAAATCTCTATATATTTCAGCATAAAGACTAATCTTCCCCTATATATATATAGTTTTTGTTTACATAATAAATACAACCAAAGCCACTGATTTTATAATTTAAGGAAAAGTTGTTAAAAATCAGTCAAAACTATTCAACCTCCCAGGTTTGCCATCAGGTCTAACAGGTTGTATAATTATTTGTATAATTAAAATTGAGTTCATAGATTAATCGTATCATCAAAATATGATAATTAATCTTATGGAGTTTACAATAAGAAGGAAAAGACAAAGGGGCACGTTTACCTACTGGTGAACAAAAGTGGATCACCAAGGACTTTGCTCTCATAAAATTGGTTTATAAAAACACCAAGTTATGGTAGGAACAAGAATTTGAAACCCATAACTGGTAGTTTTCCAGACTACAATGAACAATTTAATAATGTTTAAAAACATCTAATATAAGATTGTTAGACATACATTCAGGTACGATGACACTCGTAGCTGCATGTAATTTTTTTCTATGTTTGTGCAAGAGTTACACTTTATAGGAGTTTTTTTTTCCGAATACGAGATTATTTAAGCTTATATATATATATAACTATAAAAAAACTTCCCTTTCTCACAAATCCCCGTTCATAACCTAAACAAAACCGGCTTACGTGTGTTTTTGTATAACAATGAACTTTATATTACTACATAAATTCGATTGTCAATTTATTATATTCATTCAATTACTGTTTTAAATTTTAAAACTAAATAAATTATTTGTCTGGTATCATATTGTCAATACGTGTCGCACACGCAACGCGTGTGCAACGATTAGTAGTATTTATATAGACACACACTATAGGGAGATGATCCATACAAACATTAATATTATCTAAAATTTTGGATTCATTTCCATGAATATATTCACTTATACTGTCCAACCGTAATGTGTTGTCACCTAAATATGGAAATAAGTTGGGTATAAATAGAAGGGTTTCCACCAGAACCAAGAAGTCCAATTGCCCTTACTTATTCCCCAAGAAAGTTTTGTGTGACAAATTTAGAACTTATTTCCTTAAAATAATGGGGACATTATATCAGTTGGATTCAATATCCCTCATTGTGAGAGGTACTCTTATTGTATAGAAATTGTAGAGATATACAAGGCTGATTTTCAGCGATTACAAAAACTAAATCTAGGCCAATTTCTTGTAACTGTACAGTGAGTTAAAGCTAATTTTATCTAAATAATGAAGCTAACAATTATTGTACTAATTACAATATATTTACAGCTAATAAAAATACATGATTTATGCCTTAATATCCGCTGTCATCCCCCCTCAAATTGATGCCGGTCGATCAAAAAGCATCAATTTGCCCACAAGAAACTGACGGGCATTGTCGTGTCATAACCTTGGTAAATATATCAGCTGTTTGGAGAGTATTGGAAATATGAGGAAGAGAAATAATGCGAGGGTCCAAGGCTTCGCGAATATGATGACAATGCGGCTCAATATGCTTAGTGCGTTCATGGTAAACAGGATTTGAAGCAATCTGATTAGCACTAGTGTTATCGGCATGGAGTGAAGTAGGATTTGGCTGAGAGAAACCGAGCTCTACTAGAAGTCCACAAAGCCAGACAATCTCTGAACAAGCAGCAGACATAGCACGATATTCAGATTCAGATGAAGACTTAGAAACACGAGCTTGCTTCTTACTCTTCCAAGAGATCAAGGAATCGCCAAGAAACACGCACGAGCCCGTTACTGATCGTCGGGTGTCCTCACATCCAGCCCAATCAACGTCACTATAGGCAACCAAATGAAGAGGGGAACCAGCAGGAAAAAACAATCCACGGCCAGGTGCCCCACGAAAGTACCGAATGATACGACGAACAGCAGCTAAATGTAAATGACGGGGTTGTTGCATGAATTGACTTACTTGCTGGACAGCAAAGGAAATATCAGGCTGCGTAATAGTCAAATAGTTCAAGCTTCCCACTAACTGTCGATAGACACTAGGATCAGAAATGAGGTCACCCTCATCTCGAAGATATTTTGTGTTAACTTCTAGAGGAGTATCCACATGAGAGGCATCTTGAAGGCCGGCTAATTTAAGAAAATCATGTGTGTATTTATGTTGATTTAAAAATATACCCGAAGAATCCGAATGAACTTCCAAACCCAAGAAGTAAGTAAGAGGACCAAGGTCCTTCATATAGAATGAGGCATAAAGATGTTGATGCAAATGAGCAATTAAGCAGAATCTAGCCCAGTAATAACAATATCGTCAACATAAACTAGGAGAAGAACAAAACCGGTAGACGTCTTACAAAGAAACAACAATGAGTCATATTTGCTCTGCTTAAACGAAAATTGCAGCAAGGTAGATCGAAATTTATCAAACCAAGCTCGAGGAACTTGTTTCAACCCATAAAGCGAGCGTTTCAACTTACAAACATCCAAAGAAGATGATGAAGGCACGCCATGTGGTATAGCCATATAAATCTCTTCTTTGAGATCACCATGAAGAAATGCATTTTTACCATCCATTTGATGAAGTGACCAGCCTTGTGAAGCAGCAATCGAGATACTCATACGAACCGTAGTCATTTTAGCAACCGGAGCAAAAGTCTCTTCATAATTAACCCCATACTCTTGTTTGTTACCGAGAGCAACCAGTCGTGCCTTATAACAATCTAGAGTACCATCAGAACGAAGCTTGATTGAATAGACCCATTTACAACTAATGGCTTTAACATTAGTTGGACAAGGAAAAATATCCCAAGTGTTATTGTCCTCAAGAGCTTGAAGTTCTTCTTTCATAGCCTTACACCAGTAATCATATTTAGTAGCTTTAGAATAACATGAAGGAATATGAACATCGGTCAAAGTAGTATGAAGAGATGATGAGGAATTCCATAACGAACAGGTGGGCGGCTAATTCTCGAAGAGCGTCGAATAGGCATATCTGGGAGCTCATTTTCCATAGAAGAAATAGTTTAAACATTCTCACATGTCGAATCAGGCTCAAATATCGGGTCGGTCTCAGGAGTCGGGTCGGGCTCAGGAAGCTACAAAGTTGGACGTCGTCGTGTATAAACAAATCCAGGCTTAAATTTTTCAGAGGTAGTTTTTACCTTGTCAAAAATAGGAAGAAACAGTAATTCTGGTGACGATTCAACAAGAGTTGAAAAGAAAATTTGATTTTCAAAGAAAACAACATGACGAGAAATATTAAATTTTTTAGGACATGGATCATAGCAAACATAACCTTTGTGTGAAACACTATATCCCATAAAAGCACATTTAACAGATTGAGCAGAAATTTTATGATGCTCATGAGGTGGCAAATGAACAAAACAAACACAACCGAAAGTATGCATGTCAATATAGCTGGGATGCTTATGATACAGACGATAATAGAGAGATTCAAAATTCAAGATGCTCGAAGGCAAACGATTAATTAGGTTAACTGCTATACTTAAGGCTTCCACCAAGAATTTAAGGGGAACAAAATATTCAAGTAATAAAGTTCGACAAACATCTAATAAGTGACGATTCTTTCGTTCAGCAACACCATTTTGTTGCGGTGTATAAGGACAAGAGCATTGGGAAACAATTCCCTTCTTATGAAGAAAATCATGAAATTCATGAGACATATATTCGCCACCGGAATCTGATCTGAGCACTTTAATTTAAAAAAAAACTGAGTCTCCACATAAGCGACAAATGTTTTAAAGACAGTAAATACCTCAGATTTAGAATGAAGAAAATAAATCCAAGTGTTCTTACTATAATCATCAATGAACGTTACAAAGTACTTATAATTGGAATGGGATTTAACAGGAGCAATGCCCCACACGTTCCTATGAATCAAATCAAAACAATTTTCAGCACGACTACCATGTGAAGGAAAAGAAAGAGACTTGCTTTTACCTAATTTACTAGAGGAAAACTGCTCTTTATTACCCAATAAACCAGAATTTATTAAATGAGATAAGACCATAGAATTTGGATGGCCTAAACGTTTATGCCATACTTCACTGTTTTGTTTTACAGCAATACTAGCCAAAGAAATAAAATTAGGAATAGGAAAGTGCAAAGGAAATAAACTTCCAACTTTAGGCCCCTTCGCTAGTATCTTCCCCGACACCTGATACTGCACAACACAACCATCACGGGAAAATCGAACATCACAGTTATTATCAACCAATTGTTCTACTGAAATGAGATTAGTAGAAAGTTGAGGAGATACAAGTACATCTTTAACTGAATCATTAATGTCCCCAAAAGGATGGATGGGTAATTCACTACCATTAGCAATCTGAATGTTTCCATAATATTTTTCAACATTGCCAACTGTATCACATGAATTGGTCATGTGATTGGATGCGCCCGAATCAACTAGCCAAGATAAAGATTGTAGGGTGCGCTTACCTTGAAGTCCTAAGGCTGAAAAAGCTATGAAAATCATTTTCTGAACCATTTCTGGAGTAATAGTTTGACCAACAACAACTTGATTTGCAACAACAGCCTGATTAACTTGACGATTTTGAGGACGAGTAGGACATTCTTTGATAATATGACTAGGCTTTTTATAGTAGCTGTAAATTTTCTTTGCACAGTAAGCAGCAATATGTCCGTATTCCTTACAGCTAAAGTATTGAACTTTTCGCATGTCTCTCCCCTTACTTTTCCCATGAGCAGCAGCGTAGGCAATTGCATTATCATGCAGTTTATTTTGTTGGAGAATAGTTTGTGTTGCAAGACGTTGCTCTTCACAGAGCAATTATTTCAAACACACATCCAAAGAAGGAGAGGGATCGCGATTCATCAGATTGGAGCGGGTTGCCTCAAATTCAGGTTGCAGTTTCATCAAAAACTTGTCTCGTTTGCTTTGTTCATGCACTTTTTGAACAACAGCCAAAGATTCTGTCGGTACATCGACATAAATTATGTCAACGTCTTCTGCCCATAAGTTTTGAAATTCTGAGAAATAGTCCTTAATGGAGAGATTGCCCTGAGAGAACGTAGCAATCTCGTACTCTTTTTGAAAACGTGCAGCAGAATTGGGAACAAGTGAGATTGGGAACCAGTGACTGATCAATTGATCCCAAAATCCAAGTCTTTAGCTGTTTTATATCGCCCGAGATTGGGAACAAGTGACTGATCAATTGATCCCAAAATCCAAGTCATGACTCTAGCATCTTTGACTTTCCACTAAGATAATTTAGTAGCGTCAGTAGGAGCTGAATCACTACCATCGATGTGACCCCATAGCTCTTTTCCCATGACAAATAACCGAAACTGAAATTCCTAGATAGAATAATTTCTACCCTTGAAATGCACTCCAAAAGTATCCATGTTACTAGCTGACATGATACTGGTAACTCACAAAAAAAATTCCAAAACCAAGATTTCAGACTCACAAATAGACACTTTAATTTTATTTTATTTAACAAATAATGCCCAATAGATATCACTTTTGAACTTATATTATTTCTATCTACCTTCATAAGTTCATATTCCCTATAGCTACCACTTTTTAATTATTTAATTTATTTACCAAAACACCCTACACATATTTCATAAAAAATGGAAAAAAAAACACATAAAATTTTATAAAATGCAAAAAATCTCAAAATAAATGAAAGAAAAATCACAAAAAATCACAAAAAATGAAAAAATAAAAATAAAAATCACAAAGAAAATAAAAAAATGAAAAAAAAAATAAAACAATTATAAAAAATGAAAAAAATGAAAAAAATCACAAAATATTATAAAACATGAAAAAAATCACATAAATTTTAAAAAATAAAAAAAAATCACAAAATATTATAAAAATATAAAAAATATAAAAAAAAAAATCACAAAGAAAATAAAAAAATCACAAAAAAATTATAAAAAATCACAAAATCACAAAAAATCACAAAATTTAAAAAAAATCACAAAATTTTAAAAAAAATCACAAAATTTTAAAAAAATTACAAAAAAAATAAAATATTTTTTAAAAATGAAATAAATCACAAAGAAATTATAAAAATATAAAAAAATAAAAAATTTTATGAAAAATCACAAAAATCACAAAAAATTATGAAAAAAATGAAAAAAATCACAAAAAAATCACTTTTATTGAACTTTATGCACTTTCGACTGTACTATATGCACTTTCGATTGAACCAAATGCACTTTTAGCTGAACTATATACATTTTTAGCTGAACCAGATGCACTTTTAGTTGAACCAGATGCACTTTTAGTTGAACCAGATGCAGATTTTACAGAATTTTTATTGAACTAGATGCACTTTTGTCTGAACCATATGCACTTTCAGCTAAAACAGATACACTTTTAGCTGAACCATATGCACTTTCAGCTGAACCATATGCACTTTCAGTTGTACCAGAAGCACTTTTAGTTGAATCAGATGCATTTTTAACAGAACTATATGCACTTTCGACTGTACTATATTCATTTTCGACTACACTATATGCACTTTTGACTTAACTATATGTAGTTTCCACTAAATTAGATGCATTTTAAGCTGAACCAGATGTACTTTCAGTTGAACCAGATGCACTTTTAGCTGAACTATATGCATACTCACTTTTATTGATCTATATTTACTTTCGACTGAATTGTATGCACTTTCAACGGAACTAGATGTACTTTCAGCTGAATTGAATGCAATTTCGACTCAAATTTATGCCTTTTTGACTAACTATATACAATTTCGACTGAACTATATGCACTTTTATTGAACTATATACGCTTTTGTCTGAATTATATGTATTTTTGACTGAACTAGATGCACTTTCAGCTCATTTAGATTAAAAAAGGCACATTTATCATGGAAAAACCATTTTTTTGTATAAAAAAAAATCACTTTTCGGTATAAAAAGTGTTGTATTGAAAAAAATAAAATATATTTTTTGTAATTTTTTAAAAAGTTTATGATTTTTTCATTTCTTTATAATTCTTTTTTTTGTGATTTTTTTTCATTTTTTATAATTTTTATAATTTTTTGTGATTTTTTTATTTTATTTTATAATGTTTTGTGATTTTTTGTGATTTTTGTGATTTATTTTCTTTTTTTTTTATTTTTTATATAATTTTTTATAATTTTTTGTGATTTTTTATAAGTTTTGTCATTTTTTATATTTTTTTTTGATTTTTCGGTATAAAAAGTGTTATATCGACAAAAAAAATTATATATTTTTTTTGTAATTTTTTAAAAAGTTTGTGCTTTTTTTCATTTTTTTTTTATTTTTGTAATTTTTTAAATTTTTTATAATTTTTATAATTTTTTTGTGATTTTTGTATTTTTTAATAATTTTTTGTGATTTTTGGTGATTTTTTTTATTTTTTTTTATTTTTTTTTTATTTTTTTTTTATTTTTTTTGATTTTTATTATTTTTATAAATTTTTATGATTTTTTATGATTTTTTTCATTTTTTTTTTATAATTTTTTGTTTTTTTTTTTGTTTTTTTTTTTATATTTTTTGTGATTTTTTTCATTTATATAATTTTTTTGTGTTTTTTTTATTTTGTTGTAATTTAAAACTATTTTTTTGGGTTTGTAGAAAAATAAAATATATATATTACATTTTGGTTTGTATAACAATTTAGTAAATAAACTAAATAATTAAAAAGTGCTTCTTACGAGAAATGTGAATTTATTAAGATATATAGGAGAAATATAAGTTATTATGAGTTATTTATAGGAAATTAACCCTTTATTTAATTATGGCTCTCGTACCATATCAATTGGATTCAATATCACTCATTGTGAGAGGTGCTCTTATTATATAGAAATCGTAGAGATATACAAGTCTGATTTTCAGCGATTTTAGAAACTAAATCTAGGCTAATTTCTTATAACCGTACGAGTTAAAGCTAATTGTATCTAAATATGGAAACTATAATTATCAGTGTTTTAAATAGCGTTATCGCTATCGTAGCGTTTTTTCGAGAGAAACGCTAAAAGCGCTAATAGCGTTGCTATATAGCGCTTTGCGGTGTATTTTTTTTGCCTAAATATGCACTAAACTTTAGAATATATAACAAAAAAAAAATAAAAAAATATAGTTATATTAGATTGTAATAAAAAAAAAATCAAAAAAAAAATTGTTGTTGGTGAGTTTCGAACCCAGGTCTGCTGGAAATAACAGCACAATCTTAACCATTTGGACTGCAGACACTTTTATGAAAATTGCACAATATATATTTATTATTTAAATCCGCTGTTTTTTTTTTAACTCGCTATTTACGCTTTTGGTCCAGAATTTCGCGCTTTTTGCGCTTTTGGTCCCCTATAGCGTGATTTTAGCGCAATTCCACCCAAAATCGTGATTTTTCGTTGCGTTTTTTACCAAAAAAGCGCTATTTCGCGCTACGTAGCGCTACGTAGCGTGAATTTTAAAACAGAGATAATTATTGTACTAATTACAATATATTTACAGCTAATAAAGATACATGATTTATGCCTTAATATCCACTGTCACATTATTCCCGGTAGAGGTAATTTATTTATTTTTTATATTTTAACATTCCTTTTCTCGTCGATGTACTTTTTAGTCGTTCAGTTGCAATTTTCCCCCCCTACAAGATTCTTCTTCCTTCCTTTACTCCAGTTTCCGATATAATGTTTTTCAAGTTCCTCAATGGTGGAGGCGATTTGTGGGAAAATAAGCAATTTTTCCCCCTACAAGATTCTTCTTCCTCCCTTTACTCCAGTTTCCGATTTTAGAGAAATGACATGGTCTTTCTAGGGGAAGAAAGGAAAATTACCCATTGAAGGGACAATGCATAGATGTGATTGCCTAGAACTCATTCGGCCCTCCAAAACCCATTGCTTATTTTTCCACAAATCACACTCCACCATTGAGAAACTTGGAAAAAATTATATCGGAAACTGCAGTAAAATGGGGAAGAAGAATCTTGTAAGTGGAAAAAATTTGCATCCGAACCCTCGACTATAAATTGCACCGACCAGAAAAGGAATGTTAAAATATCGAAGGAAAAGAACAAATTTAGCTTTACCAAGAGTAAGTCACAAGACACAAAATGTCCCCATGATTTTAAGGAGATAAAGTGTAAATTCGTCACACAAAACTCTTTTAGGGAATTAGTAAGGGGAATTGGACTTATTGGTTCTGGTGGAAACCTTTCATTTATACCCAATTCATTTCTGTATTTAGATCACAGTACATTGCGGTTGGGCAATATAACTGAATATACTCATGGAAATGGATCCAGAACTTTGGATAATACTCTATTGAATTTTAACGATTTTTCAAGGAGTTCGGGTGATGACTGTTGTGAGGGTACTTCAAAAGCTATCAATTTTGAGATAACAAGGCATAGAAGCCTTATAGAAAGGGAGGGAGGGAGTGTTATTCCAGAAATGGCATTGAGGCGGTTGGGTTCTAGAGAAGGTACAATTTTGAGGGAGCTACAAATAAACTTGCTTGATATGATAGATGCACTTCCTGCGGAAACTGTGAGGCTATTGATGTCCGAGTAGGAGAACTTTATTGCTTGGCATGGGTTCGTAAAAGCTGCAGAATCAATTTATGAGGTTAGTCTAAGGTGTTGTTTAGTTGCAGCTTTTATGTCACCGTTTTTGTTCGTGTAAAAGCTTTCGTTCATTTTGTTGATTAACTTAGAAGCTGAGGGTAAAATTTATTCTTTTTTGCCTGAAAAAGCTAGGGTGTAAGGTTGATGAACCCAACTTTTTTCTCGAGCTAGAAAATTCAGCTGGTTTGATTAAAAGCTGCAACCAGACTTAGCCGTAATTAAATTTTCTTTTATCTCATTTAAAAATTTTAAAATGTGACAAACTGCTACTTGACTTAGCATTTAAGAAACTTAAATCAGACTCCTTGTTCTATTTTATCTCGTTTTCTCACTTAAAAGGTCAAATTCGAGTTCTAATTAGAAGAGAGTGTAAAGATTTTTACAATTATTAGCCTTATGATAACAAATGATGTAGTTTACAAGCTTACAGTGTGTCTCAGTGGATGAGAGGGAATTTACGGAAAGTTAGAGCACCAACCAAGTCTATGTATATTTATAGTGTATATAATACATGCATGTTTATACTGACATGTGTCGTCTTGAGTGGCAAAAAATGAATGTCAAAATCCTTTGTTGTCTCATGTTTAAACTAGTGTATATATATGTATGTATACGTATTAGTTTACGACGTGCAAGGTGGCGGATAAAAATAGTTTTTTTTCCTTTTTAGATGGTTCAAGCTAATAGTAGTTGTGATTATAACGGGAAAATGTTTTCTATTAATGGCCTGCTAACAATTGTTTTTGAAGTGTTAAGTTAGCTCCTTGAATATAGCTCACAGTTTCTACATTGTTTGGAATTTGAGGAAGAGAAAAGGAAAAAGCGACTTAAAAGAAACTTACAGGAGATAAAGGGTTGAGAAATTGAGAACATAAAATGAGTTATGTATTATTTTTTTTATTGTATATGTGCGGATGTCATAAACAATACTGTATCTTTCCTTTTTATGTTTAGAGTAGTGGATATACACATACATGTATACTTTATCGCTAGCTATACCGCATCTTCATTTATTGTATTTCACTGCTATATTTCTTGCGATATTGATTGGATTTCTTTCAAGGAACCGCCTAAAAGAACAACTCATAAAAAATATGAAACGCTTGTGTGGAAAAAATCCATTTTGAATAATATCAACTCATTAAAAACTCTATCAAAAGATACAAATAAGAGAAAACAAAAACATGGGGGTTTTTTACCCAAAAAAACAAGAAAATTTTGAAATATTTTCCCCCATAACATGCAATCAACGGTGAGATACCTCACCCCTAACGAGCTCGGACAGTGTCCTCACTGACTAGAGAGATCATAAAATGTCAGCGTTGATATAATGCAAAAAACTAAAGACACTACATGCAGACTCAAACACATGACTACACATTATATATAAAAGATAAATAAAAAAAAATTAGCTGGATATTTTAAAATCAAACGATCAGGAACGCAAAATTTTACTTATCTCGATCAAGCGGATGGCAAAACAAACCTTTTCTACCCTTTCTTCTTTAGCATATTGAAAACTTGATTACTGCATATGCGGTTTGCGGTCTCAATTTCGATTTCCTCGAGAGGTCTCTTGGGCCTGTTTAGACGGTCAAACGACACTCTCTTTCTAGTACACCCAATCTTATAAAAGTAACCGAGTTTTCCATTCAATGACTTTTATACCTTCCTTGATTATTAGCTCTCCTTCGACCAGATTTGCCTCTATTCCTATAAGAGGGATTCATAGGGGTCGTCGGTTTAAAAAAAACTGCACTTGCTTAGCTTCACACAAGATAACTCTTTCAGATTTAAACTTTCAATACTCAACAAGCTCTCATGGCAAGGAAGAACAAAGAATACCCTATCGGACTCAGGGTCCTTTCCATAGTCACTCTTGTCAAACTATATCTCGATGATACATGACCTAGACTCCTTCATATCAACGAGCTCCTCCATAGCTCTAACTATGGGTTTATCCTCAAGCTCCACTTTAACGTCCTCATTTGCATAAGATCCTACCAAATGATTTTCATTCGCCTCAAACAAACCTATTAACTCCTTGACAACTCTAACTAAGTGTTCTTCCTTGAACTCCTCTTTAAGCATTAACTTTTTCTCATACTCATTTTCAAAATCCCCTAACTTGGTTTGTTCCTCTCTTGGATTTACCGACCTTTTAGCTTGAGCGACGATTGGTGATTTTCAATTAACTCCCTTATTTGGACAGTTAATTGCGGTATATGAGTTGGCTTAGAGAGGTAAGGGTGTGGTCTTTTATGATCAAAGGAAGGATAAATACGGGTAGTCAGAATTTATGTAAGATAAAGGATAAAGATGAGATTGGGGTACAATGTTTTGCTCCTCTTTCACTGTTCGACTTTCTTCCATCATTTTCGTATTAGCTCTACCTACATTATCGTTATTCTTTCCATCTTCCTTTTCTATTTCATTGCACACTCTTACAATAGACTTATTATTATGCTACTCACTTAATCTCATCTTTTTAGCCTCTTCAACTCTGTTCATCCTATCCTTCCATACGTCTAGTATCGTCTCTTGATCTTCTTCTGATAACATCATCCAGAACCTCCGGAGTCTCGTCGCATCGCTTTTTTCCATCAATAACGCATCAGCAAGCTTGGTATCTCTATACTCCCATTTTTCTCCAGTATGTTCAAAAATTGGGGTTTTTAAAAACAAACACTCATTTGCAAATGGGTCTATATGATCGGTTCTATTGGTTTGAGAACAAACTAGGTCAGGTTTTCCATAAGAACAATCCATATGAGAACACAAATTATCAATAGATGAGAAAAAGTAAACTCGGATCGAATGTGGAATATCCGAGTCGAGCCTACCAAATGATCTTCATTCGCCTCAAAAAAATCTATGATCTCCTTAACAGCTCTAACTAAGTGTTATTCCTTGAACTCCTCTTTAAGTACTAGATTTTTCTCATACTCATTTTTTAAATACCCTAACTTGGTTTGTTCCTCTCTTGGCTTTACCGTCCTTTTATCTTGAGCGACAATTGGTAGTTTTTGATTAACTCCCCTTCTTTGAGCTCAATCTCTTTTGATCAGAGATGCGGTTGTATAGGTAGAACTGTTAATTGCGGCATAGGAGTTGGCTTAGATAGATAAGGGTGCCGTCTTTTATGATCAAAGGAAGGGTAACTACAGGTATGTCGGAATTTATGTAAAGATAAAGGATAAGGGTGAGATCGGGGTACAATGTCTTGCTCCTCTTTCACTGTTCGACTTTCTTCCATCATTTTCGTATTAGCTCTACCAACATTATCGGTAGTCTTTTCATCTTCCTTTTCTATTTCATTGCACACTCACAATAGACTCATTATTATGCTTCTCACCTAATCTCATTTTTTAAGCCTCTTCAACTATGTTCATCTTATCCTTCCATGCATCTAGTATTGTCTTTTGATTTTCTTCTGGAAACATCATTCAGAACCTCCGGAGTCTCGTCGCATCGCTCTTTTCCATCAATAACGCCTTGGATTGATCTTGGTATCTCTATACTCCAATTTTTCTTCAGTAAGCTCAAAACTTGGGGTTTTTAAAAACAAACACTCATTTGTAAAGGGGTCGATAGGATCGGTTCTATTGGTTTGAGAACAAACTAGGTCAGGTTTTCTATAAGAACAATCCATGTGAGAACACAAATGATCAATAGATGAGAAAAAGTAAACTTGGATCGAATGTGGAATATCCGAGTTGAGCCTATCATGCGGCCGAGTGACATAACATAGAGGTCAAGGGGTAATTAACTCTTATTAGTTTGAATTTCAGAATGGAAGTCTTTCCAAATAGTTCAGTTTATGTATATTTGGTATTTTAACAATTTTTAAAAGACTAATTAAAAATTAATCAAATAAAAGTTTTTTTTTCTTTTCATATTGATGATTTATATTAATAAAACTGAGTAAGGAAAACCTGATTCTTGAAAATAGGAAAAAGATTTTGTTTTTGTTTTTTTAATATTAAATAAATAAATAATTAATACATAATAAATAAAAAATCGGTGTTTTTTTATAAAAAAGAAAAGAAAAACATAACCTAATTCTGAAGATTAGCAAAATAATTTTTTTCTTTTTTTCTTTATTTTAGTATTAAATAGTTAGATAATAATACTAAATAATAAACAAGTAATAATAATAAAAAAAAACTTTTGAAAAAATAACTGAGATTAAATTTGACTTTCTAATTTTTTTTTGATTGTCGATTCTTTTTAATCTGATTTTTTATTTAATAATTAAATAATAATATTAAATACTAAAAAATTAATATTAAAATAAATTTTTTTCTTCTGAAAAACTAATTGAGGTTCAGTTTTACTTTCAAAAGATTTTCTGAATTTTTTCTATTTTTCTTAATTAATAAATAATATTAAATAATTATTAATAAACAAGGAAACCATAAATAATTAATGATTTTTTTTCTGTATAACTACCTGATTCTGTAAACTAGAGAAAATAATTTATTTTTTTAATTAATAAAATAATACTTAATTAACAAATAAATAATAATCAATTAATTTTTATTTTTTTTGATTTTTTTCTTTCCTTTTAAAATTCTGATTCTCTAAATAAGAATAAAATATTTTATTTCCAAAATATGTGGTAGATTGCAAATATTCTACAAAATAAGGAAATATTTTGTAAGAATAAATATTTCCAAATATCTCCAAATAATACATATTCTGTAATACCCGTGTACTTTATAAATATGTATTATATTGTTGGTTATATAAATATATATTTTTTAAATAAGTGATATTATAAAAAAAAAAGATAAATGTATATGTATCTTCAGTAGTAAGAATAGAAGTCGAGTCCACTTAGTTTTAATCTTTTCACCCCTTTAGTCTTCTTTTAAGAGATATACATACACCGCACCGCTTATACACACAAACATATTCGCACAAATACTTATATAGAGAGATAGAGAGCAGAAGTTAGAGAGAGAACAAAACACGACCAACTCGATTAAAACTCATTTTTCTCACTGCTCCTTGATCCATTTTTTAAGCCAGTTTCACCGATGAGTATCTATCAAAGAGGGGATCATCCCGATGTATCTATCGAGTCCCTGTTTCTCACGTTTTGATCCTTTTTCAACCCTCTAAAAGCTGAAATACTTATATATTAATTGGTCTTTTTGGGTCTTTATGGGTTGATCGCAAGCAGAGTTTTAAGCTGGATTTTTGGGCAAAGTGGTGTAATTTCATCCATGAGATTCGTGTCCACCGCAGACCTACTATAGCCTTTTTTTTTAGTGTCAATTGAGGTACCATTTAGTACTAAAAAGGTGTGTTACTTAACCGTTATATACATGCTAATTGTTACCATGCTAATTGTTATTTGATAACTGAAATTTCGACGTACAGTAGTATTACAGTGATTTCTGCTGTTTATTAACAGTGATGTAGGTGGATAATATGATTATTTTATTATGTTTCTCGAGCTAAAGTTTCGAATAAATTATAGCATTACAGCAACTTATACTAGCAGTATTTCATATTCTTATTGTTATGTGGTTTTTAATAAATTATTATGGCCTGGAAGTGTTTTTAAAGTTTTAAAAACTTTACTATTTACTATTTACAATTAAAATGGACTAATATGAGGAGTTGGAAGTGTGAGTCAGAGGTTTGTGGGGCTGTAGTGGTGGGTTGTTGGCAGTGAGTTGTTGTCAATGAGTTGTTGTCGTTCTTTTACTTTCTTTTAGGGATCACATGCCCACGTTGTATCCGTGTGGGGGCCTGATGTCCACCGGATATACGAGAACCCGTATGGCCATATGTGGAGGTGTTAGCAAGTGTATAGATTTCATGAGTAGTCGATTCTATACGTGGATCTGAGTAGTGATCCAGGATTTGAGAAATGATCCGGCACTGTGATTCCAATTTTATACACATTTCAGTCTGTTTTGTGGAGGCACGCCACTTGGCATTAGTAGTTGATGTCGTGGAGTAGTTGGTGGTTGGAGAAGTAACAAGGTGAAACATTATATTAAAGAACAAATATTATACTTCGTAGTTTTTATAGTATTTTAGCGTAGACATTTATGTAATGAGTTTAGTTGACTTACCTTTTCCTTTGTTGTATCCCCATTTCTGTTTTATTGTATGTTTTATAGGCAACGTCCTGATGATGGGCTTTTAGGCCAGTTGAGTGGTCGAACAGGTCTCGAGGCGGGAACGGTTTGGCATGTACGAGGTAGTAGAGTACTCAAGGCCTAAGTGTGTGCAGTGTTGTGTTTTATATATCAGTTTCTGTGTAATATATGTTAAAACGGTATGATTAAAATGATGTGTTTTCTGTGATTATTTTCCTTTCTTTTTCTTAAATCGCATCTCCGGGTTTTTCTGAATTCGGGGCGTGACATATTCAAAAGGAAACTATATATACCAAAATATTATATCCAATATAATATATATATATATAATTCGGATTTAATGATATACCCTATACCGAAAATAGATTTGTAACAAAAATAGGGTTTTTAAGAATATTACGAATTTGTTGTAAACATTATTAGCTATATGTACTAGGGAGAGAGAAGTAGAGAGAGGGAACAATATAATATTATTGATCAATGAATGAATGTGTATGATACAAGACCACTAACCCTCTTTATATAGTAGAGAGGTAGGGTTACAAGCCAACTTAGGCCCAAGTAAAAGCCCATAAGTACAAGCCCAAGATTCCAACTAGAACCTTCTAGAGTTTTCTTAGAATCTTCTACAACACTCCCCCTTGAACGTCTTGAGTTCTTCGTCTTTATGCAGTCGATCTGAGTCGAGTTCATTCGCAGTGCTAAACACATAAAAACCTTAGGACCGAAAAACTCAGTGAGGGACAAAACCGGTACTTAGGAGAAACTGTGTAGCCGAATGATATAAGCTGAAATACTATGTAAGTAACTAAACAAAAATAGTGTGCCTCATCAAAACCTTGCCAGAGCAAACCCAATAAGAAAATCTCTGATCAAAGGCAAAACAGTGCAACAGTGGTAGTAGTGGGGACCAACCCCAAAACAGGTGCCTCATCAAAACCATCCCAGAGTAAACCGAGTCGGAAAAACCTCTGGTTGTAGGACAAAATAGTACATAGTGGTCAAACGTATATTACAGGATACTCCCCCTGATTTCGGCAATACTTAGTGAGGTATAACAGGAAACATGTTTCGTTAAAAACCCTTGCCAAGAAAAACCAATGGGAAAAAAACTTTGGACTAAGGATAAAAAGAGTACACAAGCCTACAACAGGATACTCCCCCTTACTTACATACAACAGCGTGCAAGGATTTCGACTCAAACATAAAATGTCATACTAAGGTAGCTCAGAAGCCTATGTAGGTCAATTGCCCGTACGTGCTTCTAAAAAGAATGTTTTGGCAGTGACTTGGTAAAAAACATTTGTTGTTCATGTGTAAAAAACAAGTTGGGCGAGATATGCTTAGTGGTATCACCTTTGATGTAACCATGTTTTGCTTGATCAATCACAGTGGTGTTGTCCTCATAAATGACAACTGGCTCATCAGGATTGTAAGATAGATCACAGGTGCTCCGAATATGGCCAATAACTGCTCGAAGCCAGACACACTCACTAGTCGCCTCATAGAGCGCGAGTAGCTCAGAGTGGTTCATCAAAGTTGCCACTAGAGTCTATTTATGAGACCTTCATGATATCACCATGTTCCCAATGATAAAGACATAACCAGATTGAGAACTTCCCTTGTGCGGGTCTAATAAAAAAGCACTACCGGCATAGCCCATGTCTGTAGTACACTTAAGGTAACAAAAAATGTCTTTTATGCCAGTCCGGTGGCAGAGTGTTGGCACGGTGTTGTTTCGAGCTAGACAATTCACAGCGAACGAGATGTCTGATCTAGTATATTTTCGCCAAGTACAATAGTACGTCTATTGCACCCAGATATGAACACTCAGGCTCGATACCTCTTCATCGTCCTTCTTTGGATAGAAGGGGTCCTTATTAATGTCTAGAGAGCAGATGACCATGGTAGTAGAGGATGTCATAACATCACTATGACTAAAGCACATCAACACCTTTTGGGTGTAGGTTTGTTGATAGACTACAATTCCATCTTTACGGTGCTCGATCTATAGGCTGAGGAAATACCATGTCATTGCAAGATCTTTCATCTCGAATTCTGCTCCAGGATTTCAGCAGTTTTGAACAACTCTTTCGAGGTTCCTACGAGATTCATATCATCTAGATAGATTGTGATAATCGTGTATCCTGAAGTGGATTTCTTTATAAACATGAATGAGAATAGTTCATTATTAACATATCCCAAACCTATCAAGTATTCACTTAGACGGTTATACCACATCCATCTGGATTGTTTCAATCCATATAGTGAACGTCACAGTCTAATCGAGAACGTGTTCTGTGGACGAGAACTACTTGATTCAGGCAACTTAAGTTCTTCCGGGAGTCTAATGTAAATCTCTATGACCAGATCCCCGTTAAGATATGCTATGACCACATCCATGAGCGACATATTCAGTTTTCCGGAAACTACTCAACTAATTAAGTAGCGGAATGTAATAACGTCCATTATGGCAGAATACGTCTCATCGTAATAGGTTGTTGAGAGAAAATTTGTGCCACGAGGCGAGCTTTGTATCTAAGACCTCATTATTCTCATCATGCTTCCTTATAAAAACCCATTTATGACCAACTGGTCTAACACCTTTCGTTTCGTTAGGGAATCCAATTCAGCCCGGATTGCTTGTTTACATTGAGGCAAGTCCATTCTTCGTTGACCCTCAGCAATGGTACGAGGTTCCATATCATCATTGCTCATAATATCAGTGGTCAGTGCGTATATGAACATATAATCGATGACAGTCTCGTTTTGCTTCAAAATATTGTCTAAACTAGTATAATCAACAAATATTTTGAGGTTATTGGGATGATTAGGAATTGATGTTTCATCTGGAACACACTCCTCTAATACATCACTATGATCCTTAATGATCTCGTGTGGCCAAACGGATGCGACATAATTTCTCCTCTTTCGAGACAAAACATTGTTGGAACCGGCCGGCCTTAATGATCTTGGTTGGCACGTGGATAGTGGTTGGGTGGCCATGGGCCTCAGAAGGACCAACGCAGTAGCATGAAAAATAGCATAACCCCATGCACAAATGGGAAGATTGGTTCGCATAACCAAAGTTCTCGCAATCATTTGCAACTGCTTAATGAAAGCTTCTGCAAGGCCGTTTTAGGTATGAACATACGTATATGGGTGTTCAAGCTTAATTCCTAAAGTCATGCAATAGTCATCGAAAGTTTTCGATGTGAAATCCATGACATTATCAAGTCTAATAGACTTTATCGGATAATCCAGATGATGAGCCCTCAATTTAATGATCTCGGCTAGGAGTTTTAGAAATGCTGCGTTTCTTGTGGACAACAAAGATATGTGTGACCATCTTGTCGACGCATCAACCAAAACCCTGAAATATTTAAATGATCCACATGTTGATTGGACAGGTCAACAAATATCTCCTTGAATTCTTTCAAGGAACTGGGAAACCAATTTCGTAGGTTTCGCACAAATTGGTTTGAGATTTGTCTTTCCAATCGAGAATGCTTTGCATATACTTTTCAGATTAATCGCGAAATTCTTTCCTCCAAGAGGATGCCCATGAGACGCGTTAATCTTTCGAAACATCATATTTTGACCTATGTGTCCCAGCCAGTCATGCCATGGCATAAAAGTGCTCTCATCAATTGGCGCCCGCCGAATGATTAGATTTCTTTCAAAGTTTTGGATTGTGTTAACATACAAGCCACTTGAAAGACATCTCAACTTCTCCAGAATACGCTTTTGGTCATATTGCGTGGAGGTAATGTAAAGGTATTCAAGAGCATTTTCACGAGCGGTTTGAAGATGACCTTGTTTTCTCGAATATCCTTAAAGCTCAAAAAAATATGACTAGACTTCGGGCCCATTTGACAATGTGAATTTGGCTTTACCAAAGCCTTCACAAGGGTCAACGGGCCCAAAATTGTTGTCACTGATGTTAATTTAGGAATAAAGTTGATAAAAAAAATATTTATATTCTAAGCTAGTCTGTATAGTGTCACTATCAAACAAACAATCAACTGTCCCACAATACATGCCTAAAAGTAAAATAATTTAAACTCGGTCACTCGAATAAAGAAATTGCTCAACAAAATAACTTTAAATTATGCGAGAAGTATTCAAAACATTATCCAAAAAACAAACCATAATTCAAAAGAAATGAACAATATCCAAAGTAAAATACTAATCCGAAATGGAATTGAAATAACATAATCCAGGAGCAACAACAGCTCAATTATTAAAAAAACAAAGAAATCTCTATTCTTCCATGTGAGCCTCACATTCAGGGGTCTCAAGAGTTTCTTTTCTGGTAGCTTCAATCATGTTGGCTTCGGCCCTTCTACCCTTGTGGTAGTTTTTGACTTGTTGGGGAGTAGCACTGCAAGTCTTTTGCATATGACCATTTCCACCATATTTATAACACATAGTTGGCTCTTGAACATGTTCTCTTGCATTGGGAAGACTGGGTCTGTTATGGTTGTTCCTATCACCACGAGACTGCCTAAGATCCACATGTCCTCAGTTCGGATGATGGTCCAAACCTCGCTTGTCCGGACGGGCATTACGCCCCCCCTTGTTCCTTACGTGATGGGACGACCGGCCCTTGTCTTGTTTCCCATACCATGGATGAGGTCCATGAACAACATTAGCATTAGGAATTGGAATTGCCTTGAACTAGCAGGGCAAAAATTATTGTTCATCATTAAAATGAGACTATTCTTCTCATCCAATAACAGCAGGGTGATGAGCTCGAGAAATTTGATGAATTCAGACTGAAGATATTGCTTTTGGATAAAGATGTCAAAAGTATGAAATTTTATGTATGTCTTCTCCAATAAGTCACTATCGGTGAGTGTCTCACCATGGTATTGGAGAAGAGCATGAATCCTGCATAATTCAACGTTATATTTCTCAATGCTTTCGAAGTCCTGAAATCGCAGATTCAGCCAATCATGGCGGGCTTTAGGAAGCCAAATGGTCTTTTGGTGGTCAAAGCGATCTCTCAGGGAGTCCCACAACATCTTTGGTGAGGTGGTTGCTATGAACTCAGATTTCATGACGTCTGATAAGTGGCGGCAGAACAGAATCATCACCCTACCACTCATTTTGCGCGTTACTACAACTTTGCGTTCCACCTCATCATATATGATTTCCAACAAGCCTTGGGCATCTAGATGGTTTTGGATATATTGAGTGCAATCCAAGTAGTTTTTGCCGACAGCATACAAAATAGGAAAGTCAAGTTCGATTGAAATTTTTCTATGACAGGAGAAAAGACTGGATTAGTCATCATATAAAACAATGATAATCATGCAGTAGATTTGGTGTTATAAGAAAATCAATTCAAGATTATCAATCAAATCATAAAAATTCTAACATACCAAATCCAATCAATTAGATCTAATCTAATAATTAACTGCCTTATACGTGAATCAAATTACATATGCTGATTATACTAACAAGATATATCAATCAATTATCTGTCGTTCATTGTCATATAAGTAATTCTATACATGCTAGTTTCAACATGCAATCAAACAATATATTTTTTATTACCAATTAATACTATTTATGGTAACTTTGACATGCAAAGGGGGTAACTTTATTCAGTTGTCTTTTAATTAATATACATGCATCTGTGTGGGTGTATATTGACCGAATATTGATTTTTATAACACATATATACTGCTTTTATACAAGTAATATACTACAGGGACCATCCGTGCAATTTCAGTAAACTTATTTCTATTTACAGCGTTATCAGATGTACAGTTTAGAATTTCAGACAAGTTTCAGTATAGTTCTTGAGTAGTTAACAACACAGTCCATAATTAACAGCGAGTTACAAATTAGTACTACTGTTTCAGTTTGTTACAAAATCAGGCCAACAAATTAATATATGTTATACAATTACACGACTAATAGTTTAAAAACCTGTAATTGATTGTGTTTGTATGTAATACTCAGTACCATATTTTACTCTTTAACAGTTTTATTCCCAAAAAAAAAAGTTACAAGTTTAGTGGTATACACAGGTATATTTAGATTACTAAATATCTATTATACATAGTTTTGCCTTGTAGTTAACTATCAAACAAGTTGTTTCAAGATATGTATTCAACAAACTATGATATTGTTGCAAAATTTTACATGTTATATTAATGGTTTTCTTAACATACAATATATATATTAATTTTAGGAATATACTAGTACCAAACAGACATGCTTTTCACTGCAAACATACATTACATGCATACCAGGACAATAAGAAACAATTTGTTCAACATGGTTGTATTCTTATTTCATGAACAGTCAAGATAACAAATTTCTATGCATCGTATATTAAGAAATTCATATTACAAACACAAAACCAGTAGCATACATATTACATATTATATTTTCTATTAACATGTGGCGTTTAAGCAAGCAATAGTGATTATACATGCAAGATGGATTTATTCTTACACATGCAAGTTTTATAACCAAACAAAATAGCATGCATACGGCTGTAACATGTGATTTTATACAATTAATATGCCTGTAATATCTAACATGTACAGTATAAAAAAAATTGTATCCGGATAAATCTCAAGTTTTATTTATACCCAAATACCTAGTTGTACTCCAATCTCCGAGAATAGTGTTGATAACGTGTTGTAAACACTATTAGCTATAGGTATGAGGGAGAAAGAAGTATAGAGAGAGAACGGTATAATATTATTGATCAGTGAATGAATGTGTATAATACAACACCCTAACCCTCTTTATATAGTAGAGGGATAGGGTTATAAGTTCAGTTTAGGTCCAAGTAAAAGGCCATAAGTACAATTTCAAAATTCCAACTAGAACGTTCTAGAGTTTTTTAGAATATTTTACAACAAAAATAAATATATAAAATATCAATAATAAATTTTTTTTCGTATTTTCTTGGGTTTAAAGTTATTTTATTAAATTAAAACTACTTTATATAAATTAAACGAAGGAATAAATAATATGCAAATTATCTAAAAATAAACGATGATCCGGATTAGTAAAACAGCAGTCCTCATCCGTATAAAAGAGAGTGATCCGGATAAGACTAATTCCAGAATACCTGTTATGCAATTTAAATCGATTTCGCAATTCCTAAATCTAATAAAGACAAGGTAAAATCAACTTAAATAAATAAACAAATTACAACAACTTAGAACTATTTTTTTGTGTGAACAAATACACTAAAATTATTTTAACAAAAATTCCCGACAGCGGTGCCAAAAACTTGGCCGGCTTAAAAACGTGTT
Organism: Primula veris; assembly: GCA_963682055.1. Lineage (NCBI taxonomy): Eukaryota > Viridiplantae > Streptophyta > Magnoliopsida > Ericales > Primulaceae > Primula > Primula veris. The sequence goes on from OY821741.1 coordinate 21,148,029, forward strand.
AAAAAAAATAAAGCCTTTTTACCTGGCAAAAGTACTACGGTCAATCATAGTAATAATATTTTTAAAATCGTAGCAAGTATGAGTCCTCACAAGAGATAGAGATTATGTAAAATAATTAAATTATATTTAAACACGAGTTTTCTACCTTTTTATAACGACATGACTCGCGACTTTTTTGTTTCATCTAAACTAAAAAAATAATGATATAGCTTATATAAAGGTTGTCAATTCTTACTAATCACTATAAAACAACAAATCTAAATTTACGCTAAAAACAATAATAAAAATTGAATAAATAACTATAAACAATTAAATAAAGAGGGAGGAAGGATAGATATTACCGAATAGGTGAAAGCACCATAAGAACTCAGCAAAATGGTAGAAGGATGATGCTCATAAGGGTGAGGCATCGTACGGAAAGAATGGAATAATATAAAAAAAGGATTATAATTAAAAAGAGAGAGAATTTATAGAACTACGGGTTTCTTCCTAGAGACAAAGCGTGCAAAAATAGATTTAGCCTGCAAAAAAAGGTTTACATCACGAGTATTTATAGTGTCATGCTCAGTAAATTTTAGAACCCAAACCCTAAAAAACAGTGATCTGGATCAATCTTCGTTGACCAATTAAATTGCCACTAGTCATTAAATGATGGCGGCGATGATGTGTCTGATCCGGATGACCATGTCTGATCTGGATCATCTAGCGGAGAACATATTTTTATTTCCTTATTTGTTAGATCTTTTACTTGTTCACCAGTTTTTGCTCTTTTGACCAAATTTAAGTTTCATATCTTCTTTTTTTTAGTAATTTTAGCTTGTCCAACTTGTACGTTGACTCCCTTCATCTCGTTTGTTCACATAAATACATCTAAAAAAGGCAATTTTCACTAAAAATAGATAAATGGTCTTAAAATACATAAAAACAGTAAATTGATATAAAAACACACATTTACACAATTTAAAGTCGTATTTAACACTCTAAATAAGGCCAGAAAATGACAGTTTACACCAGAGTTTAATAGCCAAAGAGTTATGTATATCTAGAAGACTTCTACATGTAGAGCCATTTTAGATCAAGAAATCCAATGAAATTTCTTTTTTTCTTCTATATGACCCCAATTTTTTTTAGCAAAAATGCTTTATATATTTTGCATAACCTTTTTAAGTGGCAAAAAATATTTTGGAGAATATTGCTTCAACTCATATTCCCCAAAAAGTGGATTCCCCTCTAATAGCACCCAATAAATTAAATATGTGCATTAAGATATGAAGGCTTCTTATTCTATAACAATGAAAGCATTTTTTCACTCTTTCATTTACTAGGGGATTTACGTCATATCTGAAGGGGAAAGAGTGTAAAAAGGCGGATTTTTATGGAAATTGCCATGGTAAAGAGAAGAAATGGCTATCTCACATCGCCTAGATATGTGAGTACCTATATGATAGATATATAAGATAGCAGTATCATATTTTTTATCACCAAAACCTTTTAAAGTCATGCGGCCTAAGAAGCAATGACGAAATTGGGCCAAAGAATACAATATTCGTTATAGAAAGCAGATGGCTGTAGGACCGACTCGTTGTAGTTGGTATCAGAGCCGCTATCAGGCCGAAGGCAGCGTTTAAACCCCGGAAGGACGGCGTGGCCGAAGAGGACGTCGTGTCTGATGGGGGAAGACCGTAAGAACCCGGATTTCCGTAGGAAAATAACGTGATAAAGGAATAAAGCTATCCCACATCGCCTAGATGTGTGAGTACATATATGATATATAAGCTACGAGTATCCTCTTTCTTATCATCAAGATCTTTTAAAATCGTGCGGCCCAAGAAACGAGTACGAAATTGGACCAAAGCGGACAATATTGGTGGTAGAAAGCAGATGTTGGCGGTTCGGCAGAGGACCGGGTCATTACAGATTGCCTTTAAACAATTTTTTATTTTAATCAATAAATTTTATTTATGTATTAATTTGAATAATATGGAAATAAAATGAAAATGAAAAAAATCAAAGATTCTTAAATGAGACAATTTTTAAAGTATAAAGTGTATTATTTCAAATCAGGCACTGAATATGGAAAATACTATTAATAATGATAACTAATAATAGTCAAAATATTTCATAACTCAAAATAATACCAACTCGACACGAGTTGGATAGCAAACACAAGACAAAAATGCAATCATGAAGCTATATTTAAAAGTGTTAACTTTTATGGTTATTATATTTGTTTTTCAGTATTAATAAGGAAATTTCATAATTGCAACCACACTATTAAAAGAACCAACCTAAGAAAACTTGAATATTACCACACTTGGTTAAATGACAATAATTGATTTTTTCAAAATATGAATCTGGAGTGTGTATATATAGCTTTTTGTTGTAATACACTATTAGCTATGTATATAGGGAGACAGAAGTAGAGAGAGTGGAGAACAGTATCGTCTTTTATTATGAATGAGTATCTGAATGAATGTAAAATACAATACCCCTAACCCTCTTTATATAGATAGAGGGGTAGGGTTACAAGCCCACTTGTGCCCATAAATTATAAGCCCAAGAGTCCAACAATATCTTACAACACTCCCCCTTTGGACGTCTTGAATTCTTCGTCTTCATGCAGTCGATCTGAGTCGAGTTCATTCGCAGTGCTAAAAACATAAAAATCTTAGGGACGGAAAACCCAGTATGGGACAAAACCGGTACCTAGGAGAAACTGTGTAGCCGAATGATATAGGCCGAAATATCATGTAAGTAACTAACCACAAAACAGTGTGCCTCATCAAAACCTTGCTAGAGCAACCCCAATTGGAAAATCTCTGATCGAAGGAAAAAGAGTGCAACAATGGTAGTAGTAGGGATCAACCACAAAACATGTGCCTTATCAAAACCTTGCTAGAATAAACCCAGTGGGAAAAAATGTCTAGTCGAAGGACAAAAGAGTACACAGTGGTAAGAAGTATACAATAGGATACTCACCCTAATTTCGGCAATCTTAAGTGAGATAAGATGGGAAGGTGTCTCGCTAAAAACCTTGCCAAGGAAAACCCAGTGGGAAAAAATCTTGGTCTAAGGACAAAAAGAGTACACGAGCATGCGACTGGATGCTCCCCCTCACTTGCACACGACAGGGTGCGAGGATTTCGACTAAGTAGTAATTAGTGCAATAAGCATTCACCTGGATGCTCCCCCTCACTTGCACACGACTGGGTGCAAAGATTTCATATTACAAGAAAGAGTACGAGTATTCGACTGGATGACTCATTTACTTGCACACGACTGTATGCAAGAAAATATAACGTGGAATAAACCGAGCACTCGACAGGATGCTCTTAAACTTCATATGTGAAGATTTATTTCGGCAAGAAATGCTAAATAGCATAATCTAGTCATATCTCACTTGATCGATAACAACAAGTTGTCCTCAAATAAGACAAGTGTTTTATCTGTATCGTGAGACAGAGCATATGTAATTTAAATATGGCTAGTACTAGCTCGAAGCCATATACACTCTCTAGTCGTCTCATAGAGCACGAGTAGATCAGAGTGATTCATTTGGAGTCATTCCAAAACCTCCAAGATATTGCCTTATTCCTAATGGTAAAGACAGACCATGTTAGGAATATCCCTTATGCGGGTCTGATAAGTAACCGGCATCGGTATAACCGAAAAAGGGTTGCGTTAATTCGAGTACCGAAAGGGGTAGGTACACTCGATGACGCAAAATGGGATAAGACAAGCTCTCATCCGCTGTTACCTTAAGGTAATGGGAAAATGTCTTTTATGCCATTTCGATGGCAGCGTGTTAGCGCGATGCTGTGTCGAGCTATACCATTCACAGCAGACAAGATGTTCGTCCTAGTACATTAGACCAAGTACAATGATGCGCTTATTGTACTTAGATATGAACATCATGGTTCAATATCTCTTTGTTGTCTCATCAGGGACGGACCGGGTCTATATCAATGTCTAGTGATCGAACGATCATGGGAGAATCTGACGACTTAGCGTCATAATGACTAAAACGTCATAACACCTTCTGGGTGTAGTCTGAATCATGGACTTAGATTCAATCTTTACGGGACTCGATCATCAGGCCGAGTCACTACCGTGTCTTTCCAAGATCCTTCATCTAGAAGACAAATCCAAAAAAATGGATCGCGTAATAAAACACGCAAGGGCATAATATTTGTTCAAGTATCCCAAGCTAATCAAGTACTCACTTAGGCGGGTATACCACATCCGCTCGGATTATATTAATTCATATAGTGAACGTCTCATTTAATTGAGATCGTGTTTCGTGGTCAGGAACTACTTGATTAAAGCATATGAAGTCACACATGGACTTTCATCTGTATCTCTTTGTCTAAATTCTCATAGAGATAAAACAGTGACCACATTCATGTCTGCATACTCAGTTTTTCGGAAACTACTAAACTGGTAAAGTAGGGGACTTTTTTAATGTCCATTACGAGGAAAATCAACCATCTCGTAATCAATTCCAAGGTGTGAGAGAAGCCTTCCGCTACTAGGCGAACATTCTACAATCTCATTATTCTCATCACTTTTCCTTACGAATAACTAAATAAACGAACTCGTTTAACATTGGTGATGTTGGAGCTACAGGTCCGAACACACTTTCGCTAAGGATTCTACTTGGATTGCAAGTTTCCATTTGTCCAGTCTATTCTACGTTGACTTCAGGCAACGGTACATGGTTCTCTGTCATAATTTGCTCATATTATCAGTCGTCACCGATTATATGAAAAAGTAATCAATGACAGTCTCGTTTCGCTTCAATATCGTCTAAGATATCATGGTCGACAGATATTTCAAGATTCTTAGGATGAGGAGGAAATCACACATCTCCTTGATCCTTTATAATCTCGTGCGACAAACGAGTTTCAGTTCACCACCTCTGGGGCTGAACGAATTTGGAACCGGTCAACTTCCTCATATCTTAGGAAGGATGACAGACTGACGGCCGATGACAGCGTCCTTTACTTGGCGGGTTCGGCCAAAGCAACGTGTTACGACAGGAACACGGCGTCCGACAGGGACATCTATCCTTGCAAGCATTTTGCAGCAGGTATAAATGATCTCGTGACATCTCATAAAGTCATTAAATACGTCTGGCATTTAGTTAGACTTGAGGGAGTCTATGCACTTACGTATCACTAAGTGCAGTTTTGGGGATCAAGCTAAGACTGAGTGGGTTATGTCACGTTACTTCACGTCGTTTCTTATCAACGGTAACGTGCAAATCTCCCCCTAACGACGGGGAGAACAGTCTTAGCGATGTCACTTTCGCATATCATGCGGTAAAAAGATCGCTTGCCAAGGTTACTCTATCAAATGATAGGTATGGGATTCATAATCGACTTATGTCCCCTTCAGAGGTCCATATTTTGAACGCTAGAGCGGCTCAATCAAAATATTAATTAATCACTCTAAAAACGCGTTAACATGAGACTTTTGGCTCATAACCAGTAACCAGCTGGTACACATATGGTGTTTGAGTGTCTATGGGCCTCATGATGGACTAATGCAGCAAAATATCATAACCCCACACGGAAATATAAATCTTAGTGTGCAAGACCAAGAAATGCATGCAATCATTTGCAGTCGCATCATCAAACTTTCCGGGAGTCCATTTGGGTCTGAACATAATCGACAGGATGTTCAATTTCAATTTCCAAACACAAGTAATTTAAATCGAAATTTCGATTTTTACTCTTCGGAATTATCAAGTCGACTAGACTTTTCAGGATAATCCGGATCATGAGCCATCAACTTAATGATAGGGCTAAAAGTTTGAAAAGTGCTGCATTTATGTGGACAACATTAAAATGTGACCATATTGTCGATGCATCAACATTATATTTTTGGTCCATCTTATGGTTGTATAAGTCCACAATAACTCCTTCAATTCTTTACAAGAATTCTACGAGTTCATTTCGTGATCTTTACACATACTAGTCTTTCAAAGTGAGCATTAATGGCATTAATTTCGGATTAATCGCGAAATATATTCTCAGAGAGAATCCAAATGTGATGCGATTATAAATAAAACATCGTCTTTTGACCCGGGAATATCTCATCCGGTCAATGCCACAATATCAAAATGCTTTGATCAAACGACAACAGGCGAATGATAGTATTGACAATCATGTCTTAGCATCTAAATCTTTTATCAATCGACGACAGGCGAAATGATAAGTTAACTTTAAATGCTTTTTTAAAAAAATGTGGTAACAACCACTTGAAAGACATTTCAATTCCTCTAAAATACGCTTTTGGTCGTATTGAGTGGAGGCTATGTAAAGAAATTTCAATTCTTTCATGAGCTATTACCAGATAACACTGGTTTTCTCGAATATTTTATAACTCAACAAGGTACGGCAGGACCTACATGAGTATAAGACCTCATATTTGACAAATCAATTTGGTTTTACCAAAGATTTTGATTTGGAACGACAGGTCCAGAATCGTTGTCACTGAGTACTCTTTTAGGCAAATAGTTGGTGAAATTATGTGGTACACTGTTACCCACTATTTCCAAAAAAAACAACTACCCCACAAGTATTGCCTAAAATTTCATAATTTAAAGTTTGGTCACATTTATCAAAGGAATTTGCTCAAAACACTTTAAATTATTTCGAGAAATTTCATAAACAGGCAAACCATAATCCAAAAGTATGGTCCAAATGGAAAAATCATAATCCAAATGGAAAAACATAATCCAGATGAGCGAAAAAAAATGGCTCAATGATTTATCAAAATCAATAAAGAAAGGTATCAAACTCATTTGAGCCACAAAATCGGGGGTCTCAAGAGTTTTCTTTCAATTAACTTTAACCACATTAGCATCGGTTTTTCCACGTTTATAATAGTTGTGAACCATTTAAGGAGTAACCGTGCATGACCTTTGTCTTTATAGCATAGAGTTTGCTCCTTGAGCATTATCTCTTACTTTGTGACAACGGGCCATATTGTTCCTTTCAATTACTGTCTTGGAGCCACAGATTTTCGATTTTGACGATTGTCTAAAATCTCGCTTGGCTAGGCGATTCATCGGGATCGCGACAATTCGAGACAAATAACACTTGTCTCGGTTCTCGATTCGTGGAAAAAAAATATACACGAAGAGCATTAATATCAGGCAAACAATTCGCCATTGACCCAATAGGATTAAAACTACTCACCGGGGTAATTTTCTTATCCAATAACAGATGGGCGATAAAGGAATATGGTGAATATAAATTCACGATACTGCTTATGGAATACAATTTCCAAGCTAGTATTTTGGTGAAGGATTGCTCCAATATGTCAATTTCAGACATTTGTTCACCATAGACGTCATCACGTCTCAAATGTGGCGGCGGAATAAAATCAACGCCTTAGCATTCATCTTGAGGGTAACAACAAACTCGTGTTTTACTCATCAAAGATGGCATCCAAAAAAAATTTGGGCATCATATTTTCACACATCAGGGTGACTAACATGTGGTGACGGAATAACATCAACGTCTAAACAGTGATTTCGCAAGTATGTTTTGCGATTTTTCTCATCATATATGGCATCCAACATGTGTTGGGAGTTCTGGATTATTTATCATATAAAACGACTGGTTTATATGTTTTTGGTTTGCACAAGGACAAACTTTATTTCGAAACGACAGGTTCGAAAATAGTTTTGCTTTTAATGTGAATTGGTTCTCATTGATCGAACGACGGGTCGATACTGAGACACCAATTCGGCGAATACATATCTATATAGACACATTCGAGGAAATTATTATTTACTCAACCCCTTTCGGTAGCTCTATTTGAACACGACCAGGAAAGACGGTGAGGGGGTGGGCACGAATGCCTCTTAAAAACCGACCTCATTAGGAGAACGAATTCCGCATTTATCTTTCCTAGACATCGTATCCAAATAGGTGAGCCTATTTGGGGAAGATTCATAATTTTTCCAACTTAAATGTGAATATATACGATTTTCGCTTTTTATATATGGCAATAATATTAACAATATAGACAATATCTATCTAGATTAAACACATATATATAAACAGTCAGTAAATATATTTTAGGATCTATCTAATCATGCAGTAGATTTGGTGTTATAAACAAATCAATTTAAGATTATCAATCAATCCATAAAAATTCTAGCATATCAAATCAAATCAATTTAAGATTATCAATTAGATCTAATCCAATAATTTACTGGCATATGTGATATTTATATATATGATAATATCAAAAAGATATGATTATATCAAAAAGATATGATTATGCTAACAAGATATCAATCAATTATCTATGTTTATCGTCATATTAATAATTCTATACATGCTAGTTTTAACATGCAAGCAAACAATATATTTTTAATTACCAATCAATTCTATATATGGTAAAAAAAATATTTTAACATGCAAAGGGGTTAAATTTACATGGAAACATATCAATTTATTCAATTAACATGCAATTTTTATCATTGATAGTGCTCTTTAATACACGCATACACAGTACATTGTTTATAAACACTCTTTAATACATGCATACAAAATACATTTTGTATTCATTGACAATGCCCCTTTGTATTTTTGTTATTATTCATACACAATATACTGTTTATACATACTTTTTAATACATGCATACACAATATACAGTTTATACATGCTTTTTAATACAGGCATACACAATACATTATTTATCCATTTACACTTTTTGTGTGTTTTGTTTATGTTGTTTTGTAGTGCAATAGGCAGTATTTTGATGATATGCAATATAGATGTTGTCACGGTTGGTAGTTCTAAGATGTTATAATTGCAATTCAAATCGATATAAGTTTTGAAAATTTGGTGGCTAAAATTTGTGATATTTGGCCGCATTTGGATAAAAGTGATGTGTTGTTGACATATTCTATTCCTCGATATGAAAAATACCGATTAACTTGTCAGTATAGTATTTGTACATGCTCTTTAATATAGTCATACACAATACATATTGTATACATATTATTTAATACAAGCATAATACACAGTTTATACATGTTTTTTTAATATGGGCATACACAATACATTATTTATACATGTTCTTTAATACAGACATACACAATACACAGTTTATACATGTTTTTTAATATGTACATACACAATACACTATTTATACATGCTCTTTAATACAGGCATACACAATACATATTTTATAAATGCTCTTTAATACAAGCATACACAATACACAGTTTATACGTATTTTTTTAATACGGGCATACACAATACATTATTTATACATGCCATTTAATACAGACATACACAGTACACGGTTTATACATGTATTTTAATACTGGCATACACAATACACTATTTATGCATGCTCTTTAATACACACATACACAATACATATTTTATACATGCTTTTTAATACATGCATAAACAATACATTGTTTATACACATTCTTTAATACAGTCATACACAATACATTCTGTATCCATTGACACTGTCCATTTTTTATGTTTTTCTTATTATGCATACACAATACACTTTTTATACATGCTCTTTAATACAGGCATACATAATACATAGTTTATACATGTTTTTTAATACGGGCATACACAATACATTATTTATACATTTTATTTAATGCATGCATACACAACACATAATTTATACATGTTTTTTAATACGGGAATACGCAATACAGGCATACACAATACATTTTTATACATGTTTTTTAATACATGCATACACAATACACTATTTATACATGCTCTTTAATACAGTCATACATAATACATATTTTATACATGCTCTTTAATACAGGCATACACAATACACAATTTTTATACATGTTTTTTTAATACGGACATACACAATACATTATTTATGCATGCTTTTTAATACAAACATACACAATACATAGTTTATACATGTTTTTTAATACGGACATACACAATACACTATGTATACATGCTCTTTAATACATGCATACACAATACATATTTTATACATGCTCTTTAATACAGGCATACACAATACACAGTTTATATATATTTTTTAATACAGGCATGCACAAAACATTATTTATACATGTTATTTAATACAAACATACACAATACACAGTTTATACATGTTTTTTTAATACGGGCATACACAATACACTATTTATACATGCTCTTTAATACAGACATACACAATACATATTTTATATATGCTTTTTAATACAGGCATACACAATACATTGTTTATACACGCTCTTTAATACAGTCATACACAATACATTCTGTATCCATTGACACTGTCCATTTTTTTGTTTTTTTTTCTTATTATTCATACACAATACACTTTTTATACGTGTTCTTTAATACAAGCATACACAATACATAATTTATACATGTTTTTTAATACGGGCATACACAATACATTATTTATACATGTTATTTAATACATGCATACACAACACACAATTTATACATGTTTTTAATACGGAACTACGCAATACAGACATACTCAATATATTTTTTTAACCATTTTTTGGGCTTTTTCGGGTTCCCGACTTTTTTGAACTTTTTTCATTTTTTTGTGATTTTGGATATTTTTTGAGTTTTTTTACCAATTTTTTGGATTTTTTCGGTTACCGACTTTTTTAAAAGTTTTTTCAGCATACACAATACATAATTTATACAGGCATACATAATACATAATTTATACATGTTTTTTAATACGGGCATACACAATACATTATTTATATATGTTATTTAATACATGCATACACAACACACAATTTATACATGTTTTTTAATACGGAAATACGCAATACAAACATACACAATTTAACCATTTTTTGGTCTTTTTCGGGTTCCCGACTTCTTAAAAGGTTTTTCCAGCCTTTTTTGGGTTTTTTTTGGGTTCTCGACTTTTTTGAATTTTTTCCATTTTTTTGTGATTTTGGATATTTTTTGGGTGTTTTTACCAATTTTTTGGGTTTTTTCGGTTACCGACTTTTTTAAAAGTTTTTTCAACATATTTTGGGTTTTTTTGAATTCTCGACTTTTTAGAACTTTTTTCATTTTTTTTGTAATTTTGTAATTTTCTTGTTTTTTTTTGTTTTTTACCATATTTTTGGGCTTTTTTCGGGTTCTCGACTTTTCTGAACTTTATTTTTATATATTTTTGTGAATTTGGATTTTTCTTGGTTTTTTTTTTAAATTTTTTGCCACTTTTTTGGAGTTTTTTCAGGTTCCCGACTTTTTAAAGGTTTTTTCAGCATTTTTTTGGTTTTTTCGGGTTCTTGATTTTTGTGAACTTTTTTCATTCTTTTTGTTATTTTGAATTTTTCTTTGTTTTTTTTACTTTTTTTAACCATTTTTTGGGCTTTTTCGGGTTCCTGACTTTTTAAAAGGGTTTTTCAGCCTTTTTTGGGTTTTTTCGGATTCTCGAATTTTTTGAACTTTTTTCCATTTTTTGTGAATTTGGATTTTTATTGGTTTTTTTATTCTTTAACATTTTTTTGGATTTTTTCGGGTTCCCGACTTTTTTAAAGGTTTTTCCAGTATTTTTTGGTTTTTTTCCGGTTTTTGACTTTTTTGAACTTTTTTTATTTTTTGTTGTAATTTTATTTTTTTTGGTTTAGAAGTCCTTTTAACATTAAATAAAGTAGTATTATGTGAAAAAAAAATGATGATTTAGAAAGAGAGAGGAGAAAGAGGAGAAAAAGAAATATGTTGGTAGGTGAGGAGAAATATTTTTTTTTTCTATTTGGGTAATTGTATGTTTTGGAAATAATTTGTTTTGGTTGTATGTTTTGGTAATATTTCATAACACATTGTATGTTTTGGGAATTGATCCTTAATTAATTACCGGTCTCAAGCATACAAAATCTAGTGTTTGCATTAGATTTATGTTCCTAGATTTAATAATTACCAGTCTCATAAACATAACCCAAAAGTTATAATAGTGTTATCTAATAATGCAATAGATTTACGTTCCTAGAGATCAAACGACATAGCATACAAAATTAAATATAAGAAGTAATCTAGTCACGGAAATATGTATACATCATTGTGGTTGCCTTTCAGAATAAATACATGTTTTATTTTTTTTATTTTTTCCCTCAAACATACCAGAACGGAAAATTGGGCTGTATATATATAAACATAAAAAAATTCCATACATAGAGGATGATGTTAACAAAACCTTCCATGAAAAAAAATAAGTACACGAAATCTACCTTAAAAGAAGTCTCGGATTTAGGGATATCTGTCCCTAACTAATTTCTACCACCAAATTTTCAGTAATTACAAAAGAAATATTTTAAAAAGCATGGAAACTTGAAAGGTACATATACCAAAAAAATTACTTTATAAATAGTATCTTGTAATCGTTTTCTATAACACGTTTTCAAAAAGTGAAATTTTAATATTTATGGTCTTTATTATAATTTTTACACTATACTGGCAACATTATAACTTATAAATGGTTTCAATCAAAAAAAGTGACGGCATGGCACTAAAACGATAAATTAGTTAACTCAGCGTACAAATTTAAATTTGCAAAAAAAAAAGGTTACTAAAGCAAAAAATGTGTAAAAATCATGCACTAAACTATAATTAAGCCGTCATAAAAGAGCAAACAAATGAAAACAAGGCAAATTCTGTTTAAGATTATTCTATAAGCTAGATCCTCTAAAAAATAGTCAAGTTGCTAATAAAACGCTACATCTATCTCAAAACAATTTGCTCCATATCGGAGACAGTCAAAATCACAAATCCTCAAGCAAAAAACATTTAGATAGATTAAAAAAGAAAAACCATTTTACTTGCACTAGGAATGAAAAGAAAAACCGAGACAAAAAATATAAAGAATTATCAAAAACAACAATAGTTATCCCACTTCTATAAATCACAGGATTTCACAAAATTATGAGCAACCAAAACTTTTTTTTTCAACCCAAGGAGGTAATTCTACCGAGCCCTCGATTAGACATCCTTCCAACAACTATAAAACATATCCTTCAAACTTTACTTTCATCAGCGGGTCTAAAACAATTATTTTCACATGGTACGATGCACAACGAAATTGGTGAAATTCTTCCCCAATCCTCAAGCATTCATCCTTGCTCATCCAATTATATAGTTCATTTTTTATAAATTAAAAGTGAGGAAAGCCCACTATTTCATTTACTTTAAAGTTTTAGCAGCCCTCCGGTCTTATTACAACAAAGAAAGAAATACAATGGAAATAAATAAAATTACAACTTCAAGGACCAAAAACAGAATAAGTTTTAAAAGTCCTACTAACGTTGTTGACTAAAAGTCCTGCATGTCTTTCTCCGCTGCTTCTTGATTGATGAAGATTTATAAACCTATATGTTTTAATCTCAAACTAGACAATTTTAACACCATTAAAATCCAAGTTGCTTGACTTACTAATTAGATATTTGAATCAAAAATAATACTATTGACAAATTCAACTAGTTGAAATTAGACGACTTCGAAGATAGCTCGGATTTAACAAACATATGCACTATTTTAAAAACAAGTGCTTGCTAATGAAAAATATCTATTCAAATATTAAAAAAAAAAAAAAATCTTGCTTAAAATAAGATTTCTTACAAAAATGTTTTAGCAAAGATTTCGCTTTTTTAAAACACTGAAAATAAGCCCGCTAGTTTTGTTTTTTAAATTTATTGGCCAGTCCTCTAAAAGGAGAAAGGATACCACTTGATCCTGAAGATGAGTAGCTAAAGGATGATGATGTTGATTTAGTTGTTACTACGACCCCCGCATTTAAACCTTATATATCGTGGAGTTTATCGGTTTTTATTGTATACCCCTTTTAGGTTAAAGATAAAAGCAGGCCAGATGATCAAAGTGTATCATGGCTTGTCGAAACCCAATATATCTCTCCTATCAACTGAAAGGCAATAAAACCGTTACTTTATCGGTTTTTATTGTAAACCCTTTTTAGGTACCTATGAATTATTACCAATGTTTTAATTTTTACTGGAGTTTCACTAAAAGTGTATGCGTCTCAATGTTTTTGGGTAATATTTTACTCAGTAAAATTATCAAACTTTAAAAATAAATCCTGCGTTTATAATTGAATTTATAAAGGTAAACATTTGCTAATGCACATAAAAATGTTCTATTGATTGTTAATATCGTCGTTATCAACAATGACTTTGTTGACATTTTTTATATCAAAATAGCATATCCTGAGCTTTTTATGTCATGAGTGGGAGTCAGGTACAAAAAGTGTAAGCTTTGCTATTTGTTTCTGCTTTTCAATTAGATATAACTAAAATTTTCATCTATGTGCTTTGAGCCGGTACTTTTCTTCAAAGATGTTATTGCACAAACAACCTCATTATTATAATGAGTGTAAGCCCCCAGTTGTCACCTGTAGCAAAAAGAGAAGGCATTGAAATGCCTCAGAGGTTGGGATTGTTAGGACCTATTTTATAATGTCTAATAATTTCTATTTGTTGTTATTATTTTGTTAAACAACACTTAGTATTTATTTGATTATATATTCATTAAGTTTCTAATATATCGTTTATGGGTTACACTTTCAGTTATAACTGACTTATACAAATGAAAAATGCCGACAGCCAGGTCAAAATTCTGATAAGATGAAGTTTGTTGGTCAAGAAAGAGATTTTGCAGAAGATATCAAACATGGGTAATCTCAGAAGATTGAATAAAGATTGAGTAGCAAAGATTCATTCAGAAAGTCAATGATTGAAGAAAAAGATTGAGGGATCAATCAGTTGTAAATAAACTTGAAAAGTTTGTTCCTTAGTATATTGTGTTACTATCTTTTTAAGCATGATATATAAATGCATAATAAGCCATAGGGTTTGGTTATGTATTCAGAACTTGAAAGTTTATTTCCATAGAATACTATGCTATTGACAGAGAGATTAAACTACAGCGGGAGGCCACCTTGAATAGGATAGTTAAGAGAAGCAGTAGTAATAGCAATATAGGCTTAAATTTGCAAGGGAGTCATAAGTTTTGTAAGTATTAGATATCTATTGTAAGCTTTCTCAATATTCTAATCTGAGCAAGAGTCCCGGAAAGTATACTTGGTCGAACTTCATCATCAAACATGTTGTGTTCAACCTCTATTTATTCAGTACGTATGTGTGTGTGATTAAGCTTAAGTACGAAGATCCAGTTTCAGATACAACTGAGAACTGAATTTTCTAAAGTTCAGTTACAACTGAAACCTACGTAACTGCATCTTAGAGTATTAAGACATTTAGTTATTTCAATTGGTATCAGAGGTTCACATCAAACCTTATTGGTGTGGATCATGTGACTAAGAACTATGAATCTAATAGAAGAAGGAAATTCTGGTAGAAAGTCATCATTCCTAAAAGGTGCAACCAACTATGGTATGTGGAAGATAAAAATGATGGCATACATCAATCAGATAGATGAAAAAGCCTAGAGCATGGACAATGAAGGATGGAGTCCACCAATTTTAGTTGATGATGAGTGAAATAAATTCAAGATTTCTCAATAAAAGTAGACTGCTGAATAGAAGAAGCAGCTCTGGGTGACTCTAAATCTGTGTATGCACTATACAATGGGGTAACTGTAAAAATTCCTTCTCTAATCTCTCAATGTGAAAATAGTAAAGAATGTTGGGACACTTTTGCAGTTACTTTTGATGGAAACAAAAAGGTTAAGGCCTCTAGATTATAACAGTTTGTCACTGATTTTGAAAATCTAAGAATGGATGAAGAAAAAATTGTTGAAGAGTTTAATATTAGAATTTGTACTCTTTTTGGTAATGTGCTTGCTCTAGGAAAAAATATTTTTGAAAAGAAACTTGTTATCAAAACTATGAGATCTCTTCCACCTAGACTTGACATGAAAGTTACAGCTATTGAGTAATCTAGTGTTATTGATACTATCAAACTGGAAGAATTAATTGGAAATCTAATAACCTATGAGTCTAAATTCTTTAAAAAATCAGTGAAAGGTATTGCTTTTTAAGATAAGAAAGAAAAGTTAGTTGTATCTGAAAATAACATTGATGATGAGGAGTTTAAAAACCTTTTTAATGACCAAAATAGTTTTGATAACTGCAAGAAGAATGGCTATTAGGGTAATAATCATGATCTTAAAATATTAGAGAATAAGTAGATATCTAAAGAAAATTACTCTAACAACCATAAAAACAAGGACTAATCTGGTAATCATAGACCTAAAGGTATCCAATGTAGGGAGTGTGAAGGCTATGATCATGTTTAGGTAGAGTGTGCATGCGATTACAGGCGGTTGCAAAGTTTTGAATTATTGAAGGTGAATAAGTTATGGTTATACCGAGTCTATATATATTCCAGGCAATTCCAACCGCAACTGTTATCTTTCTGAAGCTGAATAAGTTATGGATATACCGAGTCTATATATTTATGTGTGTGTATAACTATAACATTTTGAATTACTAATTCTCTCTCTATATCTTTCAAAAATCAAAAATCCTAAAACCAGAAAGCTAAACAACTCACCGCCTTGGGCGGGGGAAGCCACAATCGCTCCTCCTGCCCCTAGGCCGTCTTCCATTTCCTAACCCTCTTTCCTCTATCTCATCAACCCCATCTGTGTGGTCTTGTATCCCACTTCCCATCTAAACCCACTCTCTCGTTTTTTGTGAAAAGCAAACCAGCTCCATCGTAGGACTTCCCAGAGGTCAGATGATCTAGGGGCAAGAGGAGCGGTGGTGGCTCCCCCGTCCCAAGTGGCGGCGACTTTTCTTTGGCTTTTGGGCTTTAGGGCTTTGAATTTTAGATTAGTTTGGAGGTATCACTGTTATATATTATCACTTTTGAATTATAGTTGTGCCCGCTTAATTTTGTTATCAATCCCATTCTAGTTTGACAAATTACCTTCTTGTAGTCATTTAAATGTGTTCCATATCAGTTGAGTTTCTCTTTCTAATACTAATACGCAAATGGTTCAACTAATTTCAATGTACCCAACTAGCTAGTTAAACATTGAAATAAACCTAATTTGTGAACATATTGCAAAAATATTAAGCGAGTTCTTTTTTATATCATGTATCATCATACTATTTATTTAAAAAAAAATAATTGGTCACTAACTAACATGGAATATGGCATGTAGTGTATTTTACATAACTGGAGCAACGAAGATTGCGTGAAGTTATTGAATAAATGTAAAGAAGAGATCCCAAGTAAGGAAATTATGGTGGGAAAGTTATCATCATCGACATAGCCATGAGGAACAAAAGAAGTAATGATAATAAGGCATTCGAAGCTCAAAGCTTCTTCAACATGCCGATTATGACGCAATTCGGTAGCAAAGAGAGAGAGAACCAAGAAATAATGGGCGAAACTCTTATCCGATGAATGGTTTCGTAACTATAAAGTAACTCAGTTGGGTTGGAGGTCTATCATTGAAGCTTACCCTTGAAAGTTATTGCATTGTTGTGTTTTCTTGGTGAAATTGTGTGTTTGTATTCTGAGTGAAGTGGTTTCTAATAAGGTTAAAGTTTTGGCACTTATCGAGTTTTAATTATTCGAGGTCGAAGTACTTTATTTTCTTTGTATTTGGTGTGTAATTTTTACAATTGTCATGTTTTTATCATAATTTTTTTAACTAGAAGGACTAAATTTTAACATAGAAACGATTTATATCCAAAAAAAAGTTACGACATGTCACTGAAAAGATAATGTTGGTTAACTTTAGTGCACTAAATTAAAGTTTTTAAAACTAATGTCACCAAGTTATAAACTGTGTAGGCTTCTTCTGATTTGATACTAATTTGTTAATAAAAAATGACAGCATCTATGTATATAACTTGTAAACTATATGAAAACTTGTAAAATCGTATAGATTTATACTTAATTTGAAAAAATTATGAATATAAATTCACCACATAGGCTCATGATTTGACTGCATTGTTGTCTATATTTAGTGTCAATATTGGCTATTTACCCATCTTAAAATGTGTGCTTTTATATTTATTTTAAGCATTTCAGCATTTTGAGTTATTTTATCTATTTTTTGATAATTTGACCATCTTAGGCCAACCTCATCAATATCCATATTGTTAGTGAAGAGTAGGTGTCAGCTATCAACTTCAAGAACTACCTGGATAGCTAAGCCGCCAGCCGGTCCCACTACTTGAAGTCCAAAATATTCATCGACGATGTAAAGGTCTCCGTTTATTTTATCAAATTTTAGGCCTATTGGTCTTCAACATAAGTTTTTAACCTCAGTTGGAAAAAACACGTAATCTATTATTATTATACTATCCAACAACTAATAAAGACAAAAAGATTTAATATTACGTAATATACTCAAAATTCATAACATACCAAATTAAGAGAAAATATTCTTCCCTTAGTTGGGCAAAAAAATAATCAAAAGAGCCTTGAACAAAATATTTAAAATGACAGACTACATTTAAATTAAAATAAACAAAAATAAATTAATGTTCATAGTTTCTTCACAACCAAAAATATATGTTACCAACTCTTAATATAAACCGTCAATCCTGATAAAGTCAAAGTTATTTCTATTTAGTCAAAGAAAATATTTCTATAAGATTGCAAACAAAATTGAATACTGGTATATATAAATTTATTATCATAGACACATGAGAAAAATTCATGACTATTCATCTTTATCACCCATCTTTGAGCTTGATTTGACGCGTCTTTTTTGTAGTCTTTTTTTCTAGACCTTTTTTTTTCTTTCTTCAATTCTTTTGCCTTTTCTAGAGCAATTTTTTCCCTCTTAGAAGTATTTTTTTATTTTTGTTTGACACGTCTGTTTTTTTGGTCACCTTTTAGCTTTTGTTATATTTGTTCTCATATAACCTGTTAAAGTTTGTACTAATGTATATATTTTATTAACTTATTAGTAGATAAATTGTTTCCTTTTGTATTTGTCTCGCTAATAAATTTAGTGTCAATTCGTATTAGTAAACAATATATTTTCACAATCTTGAAACTTGTAAATAATACTAGCATACATTTTCAATATTTAATATTGATGAGTTGGACCAATAGCATTTTTGCGACAGAGAAGGGCACAATTAGGGGACAAAAGATCCAGAATCGGTTGAAAGACATAATTTTTCCAAAATATATTTAAAAAACCATAAATAAAAGATGAATTTCATAAATTGTGAGGCTGTCGCGGCAAGCGTATCTTATAACATTACTACTTAGCTATATATAGTGAAATACTATTGTCTTTCATGATTCCAAAAGACTAGAAAATGGACTCACTAAACCAATAACTCACTTTGTAAAGACTTCTTTATTGTTGTTGTGTTACATATTAACTCGTTATAGATATATATAGAGATATGTATAGATATAGAGAGAGGTATGAGAGACAACAATAAGAGAGACTTTATTTATCAGAATGTATGAATGAATGTGAAATACAAGACCCCTAACCCTCTTTATATAGATAGAGGGGTAGGGTTATAAGCGCACTTGGGCCCATAAAGTACAAGCCCAATAGTCCAATAATATCCTACAACACTCCCCCTTTGGACGTTTTGAATTCTTCGTCTTCATGCAGTCGAGTTCATTCGCAGTGCTAAACACATAAAAACCTTAGGGACGGAAAACCCAGTGTGGGACAAAACCGGTACCTAGGAGAAACTGTGTAGCCGAATGATATAGGCCGAAATATCATGTAAGTAACTAACCACAAAACAGTGTGCCTCATCAAAACCTTGTGAGAGCAAACCCAATGGGAAAATCTCTGATCGAAGGAAAAAGAGTGCAACAGTGGTAGTAGTAGGGGATCAACCACAAAACAGGTGCCTCATCAAAACCTTGCTAGAGTAAACCCAGTGGGAAAAAATCTCTAGTCGAAGGACAAAAGAGTATACAGTGGTAAGAAGTATACAACAGGATACTCCCCCTAATTTCGGCAATCTTAAATGAGATAAGATGAGAACGTGTCTCGCTAAAAACCTTACCAAGGAAAACCCAGTGGGAAAAAACCTTGGTCTAAGGACAAAAAAAGAACACGAGCATACGACTGGATGCTCCCCCTCACTTGCACACGACATGGTACGAGAATTTCGACTAAGTAGTAATTAGTACAATAAGCATTCACCTGGATGCTCCCTCTCACTTGCACACGATTGGGTGCAAAGATTTCATATTCCAAGAAAGAGTACGAGCATTCGACTGGATGCCTCATTTACTTGCACACGACTGTATGCAAGAAAATATAACGTGGAATAAAACGAGCATTCGACAGGATGCTCTTAAACTTCATATGTGAAGATTTATTTCGGCAAGAAATGCTAAATAGCATAATCTAGTTATGTCTCTCTTGATCGATAACAACAAGTTGTCCTCAAATAAGATAAGTGTTTTATCTGGATCGTGAGACAGAACATATGTAATTCAAATATGGCTAATACGAGCTCGAAGCCATATACACTCTCTAGTCGTCTCATAGAGCACGAGTAGATCAGAATGATTCGTTTGGAGTCATTACAAGACCTCCAAGATATTGCCTTATTCCTAATGGTAAAGACAGACCATGTTAGAAATATCCCTTATGCGGGTCTGATAAGTAACCCGCATCGATATAACCGAAAAAGGGTTGCGTTAATTTGAGTACCGAAGGGGGCAGATACACTCGATGACGCAAAATGGGATAAGACAAGCCCTCATCCACAATTACCTTAAGGTAATGGGAAAATGTCTTTTATGCCATTTCGATGGCAGCGTGTTAGCGCGATGCTGTGTCGAGCTATACCATTCACAGCAAACGAGATGTTTGTCCTAGCACATTAGACCAAGTACAATAATGCGCTTATTGTACTTAGATATGAACATCATGGTTCAATATCTCTTCATCGTCACATCTGGGATGGACTGGGTCTATATCAATGTCTAGTGATCGAACGATCATGGGAGAATCTGACGACTTAGCGTCATGATGACTACAATGGCATAATACTTGTTCAAGTATCTCATGCTAATCAAATACTCACTTAGGCGGGTATACCACATCCGCTCGGATTATATTAATCCATATAGTGAACGTCTCATTAAATTGAGATCGTGTTCCGTGGTCAGAAACTACTTGATTCAAGCATTATGAAGTCACACAGTGACCTTCATCCACATCTCTAGTCTAAATCCCCACAGAGATAAGATCGTGACCACAATCACATGCTACATAATTAGTTTCCGGAAACTACTAAACTGATAAAGTAGAGGACTGTTATAATGTCCATTACGAAGAAATCAACCATCTCGTAATCAATTCCAAGGTGTGAGAGAAGCCTTGCGCGACTAGGCGAGCATTCTACAATCTCATTATTCTCATCACTCTTCCTTACGAATAACCAAATAAACAAACTCGTTTAACATTGGTGGTGTTGGAGCTACAGGTCCGAACACACTTTCGCTAAGGAGTCTACTTGTATTGCAAGTTTCCATTAGTACAGTCTATTCTCCCTTGACTTTAGGCAACGGTACATGGTTCCCTGTCATAATTTGTTCATATTATCAGTCGTCACCGAATATATGAACAAGTAATCAATGACAGTCCCGTTTCGCTTCAATATCGTCTAAGATATCATGATCGACAGATATTTCAAGATTCTTAGGATGAGGAGGAAATCACACATCTCCTTGATCCTTTATAATCTCCTGTGACAAACGAGTTTCAGTTCACCACCTCTGGGGCTGAACGAATTAAGAACCTGTCAACTTCCTCATATCTTGGGAAGGACGACAGACTGACGGCCGACGACAGCGTCCTTTGCTTGGCGGATTCGGCCAAAGCAACGTGTTACGATAGGAACACGGCGTCCGACAGGGACGTCTATCCTTGCAAGCATTTTGCAGCAGGTATAAATGATCTTGTGACATCTCATAAAGTCATTAAATGCGTCTGGCATTTAGTTAGACTTGAGGGAGTCTATGCACTTACTTATCACTAAGTGCAGTTTTGGGGATCAAGCTAAGACTGAGTGGGTTATGCCACGTTACTTCACGTTGTTTCTTATCAATGGTAATGTGCAAATCTCCCCCTAACGACGGGGAGAACAGTCTTAGCGATGTCACTTTCGCATATCATGCGGTAAAGAGATCGCTTGCCAAGGTTACTCTATCAAATGATAGGTATGAGATTCATAATCGACTTATGTCCCCTTCAGAGGTCCATATTTTGAACGCTATAGCGGCTCAATCAAAATATTAATTAAGCACTCCAAACACGCGTTAATATGAGATTTCTGGCTCATAACCAGTAACCAGCTGGTACGCATATGGTGTTTGAGTGTCTATGGGCCTCATGACGGACCAATGCAGCAAAATAGCATAACCCCACACGGAAATATAAATCTTGGTGTGCAAGACCAAGAAATGCGTGCAATCATTTGCAGTCGCATCATCAAACTTTCCGTGAGTCCATTTGGGTCTGAACATAATCGACAGGATGTTCAATTTGAATTTCCAAACTCAAGTAATTCAAATCGAAATATCGATTTTTTACGTCAACTAGACTTTTCAGGATAATCCGGATCATGAGCCATCAACTTAATGATAGGGCTAGAAGTTTAGGAAATGCTGCATTTCTGTGGACAACAATAATCATGTGACCTTATTGTCGATGCATCAACCATAACCATTTATATTTATGGTCCGTCTTATGGTTGGATAATTCCACAATAACTCCTTCAATTCTTTACAAGAATTCTACGAGTTCTTTTTGTGATCTTTACACATACTAGTCTTTCAAAGTGAGCATTAGTGGCATGAATTTCGGATTAATCACGAAATATATTCTCAGAGAGAATCCAAATGCGATGCGATTATAAATCAAGCATCGTCTTTTGACCCGGAAATATCTCATCTGGTCAATGCCACAATATCAAAATGCTCTTATCAATCGACGACAGGCGAATGATAGTACAGACAATCATGTCTTAGCATTTAAATCATTTATCATTTCGACGACAGGCGAAATGATAAGGTAACTTTAAATGCTTTAAAGAATGTGGTAGCAACCACTTGAAAGACATTTCAACTCCTCTAAAATACGCTTTTGGTCGTATTGAATGGAGGC
Source organism: Primula veris (assembly GCA_963682055.1). Taxonomy (NCBI): domain Eukaryota; kingdom Viridiplantae; phylum Streptophyta; class Magnoliopsida; order Ericales; family Primulaceae; genus Primula; species Primula veris. Next base: position 21,171,132 of record OY821741.1, read on the forward strand.
TATGTAAAGAAATTTTAATTCTTTCATGAGCTATTACCAGATAACACTGGTTTTCTCGAATATTTTATAACTCAACAAGGTACGGCAGGACCTACATGAGTATAAGACTTCATACTTGACAAATCAATTTGATTTTACCAAAGATTTAGATTTTGGAATGACAGGTCCAGAATCATTGTCACTGAGTATTCTTTTAGGCAATTAGTTGATGAAATTATGTGGTACACTGTTACCCACTATTTCCAAAAAAATCAACTACCCCACAAGTATTGCCTAAAATTTCATAATTTAAAGTTTGGTCACATTTGTCAAAAAAATTTGCTCAAAACACTTTAAATTATTTCGAGAAATTTCGTAAACAGGCAAACCATAATCCAAAAGTATGTCCAAATGGAAAAATCATAATCCAAATAGAAAAACATAATCCAGATGAGCGAAAAAATGGCTCAATGATTTATCAAAATCAATAAAGAAAGGTATCAAACTCATTTGAGCCACAAAATCGGGGGTCTCAAGAGTTTCCTTTCAATTAACTTTAACCACATTAGCATCGGATTTTCCACCTTTATAATAGTTGTGAACTATTAAAGGAGTAACCGTGCATGACCTTTGTCTTTATAGTATAGAGTTGCCTCCTTGAGCATTATCTCTTGCTTTGTGATAATGTGTCATATTGTTCCCTTTCAATTACTGTCTTGTAGCCACAGGTTTTCGATTTTGACGATTGTCTAAAATCTCGCTTGGCTAGGTGATTCATCGGGATCGCGACAGTTCAAGACAAATAACACTTGTCTCGGTTCTCGATTCGTGGAAAAAAAATATACACGAAGAGCATTAATATCAGGCAAACAATTCGCCATTGACCCAATAGGATTAAAACTACTCACCGGGGTAATTTTCTTATCCAATAGCAGATGGGCGATAAAAGAACATGGTGAATATAAATTCACGATACTGCTTATGGAATGCAATTTCCAAGCTAGTATTTTGGTGAAGGATTGCTCCAATATGTCAATTTCACACATTTGTTCACCATAGACGTCATCACGTCTCAAATGTGGCGGCGGAATAAAATCAACGCCTTAGCATTCATCCTGATGGTAACAACAAATTTGTGTTTTACTCATCAAAGATGGCATCCAAAAAAAAATAGGGCATCACATTTTCACACATCAGGGTGAGTAACATGTGGTGACGGATTAAAATCAATAATTAAACAGTCATTTCGCAAGTATGTTTTACGATTTTTCTCATCATAGATGGCATCCAACATGTGTTGGGAGTTCTGGATTATTTATCATATAAAACGACTGGTTTATATTTTTATGGTTTGCACAAGCACAAACTTTTTTTTCGAAACGACAGGTTCGAAAACATTAGTTTTGCTTTTCATGTGAATCGGTTCTCATTGATCGAACGACGGGTCCATACTGAAACACCAATTCAGCGAAACATACATCACTATATAAACACACTCGGGGAAATTATTATTTAGTCAACCCCTTTCGGTAGCTCTATTTGAAAACGACCAGGAAAGACGGTGAGGGGGGTGGACACGAATGCCTCTTAAAAACCGACCTCATTAGGAGAACGACTTCCGCCTTTATCTTTCCTAGACATCGTATCCAAATAGGTGAGCCTATTTGGGGAAGATTCATAATTTTTCCAACTTAAATGTGAATATATACGATTTTCGCTTTTTATATATATGGCAATAATATTAACAATATAGACAATATCCATAAAGATTATAACATATCAAATCAAATCAATTTAAGATTATCAATCAATTCATAAAAATTCTAACATATCAAATCAAATCAATTTAATATTATCAATTAGATCTAATCCAATAATTTACTGGCATATGTGATATTTATATATATGATAATATCAAAAAGATATGATTATGCTAACAAGATATCAATCAATTATCTATGTTTATCGTCATATTAATAATTCTATACATGGTAGTTTTAACATGCAAGTTTCATAATCAATAAAAAAATTCACATGATTTTCCGTAATAGAATATTTCAGAGATGATAATATTATTAAACATCATCTTTTCAGAAAAGAATTATAAGCTAGGGTTCCAATCAATTAAGAAAACCTTAATTATCATATCCCTTCTGTTCTCTTTCACACAATATTCTATAATTTTTCCTATTTTAGTTACCAGAATATGTTTTTTTTTCTCTAGTGTACAAAATCGGAAAAAATGTGGCATTAGCAATCACTAACTTTTCAAGGGAAGGTGTACAAATCAAATCTGACTAATTAAACTTAAAATATGGTACATACATGCCCGGAATCTCATCTCTCCAGCAGCTGGAAATCAGAGAAGCCAAAGTGCGCTATTCGGTACACGTTTTAGTATGTTGCACCAGATGGTGACAATTTCAGGGTCCATCTTGTACAGTTGATTGAAGCAAGCAAAAATAAACTTATCTTCTGGTAATCCATATTTGGAACGTCTCAGTTGAGAGTTTGGTTCCAACACGTCACGATTTTTCTGAGATTAAAGCATTTAAAATTTCTTAAGGATATATGTATTACAGTCCTATTCTCCGCGAGCAAAGTGCTGATAACGTGTTGTGTTACATATTAGCTCGTTATAGATATATATAGAGATATGTATAGATATAGAGAGAGGTATGAGAGACAATAATAAAAGAGACTTTATTTATCAGAATGCATGAATGAATGTGAAATACAAGACCCTTAACACTCTTTATATAGATAGAGGGGTAAGGTTATAAGCTCACTTGGGCCCATAAAGTACAAGCCCAATAGTCCAATAATATCATATAACAATTATCAATTTGTATCTTACAGATGCTCTTAAAGTGGATGCATATATGTACGAGTATGATCTAAAATTTCTTGATGTGCTCTTTCAGGTCTAACTTCTAATCAATTTGTAAGCCAAAATGTAGTATGAGAAGTGTATAACAAGTCCTAAATGAGGACTTCAACAACACTAGCAAATTTCTCATGGATGATGTATAAGTGTGATCTGACATTTATAGAGAGTTACATAAATAGAGTAATAGTCCCCATAGTTTCATTACCTACGGAGCCAGTTTAAAGAGTGCACCAATAGTCCGAGCGGATTCGACATTCCACCCAAAGGAAAATAATTTTGGAAAAAAATATTATATTTATACTATGTTTTTTCTAGGTTTTGTTTGAATGCACAAAATAGTTTTTTTTTCACTACGCAATCCACCAAAAATAGTTTTTTGGGCCAGCTAATAATATGTATACTATTTGCTCCCCACCCATTGTTTCAAATGCACAACTACATAGTGCCCAAATGCATCCAATTTTAAGAGACAAGTGACACCATTGGTCACTTGTATCGATGGCCGAACGCGGACCTCTATGTGGGAGGTGATGAACATTGTGTGCCTACCTTTTTGTTAACGTGAGGGGATGAAACTATTTTTTATTTTAATACTGGTAAATATCGATTTTTCTCAATATATACAGTGATACAATCACCCAAAAATGTACCAATTGGATGAGTTGAATAATAAAAGTCGCAAAATAAAAGAATACAGAGCGAAAAGATTTATGTTCCCACAAACCAAGGAGGCGAAGACCCTAAACGAGGAGATATCAGTCAAACTGCGAGTAGTCAAACAAGATACAATTAATTGTATATATTAACCAGTAAAAACAGAATTTCAAAATTTAAAATTAGAGATATTCTTTATCTCTATCTTATAACAACTGTATCTCATGTAAACTGTGTCTAAATCCATTGTTCAGGAAATAAAAAGCGTTAGAGAGATAGAGAGCAAGTGAGATTGTACACGTTTATGCGCAGTCTCGGAGTTCACGACGATTTTCGGTGAATTTACTGTTCTCTTTATTATTTTATTGTCGTTCTCTTTTTATTATTTAATTCATTATTACTTTCTTGAATCTGGTTAGTAGTAGGTTAAGACTAACTTACGGCTCTACAAGCATTGCTAGGTTGCATATATATAAGCCTGATAACTTGGTCATGTTAGGATTAGTAGCTTCATAAAACCAACTTAGCTGCATGTTAGTCTTAATCAACCGTAGAGAGTTGTTTATTTATTAATTCTAATATCTTTAAAAACTGTTAGAACACTCTTATCACTTCTAAACTCTCTTAAAACTGCAAGACCTATGTGGATTTTAAAAGCACGTTTTAAAGGCAGTCAATTGGTTAGACATTGATAGTTAGGTTTGAAATTATTGGTAATTTTTGAATTTAACTTGATTGGATATATATATATATATATACACACAGTCCTTGATGAGTGATGTAATCTAATTCTACTAGTGAAATTAGAATTAAATTCCAACGAATCCAAAAAAAAAAAAAAGTTTTTAAGGTTATTTCGGGCTTGTAGCTAATGGTGTGATTCATGATAGGATCTACAATTCTATTTTGTATACTCAAAGTAATCAAACAATTATTTTCACATATTTTACACTGAAATACATTACTTGTGAAACAAATGAAAATAAAAACACATTTTTTTAGTGGAGCGTTTTTCTATTCAGTCATCTCAAGGGTTGCATAAATGAATGTAGCGATGTGCACATATCATTTCCCAAACTAATTAATTTAATTATACATATTGTTTTGATATCATCCTCAAATTTATTTTGACTTATATAGTTCTTTGAAAAAAAATTCTCAAAACTGGTTTGCCGCTTCAAAAAAGCGGTTGGTTTTAAATTTTAGCCAAAATAAGTAATACAAACAAAACCTGTGTGTTAATGATCACATTATATTAAGTTAATTCGAGAGGGCCATGCTATGGCTTTTCTGGAGCCATGTTCTGACGTTTGATAAAAAAAATCAAAAAAGGACAAACTCGATGCTAAAACTCTCGCATTAATATCACTTTCCGTCTAATAAAGACATCTTCCTTTACATTTCTCCAAGACGATGGTTCTAGTTGTAAAAAAAAAAAAAAACTAGGGAGAGATAGGGATATATACACAAGTAACACAACCCTTAAAAGTCTTGTTTTTATCAGTAATTAATTTCTTTTACTTGAATGATCAGACTTTTGTACTTCAGTTTTGAAACTTTTTTTTTCAATCTATGTTTTTTTCAATCAACCGTAGCAAGTTGTTTATTTTTCCTTTTTTAATATCTTTAAAAACTGTTACAACACTCTTATCACTTCTAAAATCTCTTAAAACTGCATGATGTTTGTGGATTTTAAAAGTACGTTTTAAAGGCAGTCAATTGGTTTTTTTTATATATAATTTTTGTGGTGAAAACCCCCATTTTATTAATAGTGAATAAAATAAGGATGAAAAACCCGACAAAGTGCCAAAATGTTACAACGGCGGGACCAAATCATCAAAAATCTAAAAGAAATACACTTAATTGACATTATTCAAAACTTAAGGATTAAAAAGAAAAACCAGCAACTCAACATAAGCTTGTCTTCTTGCCACGTCCTTGTCTTCACTTCTCCAAATAATCTACCTCGAAATCTCCATATCCATTAAAATCCATTAAAATCATAAATCTATTCCCCTTAGAAGACGAGGAAAAGCATCTAGATTGGGTAAGATATTCAACCCTTGATTCTTCCCAAACTCAACAAGCGAATCCGCACCTTTGTTTGCTTCTCGAAAAACATGATTGATCAGATAAGTTCTCTTCTTTAATAGATCCTTTATTATAAAAATAATATAAGATAAATTCCATGGATGCTTTGTTTTTCCTTGGATTATTTAGATCATTTGCAGAGAGTCACTTTCAATATATAATAAAACAAGAGGAGCTATTTTAATACCTAGATAAATGGCTTGCGCTTCTATTTCTAAGACTGTTTTTGTCGGAGAACTCATCACAAAATCTCATAATAAAATTGCTTTTATCATCTCTGCGTAAACCACCAATAGCTCCTTTTTTTTTTAGAGATAAACAGCCATATGTGTTTAATTTGTTATAACCAGGAGGAGGAAATAACCATCGAACTACCTTGATTGGCTTGTGTTTAATATTTTGTAGCTTAATTCTCCTATTAGTAAAACTAAAATCTCTAGGGAAGTTATTATCCTTTTTAACATATAGATCTATCATTTTACGAGTATTGTAAATAATATCGTGGATTCTCATATCCAATTCTTTATAAATATACGAGCATCTTGCTTTCCAAACAAAACAGACTATAAAACATGGAATAATTTTGCATAGCTTCCAGAAGATTTTAGAGCTTGTAATACTACTTGACACCACCAAGTAATAGTTTTGCCTCTGAGAGAATTATTGTTACCTTTAATACCCATAAAATCACTAAAGAACTTTCAAACATTATAGGCAATAGGACAAGTAGGTAAGAGATGATTTAATATTTTTTCTTACTTTTTGCAGCACCAACAAATGGAGGTCAATTGTATACCGATCTTCTTGATTTGGGAATCAATTCGAAGAGCTCCATTATTCATTCTACAAACAAAATATGAAACCTTCAAATGTATGATCTTGTCCCAACTTAGAACACTAGACCAGCTGTAATTAGCTTTATCTCCAATTAATTAATTCCCAAATTAATTCCCAAGTTGTGCTTAATTTGAAATTCCCTTTATTAGTACTCTTCCAAATAGATTCATTATTATCACTAGTAAGTTCAATCTCATTAGAGAAATGGGCCCTCACGTCGTTTGGAATATTAGCATTGATCTTGTTTCTATCCCATTTGTTATTAGAATATAAATCTTTAATTTTACAAAGATATTTGATTCTAGGATCTTTAATTGGACCTTGATCTGTCAAGTTGTCCAGATTTACCAACATATCACCTTTTACAATGATCCAATGTATTTGCTCCTCTAGTATAATTTTAATATCCATCAACGTTTTCCAGGTTTGAGAACCCTCTCATCTTGTAGCCTCATTTAAATGAAATTTCCCACAATATTTATTAATCATAAATTATGACCATAAAGAATTTTTGGTTCTAAGCTTCCACCAAATTTAACTCAAAAAGCTTTAGATGTCTTCAAAACTTCTTAAACCTAAACAACCTTCTTTCACTGGTCTACAAATCTTTTTACAACTAATCCAATGATATTTATTAGATCCTTCATACTGACCCCAAAGAAAATTAGCAAGTACTTATTCAATTTTTTTAATAAGCATTTTAGGAGGGTTTATAGATGATAAGGTATAAACATGAATTGATTGAAGTACATATCTTATGAGCAATAATTTATCTCTCATTGTTAAAGTCTGAGATTTCCACGTAGCCAATTTGCTTCTCACTATAATGATAAGTTGATGAAATAATATACACTTTTTATGCCAGAGTACAGCTGGGGAGATTCTTTATTCAATATGCAATTTACTTATCTGTATAAGGGACGTGGGATTGACGATCCCACGTCTACGTGGCACAGACATTATTTTTTTTTTTTTTATTTTTTTTTTTTTTTTACAAAAAAAACTTTTTTGATTTTAAAAAAAAAAAACCTAACCATCAACTATCAAACTCTTTCGTATATCAAATTAATATATTTTTTTATCAAATCAATATCACTCTACCACTACAATTATCCCCAATTTTATCAAAAAAAAAACCTCTCCCAATTTACCAAAATAAAAGCTCGTCCAATTTTACCAAAAATAAACTCTAACCATAACCACCAAACTACTTGGTATATCAAATTAATATCATTTTTTTTCTCACTCTACCACTACAATTATCAAGTAAATATTTATTTTTATTATTGAGTTTAAATTTTATGTAAATAGATATAATTATTAATAAGTTATAATAAAAATAAATATTTACTTGATAATTGTACATCACTCTACCTTGATAATTGTAGTGGTAGAGTGATGTACAATTATCAAGTAAATATTTATTTTTATTATAACTTATTAATAATTATATCTATTTACATAAAATTTAAACTCAATAATAAAAATAAATATTTACTTGATAATTGTAGTGGTAGAGTGAGAAAAAAAATGATATTAATTTGATATACCAAGTAGTTTGATGGTTATGGTTAGAGTTTATTTTTGGTAAAATTGGACGAGCTTTTATTTTGGTAAATTGGGAGAGGTTTTTTTTTGATAAAATTGGGGATAATTGTAGTGGTAGAGTGATATTGATTTGATAAAAAAATATATTAATTTGATATACGAAAGAGTTTGATAGTTGATGGTTAGGTTTTTTTTTTTTTAAAATCAAAAAAGTTTTTTTTATAAATAAAAAAAAAAATAAAAAAAAATGTCTGTGCCACGTAGACGTGGGATCGTCAATCCCACGTCCCTTATACAGATAAGTAAATTGCATATTGAATAAAGAATCTCCCGTACAGCTGACATCCCAAATACTTTAGAGGAGGCTTCTTGCTAGAGATTCCCATTATACTTTTGATAGCTTCTTTTTGTAGTTGAGTAACAATTTTGGATACATATGCAAAGCTTTTATCCATGCTAATTTCTTGTCCGGAGTCTCTATTATACATTTCCAAAGCTTTGTTAACCTGTATAATAGAATTTTTGTTTGCAGCACTAAAAATGATCATATCATCAATAAAAATGAGGTGACTAATGATTGGACTTCCAATAGGGCTTTTGGAAGTGCTCCATTTTTGGTTGTAGAATAAAACATTCAAGTTTTGGTAAGTACCTTTGAACATAGGATAAATAAACTAGCTGATAAGGGATCACCATGTCTAATACCATTAACTATTACTGAAATGTTGTTGCTAGAAATAATCCTCCAAATTCTGTCAATCCAACATTCCTAAAAGCCCATTTTACTCATTGTAGCAATTAAAAAATGCCAAGATAATTTATCATAACCTTTTTTCATGTCTAATTTTAAAGCAAGATTTTTACCACTAGATTTTCTGTTCATAGTTTCTATAAACTCTTGAGCCAATGAAATACTATCCATAATGTCCCTGTTTTTTATAAACCCACTTTGGTTTTCTGAAATAATACTAGGAAGTACTGTAACATCCCGTATTTTTATAAGTGGTTTTATTTATGATTTAATTTATCCAAAAACGTTTTACGCAGATTTTACCAAAAACCGGTCACTCGACTAATTTTTTAGTCAAAAACCGAAACTCTTTCGAAAAACTTTATTTTTAAAACCTGTTACTAATTTTATAAATAAAAAGGATTCAATAGTTTTGTTTCTAAAGATTGCTTATTGTTGAGCAATAAATTAATAATTTTGATTAAAGTTAACTTTTAGAACTTTGGGAACCAAATAGTTCGCTTCCACAAACTTTCTCAAAACAGTTTTTCTAAACCTCTTTTCAACCACTTTTTAAAACCTTAAACCTAAAACCAGCCAAATACAAATGAGAAAAGAGAGAAAAAGGGAGATTCCAAAGCTTAGTAAGAAGAAGAAGAAACCACGTTAGCGGGTTCTTACCGGAAGCATCTCCTCTACGCGCTAAGGTAACGGGGGTTATTCATTGTGACTAGACGAGTGTGTAAGTTAGAATTAGGTTTTACGTTTATTATAAATTGTGGGTTTTTGCCTTTTATATTAATTATGTTCTTAAATTGTTAATTGAGGTTTAGTTGTTATATTTTTAATTCCATTCTTTGAATTGTAGAAGTTGAGGCTTTTGACATATTAATTTCGAATTAATGAGATTATTGATGAGTTTGCATGTTTTATGAGTTGATTATGTGATTATATAGTTGTTGATGAAATTGGGTAAATTTATGTTGAATAAATATGAATTATAGTTTATCCATACAAGGTGTTTGTTAAAATGCCTGAATAAAATTTATGTTGATAGACTTGTTTGTCTAGTTGTGAATCTAGCACCTATGCTTATGGGTATTGTTGAATTACGTTAAAGTGACGTATGAGTATGTGATAATTGAATGGTTTACTTTATTGGCCGAGGCCTTGTGATTTATATTAGTGGTAATGGTCTATGTCTCTCCCTAATTCCGGGGACATAAGACGGCCGAGTGGATAAGGAATGACTCGTCTTACGGATTGGGGCAAGTGGCGTGAGAGATCCCAGTGTGTACTATATCTACTTTTATGTTAGCAATGGTCTCTGTCTCTTCCTAATTCCGGGGACAGAAGACGGTCGAGGGGATAGGGAATGACCTACCTTACGGATTAGGGTAGGTGGCATGAGAGGTCCATGTTTGCTATAGATGTGTGTTGGAGCTATTTAATTTATCTTGTTGTACGACGTTATTTTATTTCTTTTTATATGTTGCTATCATAGTTGTTGTTGTGAGTCTTGCATTTATGGGATGGAGTGACGGTATTTTGTGGTGCCGTCCCGTCTATGTATGTGCGTGGGACTCACCGTTACAGTTTTGTATTTCATGTACAATTTAGGTTGAGGCGTTGGATAGAAGCATTAGCAAAGTATCGCATGGGCTCGGAAATTCTTTCTGTTGCTTTCATTTTTACTTAGATGTTTTTGAGATTGTAGTCTAAGGGAAAATTCATTCGTTTGTTAACTTTTAGCTTTTATAAATCTTGCCTTGTAGCCGCGTTTGGCAAACAGTTTTATTTATCATTTTAAATGTTCCTTTAGCTCGCGAGTTATTTCTTTTAAAATTTAAATTTTGTACCAACAGGTTCTTTTTACTTTTGTTTGAAAAGATCACGCCTTGATGTTCGTGTTTACGGAATTCGGGGCGTGACAAGTTGGTATCAGAGCTAACCAGGTTCTTGTATACTTTGGGACGACGGGAAGATGGGTAACCATTGGGCCAAGATCCATCGTATCGTTTTCACAAAACTTTTTCCAAAAAATTCAAACTTTTTCTAAAACGGGGGGTTGCATTTAGATTAGGACATGTAGCTAGAATTTAGTGGTAGTTGATGAAAGGAAAGTCCACATGTGAGGCTAGTTGGGGACAATGAGGACGCTTGTTGATCCCAGTTCGCCAAACTAGTGGGTGGACCTCTCATCGGTGTGTGTGAAGGAATACCTTATCGATGTGGAGTTCTAGAGTATGCGAGGACGCTCAGGTGCTTTAGGATAACGTATCGTGATGGGTTATCCCTCGCATTTTTGTGTTGTTTGTATGCATGTGTAGATTGATATAGTGTGTATGAGGTATAAGTTTTCATGTCAAGTAGTAGCGAAGTATTAGAGTGCGAGAATTGCATAGTTGATGGTTTTATGTAGTGCGTTTTCTAAATTATTAACTTGTGTGTTAATTAATAATATATGCGAATCGATGTTGTTCGTAAAAATGTTATGGATTAGAATGATGTTGTGTAATATGTGCTTTGTAAGGAATTTACAAGTGTTGAGTAATTTTATGTTTTTATATCGATAATTTTCTGCAGAAAAACGACCACTCGTTTTGTCAAAAACGAGCGGTCGAATTTTTCAAACCTCTCTGGACCAAAAAACGATCGGTCGTCTGTCAAAACGATCGGTCGAATTTTTCAAACCTCTCTGCACCAAAAAACGCTCGGTCATTTGTCAAAACGATCGGTCGAATTTTTCAAACCTCTCTGGACCAAAAAACGATCGGTCGTTTTCCAAAACGATCGGTCGTGTTCTGGCAATTTTGCTATTTTTCTCGTTATACTTCAAACGTTCGTAACTTCTTCGTTTTAACTCCGATTCTTGTTCCGTTTGAACCGTTGACTTCGTTTTTCAGTACTCTATCTTTTTTGGAAAGCAAAAATTTACAGTTTCTATTTTTTTTGGAAAAGACAAAGCGTTATATCATCGAAATAGATAAATCGTAAAATCAATTATTGAACCCATGGTTCAACAACATGAAAAACGAGCTTTTATCATGTTTTACATGTTTTGTGATTATCGCGTAATGTGCGGAATGTTGTATTGTATGATTAGCGGAATTTGAAATTTTTGGTGGGATGTAGATTTTGTTAAATGTTAGGAGTCAAGATGAATAAGTATAGTATTCATGTATGAGTAGTAATGTCAAGTGAGACAACTAAAGTGTCTGTTTAATCTGTTATAGTCATGGCTATTACCACAAGAACTAGTGGACGAGGACCAGCTACACGCGGGGGCGCATCACCATCAAGCTGTGCGGCTACTCGAGGTGGGGCAAATGGAAGAGGAAGAAGAGCTCCAAGGGGGTGAGGAGCAACTCGAGGAAGAAGGGCTGCAAGAGGTTGTGGGGGGAGAGGTAACGCTAATGCCCCACAACCTGAGCAACCCGAGGAGGAGGTAGATGTTGAGAATGTATATGAGGAAGTGAATGAGGAAGAAGAGGAGATGTACGCACCTGGACCGGAATCGGTAAACGCAAACCAAGTGATGATCGACCTTCAGAAGGTGGTGCACATGATGGTGCAGAATGCACAAGCTGGGAATTCAAGTAACAATGGATTGCTTAACTTCACCCGATTGGGGGCTCCAACTTTCGATGGGATAGGTGAACCGTCCATAGCTGAGGGATGGGTGGACGAAATGGAGAAATACTTATCGGCAGCGGGAATAGTAGATGAGGAACAACGGATGAATATGGCTCAGTTTCACCTAAAGGGTGAAGCACGGAAGTGGTGGTTGGGAATTATGGATATGTACGACATAAGCAACTTCGAATGGAATGATTTCATCGAATTGTTTAATCGACAGTTTCTTGCTGATTCCTATAAGGATGAAATGAGGAGGCGTTTCGAGGAACTGTATCAAGGGGGTATGAGCGTTCAAGCATACCAGCTAAAGTTTACCTCACTCTCGAGGTATGCCCCAGACTCGGTTCTAGGGTGTGCGGAAAAATGTAGGAGATTCATGAAGGGGCTAAATCCGACCATCTCATTGCAATTGGCATCGGTCCGCCATGTCAACTATAATGAGTTGGGAAAATTGGCTCAAGCTATGGAAGGAGCTCTACTCCATAACAAGAGAATCTCTGAGAAGTCGAAAACAGGAAATGCTCCGAGGGAAGAGAAGAAGCGGACTTGGGATATGGCGAATAATTCGCGTTTTCCACAACAGGGCAGAGGAGAGAGGGGTTTTAACCCACTACCAACAAACACCATTATGAAGAGAGCGTGTTTCACGTGTGGAGATGTGAACCATCGACAATACGAGTGTCCTAGAGTCCGATGTAGGACATGCGACCGGTTTGGACATACGGCAAGAGTTTGTACCTTGGGACAAGGAAGAATCGACACCAACCGGCCATTTAACCAACCTAGGTTGCCACCACCACCACCAAGAGGACCGGAATTTGTGCCACAATACCAATTACCTGGGAACCAAGGAGGAGGGTTTCGAGGTAACCACCAAGGAGGGGGAAACCGTGGGAACTACCGAGGAGGCCATCAAGGCCTGGGAAACCGAGGAAATAATGGGAGATATCGAGGACCGCAAGGGAACCCAGCAGCTCAAGCTCGTCTATATGACTTGCCACAGTTACCAAACCAAGAAGACCCGGTAAATGTACAAGGTATGGTTCTTGTGTACTCATCTTGGGCACATGTTCTTTTCGATACGGGAGCTTCGCGTTCTTTTATATCTAGAAGTCTAGTTGAGTCTTTGTCGTTAGAAATTGGGGTTCTAGAGAACCCGATTGTTGTAGAGACTCCTGTTGGGGGTCGAGTTGTGTTGGACCGAGTGTGTCGGTCTTGTGAGATGGTGGTCGCGGACCACGTGTTTATATTTGATTTAGTTGTTATAGAGATGTCGGGGTTCGACGTGATACTTGGAATGGACTGGTTGGTTCATTTCAACTCTTTCATCGATTGTGTTCGACTAAAGGTTTTCCTTACAACTTCATCCGGAGATGAGGTGTTCTTTCATGGGGAAAGGGACGCTACCTTTTCTTATATTACTTATCATTCCAAGCGGGTTGTGGGCAACCTGTTTTGTCTTTTGGCTAATCTCTCGATAGTGGATAACGACGAGGAAGTGGAAATGTGGCCAATCGTAGTGGACGATTTTAGAGATGTGTTTCCGAAGGATCTACCGGGGTTACCATCGAAGAGGGTTAGATTTTTCTATCGATTTGGTACCGGGAACGGCACCCATAGCCATTTCACCGTATCGATTGGCACCGGCTGAGTTAAAAGAGTTAAGTAAACAGTTAGAAGAACTGCTAGAGAAGGGGTTTATTAGGCGGAGTACGTCACCGTGGACGGCACCGGCCTTATTTGTGCAAAAAAATGATGGATCGATGAGGATGTGCATCGACTATCGAAAGCTAAATAGGGTGACTATTAAGAATAAGTACCAACTATCTCGAATTGACTATTTGTTTGACCAAGTGAAGGGAGCGACGTTCTTTTCAAAAATCGAGTTGCGATCAGGCTATCACCAATTGAGGGTGAAGGATGAGGATATTTCGAAAACGGCCTTTAGGACCCGGTATGGTCACTATGAGTTTGTGGTCATACCATTCGGGTTAACTAATGCGCCGGCGGCATTTATGGAGTTAATAAATCGGATCTTTAAGGAGTATCTCGACAAGTTTGTGGTGGTCTTCGTCGACGATATCTTGATTTACTCGAGTTCAAGAGAGGAACACGAGGAGCATCTCCGTCTAGCGTTGCTCACGTTGAGAGAACACCAACTTTACGGAAAATTTAGCAAATGTGAGTTTTGGCTAAATGAGGTGAAATTTCTTGGGCATGTGATCTCGGAAGAAGGGGTAAAGGTGGACGCAACGAAAATTGAGGCGGTTTCGAAATGGGCACAACCAAAAAATGTGTTCGAGATTCGAAGTTTCTTGGGTTTAGCGGGAAACTATCGACGATTCGTCAAGGATTTCTCGAAGTTGGCGACTACAATGACTTACCTTACCAAGAAGGGGGTGAAGTTCGTGTGGAATGAGACTTGCGAGAAAGCTTTCCTAGAGCTCAAGAAGCGGTTGACTAGTTCTCCCATAGTAGTTATTCCCGAGCAAGGGAAGGGTTACCAAGTGTATTGCGATGCTTCGAAGGAAGGTTTGGGTTACGTCTTGATGCAAGACGGAAAGGTTATCGCATATGCTTCACGACAACTAAAGATTCACGAAAAGAACTATCTGACTCATGACCTAGAGCTAGCGGCAATAGTTCATGCGTTGAAGATATGGAGGCATTATCTGTTCGGGGAAAAGTTCGAAGTGTTCTCGGATCACAAGAGCTTAGGGCATATTTTTACCCAACGTGATCTAAATATGCGACAACGGCGATGGATGGAATATTTGGAACAGTACGACTATGACTTGCACTATCATCCGGGAAAGGCCAATGTAGTGGTGGATGTATTGAGTCGAAAGTCCCATGCGACCTTAGCGCATGTGGCGATCGAGGAATGGAGGATGATGGTAAAAGTGAACGAGTTCAACTTGGAGTTGGGGAATGTTAATGTGGGGACCTTGTACACAATAGTGGTACAGCCGGAACTCGTGAGTAGGGTTTTGAAAGCTCAAGAAGAGGACGAAAAAGTGAAGAACTATGAGAAACAGATGAGTTCGTGCGAAAGATTAGATGGTTGGATGAAAGAAACCAGTGGAGGACTACGTTTTAAGGGAAGGACTTATGTGACAGAAAACATGAGGAATGAGGTATTAAAGGAGTTTCACCACTCCCGATTAGCCGTTCATTCCGGTGGGACGAAAATGTATCACGATGCGAAGAGACAATTTTGGTGGTCCGGAATGAAACGAGATGTAGCTTCATATGTTAGCAAGTGCCTAACTTGCCAGCAAGTGAAGGCGGAACACCAAAGACCGGCGGGAATGCTCCAACCTTTACCGGTGGCGGAATGGAAGTGCGAAAGGATAGCAATGGATTTTGTGACCAACTTACCTAAATCGGTAAGTGGGAATGACGCTGTGTGGGTTGTGGTCGACCGTTTGACCAAATCCGCACACTTCATTGCAATTAAGATGACAAATTCGGTGGAAATCTTGGGACGAAAATATATTAAGGAAATTATTAGACTTCATGGAGTACCGATTTCGATAGTATCAGATCGAGACGCGAGGTTTGTGTCGAGGTTCTGGGGTGCATTGCAAAATGTCTTAGGGACCAAGTTGACAATGAGTACGGCGTTTCATTCCCAAACGGATGGACAATCAGAGCGGACTATCCAAGTACTAGAGGATATGTTGCGCGCATGTGTGAATGATTTCAAGGGAGGCTGGGAGAGCCATCTACCCTTAGTAGAGTTTGCATACAATAATAGCTTTCAAGATAGTATTGGCATGACACCTTTCGAGGCTTTATATGGGCGGCCATGTAGGTCTCCGGTGTGTTGGACCGATGTGGGAGAAGCGAAAATGTTAGGACCGCAATTGGTTCAAGAAACAACAGAGAAGATTAAGTTAATTCGACAAAGGCTTGAGACGGCTCGAAGTAGGCAAAATAGTTATGCGGATAAGAGGAGGAGACCTTTGGAGTTCGAAAAGGGGGATCAAGTATTTTTGCGAGTTTCGCCAAGGAAGGGGATTATGAGGTTTGGCTCTAAAGGGAAGTTGAGCCCGAGATTTATCGGACCATTTGAGATCGTGGACCGAGTTGGAGAAGTTGCATACTGGTTGGACTTGCCACCAAAGTTGGCGGGGGTTCACCCGGTGTTCCATGTGTCAATGTTGAAAAAGTATCATCACGACCCTTCACACGTGGTGGACTCTGAGGACATTGAGGTTAGTGCGGATGTGACCTACGAAGTGGGACCTATGAGGATTATCGATGTGCAAGAGAAGGAACTTCGAGGAAAAACGATTAGATTGGTAAAGGTGGTTTGGAAACACCACGGGGCCGAGGAGGCAACTTGGGAACGTGAGGATGAGATGAAGAGGAAGTATCCTGACCTCGTGCTTTCTTTAGGTACTTTTGTTTAGATGTTTTCTAATTTCGGGACGAAATTTCTTTATCGGGGAAGGGTTGTAACGCCTAGAGTTTGGAGTTTATTTTACTTGTAACGCCTAGAGTTTACAGAGTTGTTGAGTTGTCTTTTATTATGTTTGATATTGCATATAAGTGTTTACCTTATTTGAGATTCTTACATGTTGTTCATGTATTTATATTATGAAGTTGTTACGGGTTGTGAATATATGTTTGATATTGCATATATGTGTTTAGCTTATTTGAGATTCTTACATGTTGTTTATGTATTTATGTTATGGAGTTGTTACGGGTTGTGAACCCTGCATATTTTATTTCTTGAATTGTGACACGAATTGTGCGTTTAAATTCTTATGGTCTTATTGTACGTTTATCATTTCTGGGTGTAGTTCTTTAGAGAGGAAAATTTCGAGACAAAATTCTTTTAAGGAGGGCTAGTTGTAACATCCCGTATTTTTATAAGTGGTTTTATTTATGATTTAATTTATCCAAAAACGTTTTACGCAGATTTTACCAAAAACCGGTCACTCGACTAATTTTTTAGCCAAAAATCGAAACTCTTCCGAAAAACTTTATTTTTAAAACCTGTTACTAATTTTATAAATAAAAAGGACCCAATAATTTTTTTTCTAAAGATTTGTTATTGTTGAGCAGTAAATTAATAATTTTGATTAAAAGTTAACTTTTAGAACTTTGGGGACCAAATAGTTCGCTTCCACAAACTTTCTCAAAACAGTTTTTCTAAACCTCTTTTCAGCCACTTTTTAAAACCTTAAACCTAAAATCAGCCAAATACAAGAGAGAAAAGAGAGAAAAAGAGAGATTCAAAAGCTTAGTAAGAAGAAGAAGAAACCACATTAGCGGGTTATTACCGGAAGCATCTCCTCTACGCGCTAAGGTAACGGGGGTTATCCATTGTGACTAGACGAGGGTGTATGTTAGGATTAGGTTTTACGTTTATTATAAATTGGGGGTTTTTGCCTTTTATATTAATTATGTTCTTAAATTGTTAATTGGGGTTTAATTGTTATATTTTTAATTCCATTATTTGAATTGTAGAAGTTGAGGCTTTTGACATATTAATTTCGAATTAATGAGATTATGGATGAGTTTGCATGTTTTATGAGTTGATTATGTGATTATATAGTTGTTGATGAAATTGTGTAAATTTATGTTGAATAAAGATGAATTATACTTTATGCATACAAGGTGTTTGTTAAAATGCCTGAATAAGATTTATGTTGATAGACTTGTTTGACCTAGTTGTAAATCTAGCACCTATGCTTATGGGTATTGTTGAATTACGTTAAAGTGACGTATGAGTATGTGATAATTGAATGGTTTATATTATTGGTCGAGGCCTTGTGATTTAGATTAGTGGCAATGGTCTATGTCTCTCCCTAATTCCGGAGACATAAGACGGCCGAGGGGATAGGAAATGACTCGTCTTACGGACTGGGGCAAGTGGCGTGAGAGATCCTAGTGTGCACTATATCTACTTTTATGTTAGCAATGGTCTCTGTCTCTTTCTAATTCCGGGGACAGAAGACGGCCGAGGGGATAGGGAATGACCTACCTTACGGACTGGGGTAGGTGGCATGAGAGGTCCATGGTTGCTATAGATGTGTGTTGGAGCTATTTAATTTATCTTGTTGTACGACATTATTTTATTTCTTTTTATTTGTTGCTATCATAGTTGTTGTTGTGAGTCTTGCATTTATGGGATGGAGTGACGGTATTTTGTGGTGCCGTCCCGTCTATGTATGTGCATGAGACTCACCGTTACA
This sequence comes from Primula veris, assembly GCA_963682055.1. Classification (NCBI taxonomy): domain Eukaryota; kingdom Viridiplantae; phylum Streptophyta; class Magnoliopsida; order Ericales; family Primulaceae; genus Primula; species Primula veris. The sequence continues at coordinate 21,189,709 of OY821741.1, forward strand.
GTTTTGTATTTCAGGTACAATTTAGGTTGAGGCGTTGGATAGAAGCATTAGCAAAGTATCGCATGGGCTCAGGGATTTTTTCTGTTGCTTTCATTTTTACTTAGACGTTTTTTAGGTTGTAGCCTACGGGCAAATTAATTCGTTTGTTAACTTTTAACTTTTATAAATCTTGCCTTGTAGCCGCGTTTGGCAAACAGTTTTATTTATCCTTTTAAATGTTCCTTTAGCTCGCGAGTTATTTCTTTTAAAATTTTAATTTTATACCAACAAGTTCTTTTTTCCTTTTGTTTGAAAAGGTCTCGCCTTGATGTTCGTGTTTACGGAATTCGGGACGTGACAAATACATTGGCAATCCTAGTAGCCATTATTTTTTAAATAACCTTATTAAAAAGAGTACAGAGACTTATAGGCCTGAATTCTATTAAGTTATTAGGATTATTATTTTTGGGACTTAAAACTATCAAAGTGGTTGGCATAGCTTAGGAATAATGGACCCCATAAAAGATTGATGAACAACTTTTAACTAAATCTTGGCCAATTATATCCCACACTCCATTATAGAATATACCATTAAAACCATCGATCCCTGTAGCACTAGTTTTACTTAGATCAAAAACTGATTTTTCCACCTCATCTTCTGAAATATCAGCATCTAAAGTTGTATTAGTAGCTTCATTGATCAGTTTGGGAAGAATATCCAAGCTTTTTGAACCAAACTTAGTACTTATATTATTTGCTAGCAAAGTTTTGAAATATGATATAGTTTCATTTTCAATACCTTTTTTGTTTTTGATAATATCACCATTATCTTTTGTAACAGCAACTATAAAACTTTTTTTTCTCATTTTTTGACCACACCATGAAAGAATTTGGAGTTAATCTCACCCTCTATAGCCCACATCAAATTAGCTTTTTGAGTCCAAAAATCATCCTCAATTTTTAATCTTTGCTTCAAATTAGCCATTGTTGCTGCTATAGATATTTTATTGTCAAGTATGAGATTCGCTTCAAAAATATTTTGTCTGGATTTAACTTAATCTTCAGCCTCCAAAACTTTTTGGAAAATATTACCAAATTTGACTTTATTATAGCGTATAAGCTCTATTCTTACATTTTTAAGATTGTTCACTAATTAAACTGTAAAGAGCATTCCCCTTAACAAAAGGTTTCCACACCTTTTCTACCAAAGGAAAGAATTTTAAACTATCCAACCAGAATTTTTAAAAAATGAATCTATTAGGATTATTATCATGCTCAGTTTTAAAAGAAATTAACAAAAGGCTATGATCATAATCAGTTCTATTTAAATGCTCTGTGAAATATTTTGAAATAAATCCACGCATTCTTTATTAACTAAAACTTTATCTATTCTCTGTAAAATAGCATTAGCACCCTCTCTTTTGTTCCACCATGTGAATTTGGAACCAGTAAAGCTTAGCTCTTTAACTCCTATAGCATCCATGCAATGCACATAATTCTGAGCTGATCTTAAATTAGTAGTAGCTTCTCCCACTTTATCTTCAGCTTTAGAAACAAGAATTAATGCCCAATAGGTACCACTTTTGAAATTATATTCCTTCTAGGTACGTTCATAATTTCACATTCCCTATAGGTACCACTTTTTAATTATTTAATTTATTTACCAAAACGCCATACACATATTTCATAAAAAATGGAAAAAAAACACATAAAATTATATAAAATGCAAAAAATCTCAAAATAAATGAAAAGATATCACAAAAAATTGTAAAAATCACAAAAAAATTATAAAAAATGAAAAAATCATAAAATTATAAAAAAATTATAAAAAATTATAAAAAATGAAAAAAATCATAAAATATTATAAAAAAAAAATTAAAAAAAAAAAAAATCACAAAAAAAAAAAAATCACAAAAAATGAAAAAATAAATAAATAAATCACAAAAAATCACAAAATTTTTAAAAAATTACAAAAATTATAAAAAATGAAAAAAATCACAAAAAATCACAAGAAATGAAAAAAAAAAAAACAAAATAACAAAAAATCACAAAATTTTAAAAAATTATAAAAAAATAAAAAAATGAAAAAAAATGAAAAAAATCACAAAAAAAATCACTTTTATTGAACTTTATGCACTTTCGACTGCACTAGATGCACTTTTAGCTGAACTATATGCACTTTCAGCTGAAGCAGATGCACTTTTAGTTGAACCAGATGCAGATTTTACAGAACGATATGCACTTTTATTGAACTAGATGCACTTTTGTCTGAACCATATGCACTTTCAGCTGAACCAGATACACTTTTAGCTGAACCATATGCACTTTCAGTTGAACCATATGCACTTTCAGCTGAACCAGATGCAAGTTTTACAGAACGATATGCACTTTTATTGAACTAGATGCACTTTTGTCTGAATCATATGCACTTTTAGCTGAACCAGATACACTTTTAGCTGAACCATATGCACTTTCAGTTGTACCAGATGCACTTTTAGTTGAATCACATGCATTTTTAACAGAACTATATGCACTTTCGACTGTACTATATTCATTTTCGACTACACTATATGCACTTTTGACTTAACTATATGTACTTTCCACTAAATTAGATGCATTTTAAACTGAACCAGTTGTACTTTCAGCTGAACCAGATGCACCTTTAGCTGAACTATATGCATACTCACTTTTATTGAACTATATTTACTTTCGACTGAATTGTATGCACTTTCAACGGAACTAGATGTACTTTCAGCTAAATTGAATGCAATTTCGACTCAATTTTATGCATTTTTGACTAACTATATACACTTTCGACTGAACTATATGCACTTTTATTGAACTATATACGCTTTTGACTGAATTATATGTATTTTTGACTGAATTAGATGCACTTCCAGCTCATTTAGATTAAAAAAAGGCACATTTATCATGGAAAACCCATTTTTTTGTATAAAAAAAACCACTTTTCGGTATAAAAAGTGTTATATTAACAAAAAAAAATTATATATTTTTTGTAATTTTTTAAAAAGTTTATGATTTTTTAATTTTTTTATATTTTTTTTTGTGATTTTTTATAATTTTTTGTGATTTTTGTTATTTTTTTATAATGTTGTATTTTTTGTGAATTTTGTGATTTTTTATGATTTTTTTGTGATTTTTTTATTTTTTGTGATTTTTTTGTGATTTGTTGTAATTTTTTGTGATTTTTTGTGATTTTTTGTGATTTTTTGTGATTTTTTGTAATTTTTTGTAATTTTTTGTGATTTTTTGTAATTTTTTGTGATTTTTTGTAATTTTTTGTAATTTTTTGTGATTTTTTGTAATTTTTTGTAATTTTTTTAATTTTTTTGTGAATTTTGTATTTTTGAATAATTTTTTGTGAATTTTGGTGATTTTTTATAATTTTTGGTGATTTTTTATAATTTTTTATATTTTTTTTGATTTTTTATGATTTTTTGTGATTTTTTATGATTTTTATTATTTTTTATGATTTTTTGTGATTTTTTTCATTTTTTAAAAAAATCAATTAATAATAAAACTCATATAGTATAAAAAGTGGTACCTACGAGTAATGTGAAATTATCAAGATATTTAGGAGGAATATAATTTGGTATGAGTTATTTATAAGGAATTACCCCTATAAACAATATTAAAGTCCACTCCAATAAGCCAAGGTTCATTAGTGTGGTTTTGCTGTAAAAATTGACATAACTCTTCTCTTTCTGTAGCAGTACAGTTGGCATAAATAATAGAAAAATTAATTGGCTTGAAAAGAGAATTAGTCGTGACCTTGACATTAATGCACTGATTATTTTGATTTATCAAATCTAGCTTCAACTATTCTTTTTAAAATATCCAAATATAATTATCATTCTGAGCATAGGAAGAATCAAACCCCAATTTTCTTCTAACTTTCTCTATCTTACTAGACCAAACCATACATTCCAAACAAATGAATAACAGTAGCTTACGACACTTGCACAAACTTTTTATTCTTCTCATTGTGGGCTTATTTCCCACTCCTCTCACATTCCATATAAGTGCATTAATTATTTAAAACTCTTTTTAACCCCTACATTACAGGATCTAAAGTGCATGGCTAAAGCAGAAGTATTTTTTTCTTTCATTTCTACCTTTTTTTCTTCTTCGATTTATTTTTCTCTTTACTTATCTGCCAACTGTCATCTCCAGTTTCTTCTGTTATTGCTCTAGGAAATAAATTTAGGAGAATGGCTAAATTACTAGCGATATCTGATAGAATAGATGTATCTATTTGAAAATAATGCATTTCTTCTTCTAGCTCTCTAATATCTTCATTGCTATCTATAATATGCTCATTATTTTCTTTCTCATTGTGATAAAGCCATAACTTTGGTCGGTCGCGTTAGACTTTTCAACAATGATATACTGGTAAATCAACCGTGAATAAAGGACACTTCCTGATCTTTATTATTGCTCGGATTATTGTCCTTGTTCGGACTATTACATTTGCTCGGATTAGTATTTCGGTTTTACAATTGTGCTCGATATGACTATTTAATCTCTCGTCTTGATCTTTCTCCCCTTTTATTCGGTGCTCGGCTGTCTTTTCTCGGTTTATTTCTCGAAGTGATATGCTTTGGTTAGTTTCTCTCTTTTCTTAACTTCTCTCTATATTTTTTGGATAGATTTTCTGGTCCTTTTCTAGAAGGGGTAGTTGGCTATTTATAGGCAACTGCGCCTTCTAAGATATTGACAAATGTCTTCATCCCAGGGATTTTTCAGACATGGGTCCCCATTTGATTGGGCTTGGGCTTTTGGTAGTAACACCTCAATTCCTATAAAAAGTATGAGATGACCCATTTAAGCGTTGGATACCCATTTATAAAGTGGGTTGATTATTACCCGAATAAAATATTCGGGTCTAATTTTTATGTTCTATCAAGTGCTCCCTGACTTCCTGGCGTGGTTTCCATGTCGGGGGAGTCATGTTTGGTTTGTCGATAACGTTACTTCGGTCTTGTCCTTCCCAATGCTTCATCGAGAAACGCAATAGACTTATGACGGTTCCCAGGGGGGCACATTTAATGTTTCCTATCCTAATATCTTTTTTCGAGGAAAAATCCTATAAAGGGGTGTGCTCCCTCCATACTTAGACATTTTACTTACTAATTTGCTCGTGACATAATGACTTCTTCAGGTTCTACTGGTGAGAGCTCCTTTAATTATATTTCATATTTAGAAACGGAAATCAAGAAATCTCGTACCGCGAATAAGAAACTCGTGGCCAAGGTTTCAGACTACAAGAAAAGGTTGTCTAACATGGATTCTGATCATCATGTGACGATGGCCGATCGGGATTGGGCCTACGAGCATATAAAGAAGCTCGAGGCTAATCTGGCTAAGCAGAAGGCAGCAAAAAGGGCCTATAAGCTTGCCTTCAAGGAGTTGCATGCTCGGTCTAAACCGAGTTCGGATGACGATGAAGAAGGCTCTTCCTCGAAATAATTAGTCTTTTGTAATTTCTGTCGTAATTTCTCTTGAATGGGGAGTCTTCTCCTCAGTTGTAATCGAAGTTTTTGAAATTAATAAAATATTTCCCTTTCCTTGTTCTTGTCTGTTTATCTTCTTGATGTCTTTTTGGATGACTTTAATTGGATTTGGAACTGTGGTTAATTCGCCGTAAATGCTCTTGGGAAGTTCAAGAGGTTGTATTTATTCGAGATGACCTTTGATCTACTCCTTGTTTCTTCTTATAAAAGGGGACTGTCCCAGTATTCTTTATGCAGTTCATTCTTTATTAACGAACAAATGGCTTCTTCTCTTGAAAACTATGGTGACAACCTTCCTGAATACGTTGCCCGTCTGGAAGAGGAAGTTCAGAAGGTGCGTTATCTCGAGAAGAGGGTTGCCCGGCTGTCGGTGGAAGCTCGTCGGACCGCCGAACTAGACGAGCGATTGGATGCCCTGGAGAAGGAGCACCAGAGGTCTTTGCTCGACAGTATTCGCGCTCGTGCCCGGATCAAAGAGCTCGAGGACTCCAGAGATAGGCAGCTTGCTTCCAAGAGGGCTTACAAATTGGCCCTTAAGGAAGTGTATGCTCGGTCGAAAAGGAAGCCGAATGACGAAGCGGGCCCTTCTATGAAATGATTTTATTGTTTTCATTGTATTTCCTCTTTGTGCTTCTTCTGTAACGAAGTATCAACCAATCAATAAAGATTTCTTTTTCTTGTTTATATCTGAATTACTTTCCCAATGCAATTTATTTTGACTGCGCACGCTTGTGGCCTCATTAATGCTTTTCTTGGGCCTTGCGTTTGATCTTATCCATTGGACCTTCTTACTCTTTATATTTAGGGACCAATAGGATTTCTTGAGCCTTGTGCATAAAAAATCTTATTCACCAGAGTTTTCTTGAGCTTTGTGCAAAAGATCTGGGATATTTATTTGAACCGTTGCCCTTCCCAAAAATGACGCGTGTTTTGCTGCCATTATTACTTACCCCCTTTAAATATTGGTAAGAATCCAAGCGTTTTGTGAACAAGAGTGGCTTTTAATTACTCACGCTTTTTTAGAACCTTTGGGGAATCCAAACGTTCTTTCTTGAACAGACATCTTTTAATTGCCATCGCTTCTTAGTACCCATTGGCGAACGGTTGCGACTCTCAATACCAGCCCTCATCTAATTGATCTATAAATACCTGCTTACAGCATGGCTACATTCACAATTCTTATCATATTATTTTCCCCCATATATAGACCCTCATCTTATAATTTCCCTAAGATGTCTGGTCCTTTCACCCAATCAGCATTATCTTTGCAAGTGGAGGCCTTTGAAGCCTCCTATAACCATGTACAAAGGCTGTTGAGGGATGCCGAGGAGGAATTGAAGGTGATGCGTTATCACCATACCGAGATGGTTCGGGAATTAACTTGGCTAAGATCCGAACTGGCTTACTGCCGACGTGCTCGTCAGGCTCTAGTCGAAGAGAATGAGATGCTAAGGGGGAACCCGACACTGAGGGACAGGGATGTCTCTGCCGGGCCCTCTCATCGATACCGATCGACTTCCCCCTAACCTTCCCCCTTCTTTTTTTTATTTTTCTCTGCTTTTCCCCATCTTTTCCCATCTCTTTCTTTTTCTTCTTTTTATTTCTCAGTTTCCCTCATTTCTTCCTCTTCCTCTCTTGTGTTTTTTTTTTATACTCTGTTCTCTCGTACTTTTTATTCTTTTCTTTTCCCCTTTCTTTTTTGTTTCATTGACTTCCTTTTTAGTTGTCTGTCTCCTTCATTTCTTTATCTTCTTCTCATCTGTTTTTTTTCTGTGCCTCCTCTTTCTTTTTCTTCATCTTCTCTCCCATCACTCTTTTTCTTTTTTCTTCTTTTTTTTTTTTTTGCACCACTACGATGTAACAATCAGCCCTGTGATCCCAAGGGTTTTGTGTTACATTTAGGGTTGGTCATTTTTCTTTTTGACTCTTCTTTCTTATCACTTCTTCTTTTCTTGCACTCTTCTTCTTTTCCTCTTCTTGCTTTTCCTTTCTCTTTCTTCTTACTTTTTCTTTTTGGCGTCTCCTACTCACTTGGTCAGCTGATATAGTTGATCCTTTGCCTGATCTTCTGTACTAGCTCTTCTCGGATGTAATAGATCTTTTCGGATGTAATAGGTTTTCTTTTCGGATGTAATAGGTTTTCTTTTCAGATGTAATAGGTTTTCTTTTCGGATGTAATAGGTTTTTATCTCGGATGTAATAGACCTTGATGTAACAGACCTCGATGTAATATTGTCTTTTGATGTAATGAACAATGATGTATTCCATCTTCATTAATGAAAAGTATTTTTGCCCTTTTATTTTTGCATTTCTTTTTATATTGTACCTGTGGTTTGTTGTTTGTCTGGAATCTAGATCTTTGAATATCTCGTCTTTATTTCCTCTGCACTGTAGTCTCAGATGTCAGTAGATGTCCCCATCACTGTCAAACATATGTGCATGCTCCCTAGTAGGTCAGGAAATGTGCATGCCCCCAAGCATGTCAGGAAATATGCAATTTCCCAAGCAAGGTCATAAAATATCATACTCTCCGTTCTATAAGTACTTCTCTTTTCTTTGGTAGTTTATCATCTCTTTTTTCTTTTTGCTTCTCTCTTCCTCAGCCCTTTATTTTCTTCCGTACTATAACAATTTCCCAGAATGTCTGGACCTGTGGTGAGATATCATGCTCAGATGAAGGGCTTGGACACTGAGGTATCTCGGGTCCGCCGTCGGATGGCAAGGCTTGAGAAAGAGTATGGCGTTTTGGCCTTGAGCTTGTTCGGCTCTTATCCCGAAGAGACGGTGAAGTGGACCGAGATCTCGGCACTGAGTCGCCAGCTCGATCACTTGTTGTTACAGAGAAACCATCTGGCCAACTCCTGTTATGATGCCGAGGAAATTTAGGACCATTCTCAAGATGAGTTTGACAACTCTCCTCAAGGCCTAGCTAGCATAATGGTAAAGAACGCTCGGCTCGTGGAGCGCGTCAGGGTTCTTACTACGGAAAACAACAGGCTCTCCTCGGAGAATGACGATTTGGTCGCCATGAACGATTCCTACCAAGCTCGGTTGAATTGTTCTGCTCATTTTGCTTTCTCTCGGTCTGGCAGTTCGGTTTTTCCACCCATTGATCCTTAGATTGGGCTGGTTTTCTTATGTATTTCCCCTTTTGCCATTTGTGTTTTATCTTCTGTATTTGATGAATCAGTTGTATCTTTTCGTATCTCGTGCCTGTCTTGTGAACCATTGTAACGCTTCGTACTTTGTGCCTTTTGATTCTCTATAAATGCTCCCTATTGCCTGTATCTCATTACCAATTTCTACCTCTCTCTTGTTTTATAATTTGCTTTTGCATGAGATGGCTCCCATCACTAGGTCTGCCTCCAAAAAGAAAGCCCTTATGGAAGAGGAGCCTACCTTTTTGCTACCTCGTCCCCCTGGCTTTGGGGAGGAGGATTTGACTCCTCTTCAACTAAAAGAAATTGAGATGTCATGGCTGAAAAATGATCTCATGTGTGCTCGGACTGAAGCGAGGAGGTTTAAACAATATTGGGACGAGGAGGGCACTGCTCATTTCAAGGCCGAGCAAAAATGCGAGTCTCAGTCTTACGCCTTGAAACAGGCTGAGATGGCGATTTCTCGTTTGGTTAGGGAGAAGGAGCGTCTGGAGGAACTTTTGGCGAAGAGGGATGTTGTTATGGGGGATAGTTTGAAAAAGTAGGATGGGTGTATTTTATTTTTCTGTTGTATTGTTTGTGTTTCCCCCTTTGTGGATGAATAAAACTTGTCTTGCACTTGATTCTGTCCTATTTTATTTCCTGTTTGCTTCACTCTTTTATGTTGATATCATTTGATGTCCCTCAGCATACACCGAACAATATGCCCGGTTATCCCCCCGGAGAGCGTTGGTAGACTTGATGCTCCCTGCCATCAAGCTAGAAACGGTCTTCGTCCACCTTGTTCGGTGTGCCCTTTGGGTAAGAATTGGTTTGGCGTCGAGGAACTTTAATCGGGGGACATTCTCGGTGTGATAATAGTGGTAGCGTATGTGGGAAGCTTTTCGTGGTAGGGTCCACTGGCCGTTTATTTAGGTGTAATGATGTGAACTGCCTTGGGTAGTGGGATACGCGCTGACGTGGCGAAATCTGGAGCGTTTATATGTTAAAAATAGCAACGGTTGTTGACTTTTATATGGTTGGAAAAAAAGATAAACCTCTGTTACACGAAAGGACGGTTATTATTTTATTCTTTTTGTGACTCCACTCCTTTCTATTGTGCCAAGTAATCCTGTTTTATTTTTATCACAGAATTTGCTGAAGAAAATATCTCTCTCTCTAAAGCATATTCTTCCCGCCAAAAAGGAAAAGAGTGCGGCCGCTTGATCTAGGGTTTCGTGGTTTTGTTGGAAGACTTGCTGTTGTTCGCGCTTGCTTGCTCATAATGATTACTGTAAGTGATTTTTCGTTCTCCCCCCTTCCCTCTTTTAGGAGTTGTATTTGATTTGTCGTTGTGGTCATAGGTGTGTCGTTGGTATATGGTTCAGGTTATCTATATATGTCTGATGATTCTTATGTATCTGGTTAATGTGTGTGGGGGGGGGGGGGTGGTGGCGCTCGTTATATTGATGTGGTTCTTGTTTGTGTATTTGGTTAGTATATTGATGGACTTTTGATGATGTTTGGATAGGAAATTCTGAGCCAAAGTGTGGCCCAAATTGGCACATTCGTAGAAAAGGATTTTAAGGAGCTTGCCGGAATACCTGACAACATACATATCCGGCTTCCTATTTCTGACGAGGAGGTGCTGGGATTTGTTCCTGCCGGCGAGGTGGCTGTGCGCTCTTCGGCATTCTTCACGGGGGGTCTTCGACTGCCCTTTACAAACTGGGTGGCTTCGTTCTTTGAGGCCGTCCAGATTGCTCCGGCCCAACTGGCCCTAAATGGTTACCGTACTCTGAATGGTATCCAAAGGTTATCGGAGCTGTCCGGAATACCGATTGAACTGAAGGATGTCTTCGGAGTCTATAGTTTGAGCTTTGAGCGTCGCAGCTCGTATCTGAAAACCTTGCGTTCCTTTTGCCGGCTCGTTATCGGTTTGCCGGATACCAACAAAGAGCGCAATCTTGGTATTGTTATTGCGTCTGGTGAATGGGCTTGTCCGGGACACCAGATTCCTGGGCCGGCTACCAATGCTCCCACTATGCCAGACCTCGGCGCTCCCAATGTAGAGGCTCTGTTAGCTCTTTGGAAATGGTGGGGGCCGGGACCGACGCCGGATCCGGCGAGTCGTAGTGCCCCGATGCTGCTCGGGTACCCGATGGGGTCGGTGACCAAGGGGAATCCTGCGCTCGAGATCCCCAAAGAGCCCGAGGAAGAGTTCTTGAAAGTGGTCCGGGCTCGAAGTGCTGCTCGGCTCGGTAAGAAGCTCGTTCGGTCTAAGCGTCATGCGTCTGACCCTGTTGGTGGAGTAACGAAGAGGGCCAGGGGAACCGATACATCGGTTACCGAGGAGGCTGATATCGTTGGCTCGGTCGAGGGGGCGGTGGCTGCCGCCGAAGAGGATACCGCCGAGGATGCCTCTGCGCCGGGCGAGGTATGTGTATATGTATTATGATTTTCTTGTCTTTTGGTTGTTTGTCATTTTGTTCGCTAGTGCTTTGCTTTATTAGTCATCTTGTTTCAGCTACTGACTTCTCCATTGGTTACCCTCGCTCTTGCCCGGTCTATGGGTATTATTGTGTTTCAGGGGTCGATCGATGATGTATTCGGACATATGAACCTCTTGACTAACATGGGAGAGGGTACGATGACTTTGCCTGTCATCTCGCCTATCCCCACCGAGGGTCCGATAGATTTGCCCGTTTGCTCGCCCCTCCATACTGAGGAAGAGATCGAGCATAGGGCCCCTGAGATTGATCAGTTGGAGGAGGACGTGGGGGTGGAAATGGAATGCAGCGAAGAGAATGCTGGGGATATTATGACGGGTGTCGAGGATGAGGCTCTCGACGGATCCGAGAAGGTGTTGGTTGACGGGGTTGCAATGACCCGTTACATTGACCGATGTAGGGGTGAACTATTGGAGCAACCGCGAACCTTGAAGATGGGGTATACGGCTCTGAAACCCCTTGTGTTCAAGGATGCAGAAAGACTATCTGCCCAACCTACAATGTCGGTTATAGAGCAGGCCCACGCGGATGCGCTGAGGGTACGTGGGGCTCGTATTTCGCTATATAGGTCTGGTACTTGTATTTTATTTGGAATCTAATGTGTTGAAGTGCAGATTGCTGTGAGTACCGTGGCGCTACGGGATCAGCTGGGAGCTCTAGGGGCTGAGAAAGAGAAGCTGGTGGCCGAGAAGGAAAAATTGGTCGCCGCGAAGAAAAACCTGGGCGAGAATTATGACAAGCTGTCGGTGGACTTTCTGCACCTGACCGAGGATGTCGAGAAATTGAAGGCGGAAAAAGAGAGCATGGTCGTTAAGTACGGCGAACTAGAGGAGGAGAACTTGCTCCTGGCAGAGGACGTGGAAGCCGAAAAGGCTAAGGTGTCTGCCCTGAAAACGGCACATGCGGAGGAGCGGACAAAGTTAGCGATGATGGCCAACTTCTCTGTATACTGTGCTCATGTGCGGGCGCTCAATTTCTCGAATGTTCCTTTGTCGGATAGGGCGTGGTCGGAGTTGGTGTATCCGTGTCCGCATGGTGCACCGCCGAAACCCTTGGACTGGGCGAATCTTCGTGAAGAAGAGCTTCCTCGGCTACCGGGACAGACAATTTCGACAGCGCTGCGTCCTCACTCTATGTCGGCCCCGTCCACTCCTCGACCGGATGCTACTGTTGTTCCCCCACCAGTATCTCCTCTGGTGGAACCTTGACTATCTTTCTAGCAGTATGTATATATATATATATTTTTATTTTTTTTTATTATTTTTATTTTATTTTTTTGGGTCTCTTGTGTATCTAGAAACATATTCTTTTGGGGAAGTGATAATATAGGTGCTGTGGTTTCTTTCTGTTGGACTTTCTTGGGTTAATTTCTTTTGATGGTCGTCATATTTTGAAGGATGTGAAAACAAAATATTGTCAGGTACCAAATAACCCCCTTGCCATGGTGGTCTGGACCTCGCCTAGTCGTAGTGTAGGTGACGTAATGGAAGATTTGGAAAGATCTAACGCGTCCCTTACCGCGAAATTGACTTGTGCTTATAAGGAAATCGAGGGTCTGAATATTCATATTTCCAACTTGGCGATCCGGTTACGTGATTTGGGAGAAAAATTTAGTAAAAAGACCGCCCATTATACGGCAAATAAGGGTAAAGCAAAGGAACTTCTCGGTGCCCTACGACGTTCTCGTGATGAAGCCCGAGGTCGTGTGACGAGCTTGAGCTTGGTCCTTGGGGCCGTTTTCGAGGACGCGGATCTGCTGCTATCCTTTGCCAAAGCGTATTGGGCCCGAGCTCGCGCCTTAGAGGGGCTGGAGCATATAAAAGGAATGAGTGGTGTGTCCCGGGCAGAGCGCATGGTGGATGCGAAGGCCGGGGTAACTGAAACCACTGTTGCCTTGAACCGAATCGAGGCGGTCATTCGTGAGCGTTTGGGGACGCGAATTAATTCATTGCGAGATATTCATTTTGCCGATGTAGTAGAGACTTCGGCGTCTGTTGAGGGGTTGTCGGATTAATAAAATAGCTTGTTTTGTCGTTTTCTTTGTAGCTTGTATAAAAAATTCTCTCTCATTTTTTTTTTTTTTTGTAGCTTCTTTTTTTTCTCTTTTTTCCCTCTTTTTTTTTTTTTTTTTATATATTCATCTCTTCTCGTTCTTCTCCCCCCCTCTTTTTTTATAGGCACATGCTACTATGTCGCACCAGGCTGGTTCTCCATGCCTAGTTAACCCGGGGTTAGGACCTACTGGTGCTGCCCGGGACGAGGTCTCATCTGGTGCGGCTAGTGAGGTGCCTGACAGGTGGCCCTACATTGTTTTGATGAGCAAAAATGTCAAATTGACCGACCAATGTGCTCGACTGCGGACCAAGCTGAAAACCCAGGCGGCCTCTTTTCGAGAATACGTTCGCCGTGCCGAGCATGCTGTTGAGGTTCAGGAGCGTCGTTTGGATCGATATTGGCGTGCAAAGGACGAGTACTTCGGCAAATTAAAGTTGCTTGTGACCAAGGCCAACGTGTTGGTGAAGTATTTCCGTTTGTCCCGTGCCAGATACGATGCTTCCGCAGCTATGATCGAAGCTCGCCGTAACCTCTCCTTTGACGATGATCGCCGTAAAGCGGCCTCGGATGCTCACGAGTTCGCGAAAGAAGCCGAGTTCAACGCGCGGCTTCAGACGCTTACTTGTGTTGGGGCTCATACGACCAATTTTGATGCCCTCATTTCTGAGGAGCGTTTTGATGGTGATGAGTCTGATGGGTACACAACGACGGATGACGAAGAGATTGAGCTCGGTCAATTACCGTCGTGCTCCTCCTGCAGTAGCTCTTCTTAAATGAATCTCTTTAGTGTCGATGATCTTCTTGTTGCCTCCGTAATGCGGGCGAGGACTATTTATGTTATTTCTTTATTCCTGTTTTGTACCTTTCCATTGCCGTATTGCTATTTAATTGATTGGATCGATTTTTCCTTGCTAAATCATTTGTTATTTCGTTATTCCTGTTTTGGAGATGCTTCTTGTTGATATTTTGTTGTTTAGATTGATTCTCCTTCATTGTTTTAGCCAATTTATATTGCATCGCCGCCGTAATGTGGACCTGAATAATTCCTTGCATTGTACCTGCATATAAATTTCATAGTATTCCTAGGCGTTCCTTCGGTAACACGCCATGTTGGGAATTTCATAGTATTCCTAGGCACTTCGGCCATGTTGGGAATTTCTTAGTATTCCTAGGCGTTCCTTCGGTAACACGCCATTTATGGAATTTCATAGTATTCCTAGGCACTTAGGCCATGTTGAGAATTTCATAGTATTCCTAGACGTTCCTTCGGTAACACGCCATTTACGGAATTTCATAGTATTTCTAGGCACTTCGGCCATGTTGAGAATTTCATAGTATTCCTAGACGTTCCTTCGGTAACACGCCATTTACGGAATTTCATAGTATTCCTAGGCACTCCGGCCATGTTGAGAATTTCATAGTATTCCTAGACGTTCCTTCGGTAACACGCCATTTACGGAATTTCATAGTATTCCTAGGCACTTCGGCCATGTTGAGAATTTCATAGTATTCCTAGACGTTCCTTCGGTAACACGCCATTTAAGGAATTTCATAGTATTCCTAGGCACTTCGGCCATGTTGAGAATTTCATAGTATTCCTAGACGTTCCTTCGGTAACACGCCATTTACGGAATTTCATAGTATTTCTAGGCACTTCGGCCATGTTGAGAATTTCATAGTATTCCTAGACGTTCCTTCGGTAACACGCCATTTACGGAATTTCATAGTATTCCTAGGCACTTCGGCCATGTTGAGAATTTCATAGTATTCCTAGACGTTCCTTCGGTAACACGCCATTTACGGAATTTCATAGTATTCCTAGGCACTTCGGCCATGTTGAGAATTTCATAGTATTCCTAGACGTTCCTTCGGTAACACGCCATTTACGGAATTTCATAGTATTCCTAGGCACTTCGGCCATGTTGAGAATTTCATAGTATTCCTAGACGTTCCTTCGGTAACACGCCATTTACGGAATTTCATAGTATTCCTAGGCACTTCGGCCATGTTGAGAATTTCATAGTATTCCTAGACGTTCCTTCGGTAACACGCCATTTACGGAATTTCATAGTATTCCTAGGCACTTCGGCCATGTTGGGAATTTCATAGTATTAGTAGACAGCATAATAATATATTTTATTCATTCAAAAGAAGAAAGATAATGCCATTAAGCAAGAAGGGTAAGGTAGCACCTGTACTTGTATTCGGAGCATTGCCTATACGTAGTACTTCTTTAAGTTAGCCACATTCCAAAAATTCTTTTCCCCTCGGCTGTTGGCGAACAGGACGCTTTTGATTTTGTAAGAGACTGGACTTGTTTGCTTGACGATTTCGTATGGGCCTTCCCAGGTAGGGCTTAGTTTGCCATGTATTTCGTTGCGGGTATAGACCGTCACTCGTCGCAACACTAGTTCTCCTACCATGAATTCTTTAGACCCTTTTACTCTCTTGTCATAGGTTTGCTTCACGCTTTGTTGGTACTTAGCTAGGGTAAGGGCCGCTATCTCTCGTTTCTCGTCTATCATGTCGAGCTCTTCTCTCATTCTTTGTTCATTATTTCCCTGCTCGACCAACGTCGTTCGGAGCGTGGGTAGCCCGATCTCTGTCTGTATGATGGCCTCAACACCGTATGCTAAGCTAAACGGGGTTTCCTTGGTGCCCGTCTTGGGTGTAGTTCGGCACGACCATAAAATGTTGAGTAGCCGCTCGGGCCACCTCCCCTTTGCCTGTTCAAGGGTGGTCTTGATGCCGTCTAATATTGTTCGGTTTGACACTTCGGCTTGCCCGTTCCCTTGTGGGTATGTCGGCGTCGAATAGAATTTTCGGATACCGAATTCCTCGTACCATAGCTGTAAATAGGCATCTTTGAACTGGGTTCCGTTGTCGGCGACTATAGCGTACGGTATACCGAACCTAGTTATGATGTATTCCCAAATGAATTGTTTGACGTTGCTGGCTTTGATTTCTCGGAGGGGTTTAGCTTCGACCCATTTGGTGAAATAATCAGTCGTAACGATCAGATATTCCACATTCCCAGGTGCTCTTGGGAGTTTACCGACCAAATCAATTGCCCATTGAGCGAACGGCCATGGTGCTGATACCGGGGTCATCATAGATGAAGGGAGCCATGGTATCTTGGCGAATCGTTGGCACTTGTCGCATCGTTGGACGTATGCATCGGCGTCTCGCTTGATATAGGGCCACCAATATCCTTGGGTCACTGCCTTGTTTGCAAGGGATCGCCCTTTGATGTGTGCTCCGCAAGATCCTTCGTGGATTTCCTCCAAGACCGGCAGTTGTAGCTCGGTCGGGACGCACAGTAGATGTGGTCCCCGGTAACTGGATTTGTATAGTTTATCGTCTTCGGATAGCCAGAAGCGAGGAGCTTTTCTTGTAATTTTCAGCGCTTTTATCTTGTCGACCGGAAGCGTTCCACTTCGCAGATAATGGGTCATGTCCTCCATCCAACCTAGTTCGTACTGTATCGATGTCACCCGGTTTACCCTTTTTATTATGCTCGGGGTCGGCAGTAATTCCACTGTGATCGACCGGGTGTCGGTCAATGTTAATGTCGAGGCTAGGGTGGCCAATGCATCGGCATGTGCATTTTCGGTGCGATTGATTCTTACTAACTCGCACTGTTCGAAGGTTGCCATCAAGCTTTGGACTTTCTCTTGGTAGAGGATCATTCTATCATCTTTCGCTTGATACTCGCCGATGGCTTGATTGACGATGAGCATGGAGTCTGAGCTTGCAATTAAGTGGGAGCATCCGAGGGACCGGGCAATGAGCATGCCGTTTATCATGGCCTCGTATTCTGCCTCATTGTTGGTAGCTCGGAAGCCCAGTTTTATGCTTTTTTCGATGATTGCTCCCTCTCCAGACTTTAGGACGATCCCTGCTCCTGATCCGTCCTTGGTGGCTGATCCGTCGACATGTATCTGCCAGTGTGATTGTGGAGAGAGTGCCAAAGGCTCGTCATAGCCTTCGGTGAATTCTGTGACGAAATCGGCTAGGACTTGTCCCTTTATGGCATGACGGGGTGCGAACTCGATATGAAATTGGGATAGCTCAACCCCCCAGGCGGCAACTCGGCCGCTGACGTCCGTCCGTCGAAGTGACTCTTTGATATGAAATTTTGTGTATACCCGGACCTGATGAGCTATGAAATAGTGTGGCAACTTTCTGGTTGCGACGACCAACGCCAGGCACAGCTTTTCCAAGGGTAGATAACATGTTTCGGCTTCGACCAGAGTCTTGCTGACGAAGTAGATCGGAAATTGTTCGTGACCTTCTTCTCTTAGGATGACCGCGCTCACAGCTGTAGCGAAAACTGCTAGGTAGCATGCCAGAATGTCTCCTCTATTCGGCCTTACTAGCAGTGGCAATGTCCTCAAGTACTCTTTGAGATTGTTGAATGAAGCTTCACATTCCGGGTCCCAGACGAATTTTCTATCCTTCTTGAGTGATTCGAAAAATGGCCGTCCCTTATCTGCGGATCGGCTAATGAACCTGCTCAGCGCGGCCATCATTCCCGTGAGCTCTTGTACCTGTTTCTTATTCTTGGGCGCTGCTAGGTTTCGTAGAGCTGTTATTTGATCGGGATTAGCCTCTATTCCTCGTCGGCTAACCATATGCCCCAAGAATTTCCCTTTGCTGATGCCAAATGCACACTTGCTCGCATTGAGTTTCAGTTTGTGCTCGCCCAGCATTCGGAAAACGTCCCTGATATCTTGAAGGTGGGATGTGGCTCTTTCGCTTTTGACGACCATGTCGTCTATGTATACCTCCATCGTCTTCCCTATATGATCTCGACATACTCTTGTTATCATCCTTTGGTATGTTGCTCCCGCATTGCGTAGGCCGAACGGCATTACCGTATAGCAATAATTTCCCAAAGGTGATATAAACGAAGTCTTTTCTTGATCTTCGCGGGCGAGGGGAATTTGATGGTATCCTGAATATGCGTCAAGGAAGGTCATCCGTTCTGCCCCCGCAGTTGCGTCCACCAGTTGATCAATCCTCGGAAGGGGAAAGTGGTCCCTCGGGCAGGCTTTGTTGAGGTTTGTGAAGTCTATACATACTCTCTCCTTCCCGTTCTTCTTAGGGACGACAACCGGGTTGGACAACCATTTTGGATAGTAAACCTCTCTTATGGCTCAAGCCTCCAATAACTTTTGTACTTCAGCGATTATAGCTGCTCTGTGCTGTACAGACACCTTCCTGCTCCTCTGTGCTATCGGCTTGTACTCGGTGTTTACACTTAGGTGGTGGCCTGCCGTATTGGGGTCTAGGCCCGGCATATCTTTAGGACTCCAGGCGAATTTATCAGTGTTGTTGAGAAGGAATGCTTTCAACTCCTCGGATTCCTGTTTTGGAAGGTTATCGCCGAGGAGGAAGTAATGCTCCTCGTCCATATCTGGTATATACACCCTCCTGAGTGTCTCTCCTACTTGTTCTTCGAAAACCCTTTCGGCTTTGGATATTTGGTTGATCAGCTTCTTGGTGCTGGTGGGTTGTTCCACCATGCTTCGTTGTTTTTGGAGAGTCGCGGTGATGTCCTCGCAGCGTCTTGAATCCTCTTGACATCCTCTGGCTGTCTCGATCTCTCCCCTGTCATTTGGGTATTTGACCTTTTGGTGATAGGTTGAGGGTATGGCCTTCATGGCATGTAACCAAGGTCGGCCCAATATTGCATTGTGACCGGAGTGGTCATTAACCACTAAGAACTCTACGGGAACCGACACGGACCCGGTTGTGACACTGAGGACGATCTTTCCCAATGGTTTAGTCGTTTCGGAGATGAATCCGATCAGCGTGACGTCCGCAGGCTGTAGATCTTGCAGCTTGAGTTCCATTTTGTCAAAGAGCTCCCTGTACATGATATCACAAGAGGCTCCTTGGTCGACAAGTACCCTGCTGACCGTGTCTAGGCCAATTTGAACTCGGAGGTTAATGGCGTCTCCATGGGGGTAAATCACCCCTTCTTCGTCAAGATCTGAGAAAGAAATGGGAGGATGTCGTCGTTGTGTGCACTGTCGTTTAGAGGTCGACGCCTGTGATGCCTTGGCTACTTGGCCAAAGTGGGCCAGCTGCCGTTGTCGCGACCATTCCCCACCGGGGCCCTCGGGTCGTGACATATGAACGACGTTGATCGTTTTACCTTGCCGGTTGTCGGATCCCTCGACGGCCAATTGTTTGCCTTTATTCCCAGCTCCTTTGATGAACTTGGCTAGGTATCCTGCATCGCCCCACTGGTTCATTCTCCATCGCAGGTTACGGAAATGCTCAGTGAGATGGCCGTGATCCTCGTGATATGCGCAGAAGAACTTGGAATCTCTCTGATTGGGGGGAGAGATGATCGGTTGTGGTCGGGAATACCAACTTTCCCTGCATATATCCTTGAGGATATCTTCAGCAGATAGGTTGAAAGTGTATCGCAGCTCGACCGGTCCGAAGGTGTTTCGGTGTTCCCTCTCTTGGGGCCGAACTTGTTGAAATGGCTTGGGTGGCATCGGGTAGGTGAGCTGGAGCGGTTTATGTTCGTTGGTCGGTGTTGGGTATGCGATCTGGAGCGGTTTGGGCTCTAATGCTCGTGGTCGCTCTACCCTGCTATGGACCTCGGGCTCTTTGCCCTTTCTGGTCGGTTGGAATGCTTCTCCCTGGTTATTTCTAACTCTTTTGCGACCCACCTGTGCCTCGCAGACCGACTCTCTTCTCGGTAGAGTTCGGTTGAGGAAACGCAGTTCGTCGTTTTTATCGGTGAGGTGGGTACAATAGGCTAGCAGGGAATCAGTGGTCGGGAAGTTTTTGCCTATGAACTTCCTTCTTGCCCAATAGCCATTAGGGATGGAATTGATAAAGTTTTGGATGGCTATATTATTGGCATATCGTGGAATCTGGTTTGCTACGTCGATAAAACGTATGCAGTAATCGTTGAGCCTTTCATTTGGCATCATCGCCATTTTAAGAAGGGTTTCGATACTAACCTTCTTTTTCCGATGAGCAGCGTAACGGGTGGAGTATGCTCTTAGCAATTCTGCCCAGTTTCTAATGGAGCCCCGTGGTAAGTTATGATACCATGACGAAGCCTCTTGACCCAAGCTGTTTTTGAAAAATTTGCACATCAGTGCATGGTCATCACTCCACAGTTCCATCTTCGTCTTGTAGTGCCTCAGATGGTCGATAGGGCAACTCTTCCCATCATAGAGCCTGAATTCGGGGATGACGAATCCCATAGGATTGCGGTACCGCGTGATCTGTTCAGCACACGGGGTTTCTTGGCATACGTTCCAAGCCTGTTGGAACGCGTCATCCGTGACTTGGTAGGGGGGAGGGTATCCTCCCTGATGTGGTGATGGGCCATATCCTTCCCCGATCCTGTATTCGGGATATCTACCATCCTTCGTGTTTGTGTGGACACGTTCCATATGAGTGTTCGGATGGACGATAGTTATTGGGACATTGCCCCCTTGGTGGGGGACTCTTGTATCGGGTCGCCGACCCGCTGCCTCCAGGGCGGCCCTGTAGGCAGAATCTTCCACTTCATGGCGTGGGTCTTTGTCGGGTTGGATAACTGGCAATACGATGCCGGCCGCTGTCATGGCCGTCATGCATGCCGCCAGCTGAGCTTGTAGCTGGGCGTAGTTCCTTTCATCGGCTAATGGAACAACATGTTGTACCTCCACCGTGGGTGGTGTAATCAGCCTCGGAGAATTAGTCGGTAGTCGGGGCGACTGTCCGAGTACATGATCCTCGGGCATGCCAAACTGATGAGCTTCGTCCGTTTGTAAACGAGCACCGGAGTTGACCGAGGCTGTAGGCAAAGGGACTCTTGAGCTCGGCCCTGCTTGGGACCCGGTTAAGCGTCTTCGTGCACGCCTTAATACGGGCACGTCTTGTTCGTCCTCCGAGGACGAAGGGTGTTCGTCGATAATCTCTTCGATGAAATGTCGGGGTGGTTCGACCGGTTGTTCTTGGTTGACGTAGGAGGTTGTTGGTTGGTTTCCGGATTGGATAGCTTCATATCTGTCGCGGATGGCGAGTAGATCGTCGAGGTCTTGTTGGCTAATTTGCGTGTTTTGGTTATTGGTTTCTATTATCTCGGGATGGGTTTCCTCTACATTGGTAACCATTGTCGCTCGTCTGGCAGAGTATTGGTATTCGAATTCTAAACTAGTTGGGAACTAGATGATTCCCGGAGACGGCGATATTTGATAAAGCCATAACTTTGGTCGGTCGCGTTAGGCTTTTCAACAATGATATACTGGTAAATCAACCGTGAATAAAGGACACTTCCTGATCTTTATTATTGCTCGGATTATTATCCTTGTTCGGACTATTACATTTGCTCGGATTAGTATTTCGGTTTTACAATTGTGCTCGATATGACTATTTAATCTCTCGTCTTGATCTTTCTCCCCTTTTATTCGGTGCTCGGCTGTCTTTTCTCGATTTATTTCTCGAAGTGATATGCTTTGGTTAGTTTCTCTCTTTTCTTAACTTCTCTCTATATTTTTTGGATAGATTTTCTGGTCCTTTTCTAGGAGGGGTAGTTGGCTATTTATAGGCAACTGCGCCTTCTAGGATATTGACAAATGTCTTCATCCCAGGAATTTTTCAGACATGGGTCCCCATTTGATTGGGCTTGGGCTTTTGGTAGTAACAACTCAATTCCTATAAAAAGTATGAGATGACCCATTTAAGCGTTGGATACCCATTTATAAAGTGGGTTGATTATTACCCGAATAAAATATTCGGGTCTAATTTTTATGTTCTATCACATTGTTTACAGGTATCTCTGGTGTTTCTTCAACAAACTCATCTTCAACTTCTTTTTCTTCTTCCCCATTAAGTTCAGTAATTTTCTCACTTTCTATATTTAATGCTTCTGCATTCCCAGTAGCTTTTTCACTTTCCTCTTCTATAGTATTCTCATTTTCTAACTTTTTCCGTGTTTGTTTGCTCAGGTTCCACGACAATTGGCTTCTCAAAATTATCCCCAACTTTTCCTTGCTTTGTGTTCCCAAACTTTCCTGCTACCCAGTCCTTAGTAATTTCTTGCTTTTTTTTTTTGGGTGAGGATGAGTGATTTTTCTCTCATTGTATAATTTGGCCTTAGTTTCCCTTTTGGTTGTTCTTGCATATTTTCCTTTTTCTTAGCATCATCAGTTTTTTCTTTATTTTTCTCTTCTTTTTCCTTGAAGATGCAGCTTTTCTCCTCATACCCCAGTTTATGACAAAAATTACAAGACTTAGGCAAATCTTCATAGTCACAGTATTGTCAAAAGCCATTATCTTCTCTATAACCAATTCTTACCCTTTTCACCGGCTCATTATTTAGATCGACTTCCACTTAAATTCGTGCCAATCCTGGCCTTGATAACTTGGACGTAGAATCATCAACTTCTAGGGGAACTGCAAACGCTCTCGCAATAAAGAAAATACAAGACATTGTATAAATGTATAGGGAGTTTAGGTAAACTAATCCGAATAGAAACTATAGCAGATTCATAACCTTGGTCAAAATTGTAGGCCTATTTAAAAGTTCTCATTGCATACTGTTTTAAAAACTAAATTTTCTTTAACCAGATTCGATGAAAATCCTCTTCATGAAAACATTTTATTAAAACATGTTTATTGTCCCAAAAAACAATATTTACATTGGATTTGAGCTCTAGCTTATTAAAGAACTTTTTGATATCCTGAAGTTGTGGTCTACCATGAGAAAATTTACCAATAACTGTATACTTAAACGGTTCCGAAAGTTGTTGGACGCCTTCCATAGAAAATTGGACAAAATGATCTCCTTTATACGAGATAATTTCTTTTAGAGCTAGTTTAGGTTTCATAGGAGCCGCACTTACTATAGAGGCGAATGATTTTATTGGCTTAGGGTCTTCATCTATCATCTGTGCATTTTTTGTATGTGTATCTTTCTCCGACGAAGTGATCGTAGCGCTCATCCTTGCGGCGGCCAGGGTTATTCATCCTAGTCGTCTCTCTCTTTCTCTCTCTAGATATGTTTTTTTAAGTACAGTTATATATAAGTCTAAAGGTTAGACATTGATAGTTGGGTTTGAAATTATTGGTAATTTTTGAATTTAACTTGATTGGGTATTATATATATATATATATATACATCTTCAGTCCATGATGAGTGATGTAATCTAATTCTACTAGTGAAATTAGAATTCTACTAGTGATGTAATCTACCTTGATTGGGTTTGAAATTAGAATTCAATTCCAACTAAACCGCAAAAAATCAAGTTTTTAAGGTTATTTCGGGCTTGTAGCTAATGGTGCGGTTCAACATAGGATATACAATTCCATTTTATATACTCAAAGTAATCAAACAATTATTTTACACTCTGAAATAAACTACTTGTGAAACAAATGAAAATAAAAATGCAATTTTTTAGTGGAGCGTTTTTCTATTCAGTCCTCTCAAGGGTTGCATGAATGAATGTAGGGATGTGCACATATCATTTTCCAAAATAATCAATTTAATTATACAAATTGAGTTGATATCATCCTCAAATTTATTTTGATTATATAGTTCTTTAAAAAGTTTTTCTCAAAATTAGTCTTCCGCTTCAAAAAAGCAGTTGGTTTTAGATTCTAGCCAAAATAAGTAATACAGACAAAACTTGTGTAGTTAATGATGACACTATATCAACTTAATTCGAAATGGCCATGTTGTGGTTTTTCTAGAGCCATGTTTTGGCGCTTGATAAAGAAAATTAAAAAAGGGCAAACTCGATGCTAGAACTCCCGCATTAACTTTGGGTCTAACATACACATCTTCCCTTACATTTCTCCAAGATGATGCTTCTAACTTTGGGTCTAACATACACATCTTCCCTTACATTTCTCCAAGATGATGCTTCTAATTTTACAAAAACCAAACTAGAGAGAGATAGGGGCATATACACAACCCGTAAAAGTCTTGTTTTTATCAGTAATTGATTTCTTTTACTTGAATGATCAGATTTTTATACTTCAGTTTTGAAACTATTTTTTTTCAATCTATGTTTTTTCAAATTGAGAAAAGAAGAGACGGTAAATCAATGGAGCAGATATTGGAATCTATTAAAAGACTTCTCAAGAAAAGATCGCTTTTTGCTGGAAAACGTTGAATTTATAAACCACACTTTAACGATACAGTCCTATGTAGTAATGTTTCTGAGTAACAAATGTAGAACTACATTTCCAAGGGAGCGTAACTTCACATTTTTGCGGGGTTAGCGTAACTCTCATTTATTGCTTGCTAGAAGTTAATTTAGGCTCCATCCTGTATTATCGTCGGTCCAAAAAAATAGGTGCAATAATGAAGAACATTATTAGTAGAAACTGAGTTGGGTTAACCGGTTAAGTCTGGTTGAGAATGGTCACGGTTTAAAAATTTGCTTCACAAATCAAATTTGATTTTCAAGCTGAGTTGTCGAACTTATTAGGGCTTTAGGATTTCCCCCTCTTAAATCAAGTCCGATTCCTGTCAAATCCAGTGACAATTCTTAACTATTAAAAATCTAATTTGGTTGCAAAACACACTATAGACAGTTTTAACTTTTAGGACAGAGCAAACTTTTTTCTGTTCTAAATCATTTTGTATCATCGGCCACCTTTTTTTCTACGTTTAGCAACTAGCCAAAAGTTTTGTTTTTGGGATGCTATTCTTTGCCTAACCCTTTTTTTTTCTTCCAGAACTTAGGTGCTTCGTAAAATTGTACTTCACCATTATATTATTTTCTCTTATATACCCTACAATATTTCAGTTATAACTACAGTTACTGCTTTTTAGATTTTGGCACCTATAAATACAATGACCTTGCTCAACTTCAACTAAAAACAAGAGAAATAATATTAAGCAATTAAAATGAGTCAGGTTAATGAGGAGAGTACTTGTTCAGAGCTTTTGCAAGCTGAAGCTCAAATATGGCACCAAACGCTTAGCTTTATAAAATCCACAACCCTGAAATGTGCTGTCCAACTTGGCATACCCGAGGCAATCCATAACCACGGGAAACCCTTGACTCTTGCCGAGCTGGCACAAAAACTCCCGATCAACCAAGCCAAAGCCCATTTCCTGCACAACCTCATGCGTGTACTAGTCAATTCCAGTTTTTTTATTCAAGAGAAAGCACTTACCGAAGAAAAAAAAGAGGGAAATGACAATGAAACTTACGATCTCACCCCTGCGTCAAGGCTTTTTTTTAAAGACGATCCATTAAGTGCAAGAACTTTCATCCTTGTCAATCTCAACCCAAGGGGTTTGTAGTCATGACAATTCTTGAATGATTGGTTTCTGAACTATGATCCTTCACCGTTTGATACGGCTTATGAATCGGGTTTGTGGAATTACTTGGAGAAGGATCCCATTTTGGGAAGTCGCTTCAACGAAGTTATGTTAGAGGACTCACGATTAATCTCGGAAGTGCTTATGAAAGACTTCAAGGGAGTGTTTGAAGGGTTGACATCGCTAGTGGTATTGCTGGTGGCACTGGAACTATGGCTAGAGCAATAGCCCAAAGTTTTCCTAACATGAGGTGCATTGTGCATGCTGTTGCTAACTTGATTGGGAGTGAAAACTTGGAGTTTATCAAGGGAGATATGTTCCAGGCGATTCCAACCATTGTTTTAAATAGCGTTATCGCTATCGTAGCGTTTTTTCGAGAGAAACGCTAAAAGCGCTAATAGCGTTGCTATATAGCGCTTTGCGGTGTATTTTTTTTGCCTAAATATGCACTAAACTTTAGAATATATAACAAAAAAAAATAAAAAAAATATAGTTATATTAGATAGTAATAAAAAAAAATCAAAAAAAAAATTGTTGTTGGTGAGTTTCAAACCCAGGTCTGTTGGAAATTACAGCACAGTCTTAACCATCTGGACTGTAGACACTTTTATGAAAATTGCACAATATATATTTATTATTTAGATCCGCTGTTTTTTTTTTAACTCGCTATTTACGCTTTTGGTCCCCTATAGCGCGATTTTAGCGCAATTCCACCCAAAATCGTGATTTTTCGTTGCGTTTTTTACCAAAAAAGCGCTATTTCGCGCTACATAGCGCTATGTAGCGCGAATTTTAAAACAGAGATTCCAACCGCAAATGCTCTCTTACTGAAGGTGAATAGTTTATGATTACACCGAGTCTATATATACACACACAGAGACAGAGTCTCTCTCTCTCTCCCTATATATATATATATATATATATATATATATATATATATATATATAAGTATGTAACTAAAACGTTTTTGCAAGAGGTTCACTAAAAAGCGTAAGTTTTATCAGCATGAAAACCAAGAATGCAAGTTTTTTTCCGGCTTTTTCAAGATTTGAAAACCCAAGCTTTTATATAGGAATCGATGTTCATTGCGTTGAGGCGAGCTTTAAACAATTGTGATCATGCAAAATGGTATGAACATTCACTACTGCAGTGGCGACTACTTTTTAAGGAACTTGAAATATTTATCAAATATCATTTTAGTCTACCTATAAATCCTTTGATTTTGTACTCTATAATGAATTATTTGGAGGTATCACTGTTATATATTATCATTTTGGAATCATAGTTGTGCAGGCTTAATTTTGTTATCCCATTATAGCGACAAATTACGTTCTTGTAATCATTTGAATGTGTTCTATATCAGTTCAGTTTCTATTTGAACTACTAATTTACAAATGGTTTAACTAATTTTAATGTCACCATCTAGCTGGCTAAACTGTGCAATAAACCTAATTTGTGAACATACTGCAAAATATTAAGCAAGTTCTTTTTTATATCATGTATCATCATGCTATATATTAAAACAAAATTTAATTGGTCACTAACTAACATGGAACATGACATGTAGTGGATCTTGCATAACTGGAGGGACGAAGATTGCGTGAAGATATTGAATAAATGCAAAGAGCGATCCCAAGTAAGGAAAATGGTGGGAAAGTTATCATCATCGGCATAGCCATGGAGAACAAAAGAAGTAATGATAATGAGGCATTCGAAGCTCAAAGCTTCTTCGACATGCTAATGGTGCTGAACTTGGGTAGCAAAGAGAGGACCACGAAAGAATGGGCAAAACTCTAATCTGATGCCGGATTTAGTAACTATAAAATAAGTCCATTGCAGACGCTATCATTGAAGATTACCCAGGGACGGACCCAGGGGGTGGCCGTGGCCACCCCGACGGCGATTTTCAATTTTATTTTATTTTTTTTATGTGTAATTTAAAATTTTCTAAGATATATACATTGATGGTCTCCCCTAATTAAACAAAAGAGTTGTTGGTATAGTTGCAAAATTGGCTTTAAAGTAGTTGAATGTTAGGAGTTCAAATCTTGTTAGCTGCTTTTTTTCTAAAATTTTATGTTTTTTACATTGAACTTACCAAATTTTGTAAATGACCATTGTATTTTCCCAAACAAGATTACTAAAAAAAATCATTTTATTGCCAAATGTCCTTTGTATTAACTTCATATTTATTTTATTCTGTATTAAATATAGAAAAAAAATTTGTTTTTGTTTTAAATCTTGTTTATTTTATCTTCTATTCGACATATATTTTACATCAGGGCCCCCCAAAAAAACTATCATGTTTCTGCCCCTGAGCTTACCCTTGAAAGTTAATGGCATCGTTGTGTTTTCTTGGTGAAATCGTGTTTATCTTTCTAGTGAAGTTGTTCCCATCTAATAAAGTTAGAGTTTGGGCACTTATTGAGTCATAATTATTTGAGGTCGAAGTGCTTTATTTGCTCAGTTTGTTATCTAATGTGTAGTTTGAACTTTGAACTTTGAGAAGTTCAAACTTTTTAAATGTGTGGATAAGCTGAGTAATGCCCCAAAGCAACCGGTAATTGTTAGAAATATACTAAAACACATGCTTGTTTTTATATTTATATTTGACAATGTTTTGAATTGATCTATTTAATGAGAATAATATGAGTAATTGTTATTTATCATTATTGTTTAAATGACTAAATAAGTGTCTGTTATCCTATTTAGTAGATGGTCTAGTATGTAGAGTATAACTTACACACGGAAGATTAGATTGTCGGTTCTAATAGAATATAAGTTATATGTTTACAACTTTAGATGGAAATGGACACACCATCAGTAGAATTGTAGTATGTGGATTTAGTAGGTCTGTCTTGACTACAGAGAACGAATAAATTTCAACTCCATTTACTAGTGCACTTTGTGTGTATTAAACAGGACTATTACGAAATAATCATTTGGTGACTAACTAGACAAAATGATTTTATAACTCGTGGTCATGGTTATTGTTTATGCTCTTAATTCCTATATTTCTATTTAGACATATATGGATGTGTTTGTCATTTTGATTCATACATGGTGAGATTCGTCACGAGTCAATAAACTTAATGAGTTGGATGGCAACATTATTCGTATAAGTGTTTATTAGTAATAAAATAAATCCATGTCCCGTAAGGGATTGATGATAATCCCTTGAGGAAGCTTATAAGTTTTGTTCGTGTAAACCCTGCAGGTGTATTTATAATCCGACACGACAAATAAGTTAAGCGGACAGGCTTAGGGATAATACGTTTATTAAATAAGAAATCAGTCAGTGATTTAATTTAATAAAGGAGTATCTGATTAATCTTTACGTGGGGAGATAATGAACATGTTTGACAATTGGAACGAATTGGATATTCGGATTATGGTAGAGATATCAGTCATGATCTTTAGTGGAATAAATCACGATTTAAATGGATTGTGTATATCTCAGTTTCTAAGGAGATATGATAGCACGAAATCTTTTTAAGGAGCTCTATCCTAATCAGCTTACAAGTCTCTACCTTATCCTACATATAGCGTGTCCCTTTTCTTGCCAGTTTAAGTTTTTCATAACTATATTTCGAGATTGCCTAGAAAGAGGAAGAGTCCACCCTCTTTCAAGAAGCAAGGTGGTAGTTCAGCAATAAGGTAGAAGAGTTGAGGTGAATCTGTTCCATCACAGCCGCCATCTGTTCCCTTCTGTTATTCGGTATGATATAAACATATACGGTAAAATAGGATTTATTTGATAATATACGTACATACTAAACCTAAGAATCTGAGCACGTTTTTTCCACTGTGCAAACTGATTTTCTATCAATTGGCCTCAGAGCCGAAGGTTATACTGTGTACGTTGTTATCTGGCCATGTTCTCCACATTAAAACTTAGATTTATGCATGTTATGGAATAGATGGTAGGTTTACTAACTCTGTTTTGCATATTAGAGTCCATCTTGTTATCATGATCATATATGTATTTATATAAATGTTTTGATAACTGTATAATATGCATGTGTTTTCTCCGTTTGGAGGCATGCAAGTTTTTACTGTTTAATATGCATGTGGTTTCTCCGTTTGGAGGCATGCAAGTTTTTTCTGTTTAAAGATACATGTGTTTCTCTAAGGTGTAAAGAAGGCATGTTTTTCTTTTGTTTTGTTTAAAGATCCATGCAGGTCGATCTGCGTCATGGGAAAGACATGGAGTCATGGAGCTAATACAAGATTTGGTGAAGTTTCTTGAAGATCTTCTTGATCATGATAACTAGATTTATGTTTGTGTTTATCTTAATTGATTACATGTTTAAAATATATTGTTGTTATCTTGCATGATCATATCTTCTATATATGTTGCCATATATGTTAAAGGAGAACATGGTAATAGATATTTATATAATTGATATGCCATTCAATAGTAATTTATACATACTAACTAGATAATAAAAATGGAATTTATTTGTTAATCATATATATGGTAATTGCTAGAATTGAATAAGATACATATCAACATTAGTAAAACCCTCTTTTATAAATAACTAAGTGGGAGAAGGATTTTGTTTCGTATAAATCCTACGGTCTTCATTAATGGTTTGTAAATGATGTGATTGATCACTTTTACCATCGGTTTGGATTAATTGCGGAACATTAAGTACAAACTCTACTATTTGTGATTAGTTCTACACCTTCCCATCGAAGGGATTTACTAATAAGCACAAAAGATGTAATTGTCATTAAATGGTTATACACTTAGCTATAATTAATAGTATCCTGCCCATCAAAGTAAGTGCTGTTAAATTTATAGGACCAAAGCTACGCCACTATTTAATTGTGTTTAACAAGGTGTATTATTTAGATAACATAATTAATAGATTAATGAATCTGTCTATACAAAGTTAAATAATATGATAACTTTCCCATCAAAGCATGCTAATTTATGGTGTATAAGGTTGTTGGCTAATTCTATTAAAATATTAGTTGAGGGAATTTATTTTAAAGATTAGAAATTAAAATGTTAAAATTACTCATTTGTATTTGATACATGTTTTATTCTCAGGATTTAAAAATGTCTCTCAGCCCACTTATGGTTATTCTTAAGGAAAACAAATTGGTTGGACCTAATTATATTGATTGGAAAAGAAATTTGGACATTGTACTAACTGCTGAGGGATACAAGTTTGTTCTCACTCAGATTTGCCCCGAGGTTCCACCCTTGGATGTAACTGAGGAGGAGAGCCAGGACTATCGTAAATGGATAAAGGCTGATGAGATGGCGCGGTACTACATTTTGGCATCTATATCAAATGTGCTGCAACATCAGCATCAGCCTATGGCCACGGTTTTTGATATGTTGGCTAACCTCAGGGAGATGTTTGGGAACCAAAGTCGTGCCGCAAGGCAGACAGCGATGAAGGAACTCATGAACACAACTATGGCTGAAGGCACCCCCAGTACAGGGTCATGTTCTTAAGATGATTAATCTTCTTAATGAACTAGAGATCCTAGGAGCTGAAATTGACGGGGAAACCCAGGTTGATCTCATACTCCAGTCACTTCCAGATTCTTTTAAGCAGTTTTTCCTGAACTATAACATGAATAATCTTCATTATACGTTGGCACAACTCCTTAAAGAATTGCAAGCAGCTGAGGGGCTTATCAAGAAGCATGTGGTTGTGTATGCTGCTGAGAAAGGTTTTGCTTCTAAATCGAAAGGTAAGAAGAAGCATAAAAAGTTTCAGAAAGCTATTATACCTCAACACGAACAAGTCGGTGTGGTAAAGAAGCTCAAGGGCAAGTGTTTCAAATGCAAGCAAACTGGGCATTGGAAATCACAGTGTCCTAAGAAACAACGTTAGTCGTATTCACTTGTGGTTGAAACTTGTTTAGCGTTGTTATCTGACACCTCTTGGTGTGTTGATACGGGAGCCACTAGTCATATTTGCAATTCATTACAGGCGTTTCAGACAACCAAGCAGCTTAGTGATGGGGAGATTTGTGTATTTCTGGGAGATGGCACGAGAGTGTCGGTAGTTGCAGTTGGAAGCATTAGTATTTCATTTCGTAGTAATAAGTTTTTAATTTTAAAAGTTGTTCTTTATGTGCCTTCGATTAGAAGGAATTTGATTTATGTTTCTAGTTTTGTTAAAAATGGATATTAAGTTTATTTTAATGATTCAATTATTATTAAAATGGATAAACTTGTTATCTGTTCTGGTACATTGGTGAATGGTTTATTTATTATTAATGATGTCTTATCTACTATGCAACTAAGGGAATCTAATAATATTATTAATCGTAAACCATGTAAGAGAAAAAGTCCTTCGGAAATGAATGAAACGTATCTTTGGCATTTGTGCTTAGGTCATATTAATCTAAATCGAATTATAAGACTGGTTAAAGATGGGTATTTAGGCTCATTGGAAGTAGAGGCACTTCCAGTCTGTGAATCGTGTTTAGAAGGTAAGATGACAAAACGGTCATTTTCGGCCAAAGGAAATATGGCTATTAAAAAGTTAGAATTAATTCATTCTGATTTGTGTTGACCCTTGAATATCCAAGCTAGAGGAGGTTATGAGTATTTTGTCACATTTAGTGACGATTACTCTAGATATGGGTACATTTATTTCATGCGCCGCAAGTCTGAATGTTTTGAGAAATTCAAGACATTTAAGGCAGAAGTGGAGAAGCGTCATGGAAAATGTATCAAGACACCACAATCTGATGGTGGTGGCGAATAACTCTTTGGAGAATTCTTGGAATACTTATCAGTGAAAGGTATCACCTCGTAGTTGTCTGCACCTGGTATGCCACAAAAAAATGGTGTAGTAGAGAGGAGAAATAGAACTCTTATGGATATGGTTAGATCAATGATGAGTTACTCGGATTTACCGGATTCGTTTGGGGACATGCATTAGAAATGGTTGCATATGTTCTTAACTTGGTACCTTCGAATTTAATACCAACTACACCCACAGAATTATGGACTGGGCGAAAGCCTAGTCTAAGACATATTCGAGTGTGGGGTAGTCTAGCACATGTGCTGAAGGTAAAGACTGACAAGTTAGAGTCAAGAATAGATGTTTGTTTATCTGTTGGGTACCCTAAAGGAACGAAAGGTGGTTTATTCTATTGTCCTAAGGATCAGAAAGTCATGGTTAACACTAATGTCCGATTCTTAGAAGAGGACTTTATTATGAACCACAAACCCACAAGTAGGATTGTTTTAGAGGAGATGAGAGTGAACTTGCGTGAGCAGATTTCTAAGTTACCCACAGAACAAGAAATAGTACAAGACACAGAGCCAGTACCATTAGATAATGCTAGTATACCTCATCGTAGTGGGAGGACTATAAACCCTCCGGTAAGGTACACACTCTTGGGAGAATCTTTTAAGAGGATCCCGGAAGGGTTGGATACCGAACAAGTTAACTACAGAGATTCACTTCAGGACAAAAATACATAACTATGGAAAAAAGGCAATGAATGTTGACATGGGGTCTATGTACTCTAATCAGGTCTGGGAGCTTGTAGAACCACCCGAGGGGATAAAACCCATCGGATGAAAGTGCATCTATAAGATAAAGAGAGGATCAGACGGTAAGGTGGAAACCTTTAAAACAAGGCTTGTTGCGAAAGGGTTTACTCAGAAAGAAGGGATTGATTATGAAGAAACCTTCTCGCCGGTAGCCATGCAAAAGTCTATCTGGATTCTCTTGTCCATTGCGGCTCATTTCGATTATGAAATTTGGCAAATGGATGTCAAGATACCTTTTTTTAATGGAAGTCTTGAGGAATGCATCTATATGGTGCAACCAGATGGATTCATAGCAAAGAACCAAGAGCATTTAGTGTGCAAGCTTAAGAGATCTATTTATGGGCTTAAGCAAGCATCGAAGTCTTGGAATAATGGCTTTGACCATGCCATTAAGTCTTATGGTTTTAATCAGAGTTATGACGAGTCATGTGTTTACATGAAACATGATGGAGGCATTAATGTGTTTTTAATACTATATGTTGACGATATACTACTAATCGGAAACAATGTAGGAGTATTATCGGCGATCAAAATATGGTTATCTGGACAATTCGATATGAAGGATTTGGGAGAAATCGGTCACATTCTCGGGATCAAACTTATACGTGATCGGAAACGTAGAATGTTGGGCTTATCTCAGGCATCCTATATCGATGATATTGTCGCCCGTTACAGGATGCAGGATTCAAGAAAGGTTTCTTACCTTTCCGGCATGGAATACATTTATCAAGCAATTAGTGTCCTACAACTCAGATTGAGATAGATAAGATGAAGTTAGTTCCTTATGCTTCGGCAGTAGGAAGCCTGATGTATGCAATGCTGTGTATTAGACATGATATCTGCTTTGCTGTTGCCATGGTTAGCAGATTTCAGCTAATCCCGGGCAGGAACATTGGACTGCAGTAAAACATATAATCAGGTATATGAAAAGAACTAGAGATTACATGGTGGTTTACGGTGCGGATAGTCTAGTGCCTACTGGGTATATGACTCACATTTTCAGTCAGATATGGATTCCAGAAAATCAACCTCTGGAAATGTGTTTACTAATATTAGGAAGTGGAGCCATTAGTTGGAGAAGCATCAAACAAGATTGCATTGCTGATTCAACTATGGAAGCCGAGTATGTAGCTGCCAATGATGCAGCTAAAGAGGTTGTGTGTCTCCGAAACTTTCCTTTAGATCTTGGTGTGGTACCTTCTGCAGAATCGCCTGTTACACTTTATTGCGATAATAGTGGGGCGGTTGCGAATGCGAAGGAACCTAGAACACACAAGAAGGCTAAGCACATCCAGAGGAAGTATCACGTTATACGAGAGATCGTACAAAGAGGAGATGTGCTGGTGACTAAGATTGCATCGACGAACAACCTAGCAGATCCATTCACTAAAAGTCTTCCGGAAAATATTTTTAGTAGGCATGTGGAGAACATGTGAGTGAGGTGTATGTAAGCATGACTTTAAGTCTATAGTGGGAGATTGTTAGAAATATACTAAAAGACATGCTTGTTTTTGTATTTATATTTGACAATGTTTTGAATTGATCTATTTAATGAGAATAATATGAGCAATTGTTATTTATCATTATTGTTTAAATGACTAAATAAGTGTCTGTTATCCTATTTAGTAGATGGTCTAGTGTGTAGAGTACAACTTACACACGGAAGATTAGACTGTCGGTTCTAATAGAATATAAGTTATATGTTTACAACTTTAGATGGAAATGGACACACCATCAGTAGAGTTGTAGTGCGTGGTTTTAGTAGGTCTGTCTTCATTATAGGAAACGGATAAATTCCAACTACATTTACTAGTGCACTTTGTGTGTATTAAACAAAACTATTACGAAATAATCATTTGTTGACTGACTAGACAAAATAATTTTATAACTCGTGGTCATGGTTATTGTTTATAACGGATAAATAATTTTATAACGGATAAATTCCTATATTGTTGACTGACTAGAATCTAAAGTTTAGACCCCGTACTCAAATGGTTTGAGTAGCTTGTGTGACGAGTTTCGAAACGGTATATCGCATGACCTATTCGGTGAATGGGTGTGAATGGAAATTGGCTCCGAAGTTGGACCATGGAGACACGAAATATGGAATTTGGGAAGAGAGATTGGGAAAACAAAGGGATGGGTAAGC
Organism: Primula veris; assembly: GCA_963682055.1. Lineage (NCBI taxonomy): Eukaryota > Viridiplantae > Streptophyta > Magnoliopsida > Ericales > Primulaceae > Primula > Primula veris. The sequence goes on from OY821741.1 coordinate 21,224,908, forward strand.
CACCCAAATATTTATCACACATCCAAGAGGAAAAACTATTTTGAATAGTTTATATACATATTCACCACTAGAGAGTGGTAATAATGTGTAGCCTCATAGGTGTGTGTGTAGGCAAGAGCACTACACACGCGCACGCTCGCTCGGTCTCAGGTATGGGAATTGGGACTTCCGGATGTTCCGGTTCCAAGAAAGTCTAAGAGTTTTGGATAATAACAAAACAGTGCCCAAAATTCCAGCAAGCTTGTAACTGATGCAATTAAATGAGAATAATTGCACTTAAGTGACCATTATGGCTGAGATTTCAGCTTAGCTTATGAGTAGGCAGCTCTCCCCCACTCTCTAAACAACACATTTTTACATTCTGGAAATATTGCATACATTTTTTTCCCATAGCATATTAGAAAGAGAGAGAACCACCCACCAACGGCTCGACCTTGACTCGTCGCCAGTTTTTGGCGAGTCATCCGAGACGTTGTACCTTGGGATCGAAGCGCCAACACAACCAGAAACATTAAGGTGGTTGGCGAATATCGGTTAAGGGCAGACTGTCTAACAGTCCTGTAATTTCAATTCTGTAATTTAATTCTATAATTAGAATAGTTTCATTTTAGTCATGTAATTTCAATTTCAATCAGAACAGTCCGGCTATTAAGTTTATACTTTTCAGTCCAGCAGTTTCTATTTATTGCAATTCAGTTTATCAGATTATTAATTGATAATAACCTGACTAACGTTTGATTTAATTTCTATTCAGTCCATACATGTTGTAATATGTAATTTCAGTTTCAATTCTGAATTAATAAAGATTACACTGGTTTTGATTATTTCTTTTAGTCCTTTATTATTGTTTAATTGTTATTTCATACACAGAAACCAATAATCTTAACCGATATTTTGTTGTTTCTTTCGTGTACTAATGAGTACTATATTTTTTAATTTCTAATTAATAAGGAATAATTCTTTTTTGCTTTCAATTCTAAATCTTATTAGAATTTGATTTGCAGGGAAAATTTCCAAAAAAGTTTATTTTTTTTGAAGATCTTGTTGATACCAACCGTATTAGTATTCAAGAAGAATTGTTATTAATCCTTTTGATACCAACCGTATTGGTATTCAGAAGGAAACCGTTTAATTTTCTTTTTGTCGTTTAATAAAATAGTTTTACAAACCCAAATTTCAGTTTTGGTGTTTTGTTTATAGAATTTGTTGTACACGTATCTCATACGTTTTTTGTGTTGTCATTTCAGATGACAAACACTTCACCCATTGAGTTGCCTGTCGGGAGTGAGCATGACCCAGTGGTTGGTGGAAATGTCCATAACACTGGGGGCGATGCGAATGTGGGGGATAACGCCGAGGACGTAACTGCAGATGCTACGGCCATGGCAGATGCTACGGTCAAAGCTGAGGCTACGGCTACGGCCAAGGCCGCGGCCAAGGCTGCGACTAGAGCCAAGGCTGTGGCCAAGGGCAAGGCACCGATGTATTCGGCAGTGCCTACTTTGTCGATTTCTCATCTAGAGAAACCGGAAAAATTTAGGGGGGACAACTTCAAACGTTGGCATCAAAAGATACTGTTTTATCTCACCACCCTGAATCTGACCCGATTTCTTAAGGAGACTGTTCCCGTCCTAAGGGAGGACGATCTAAACGAGCAGTCATTCTCTGCGGTTGAGGCATGGAGACATGCCGACTACCTATGCAAGAACTATATCCTGTGTGCTCTAGATGACACGTTGTTCAGTATTTTCGAACCCAAAGCTACTACAAAGGAGCTGTGGGAAACGCTCAAAAACAAGTACAAAGTGAATAATGCTGGCACAAAGAGATTTGTTGTCATGAACTTTCATGAGTACCGTATGACTGACAGTAGGGGTGTCATGGAGCAATTTGAGGAGCTCCAACTCATTTACCATCGCTTTGAGGCTGAAGGGCTAGTGATTTATGAGACTTTCCAAGTGGCACACATGATTGAGAAATTGCCACTGTCTTGGAAAGACTTTTAAAACTACATGAAGCACAAGCGGAAGGAAATGACCCTGGAGGGGCTCTTTGAGAAGCTCAATATCGAGGTCAGCAACTGTCGTTCTGTAAGGAGAGGCGCTGGTGCTAACATCTCGATGGCAAAGGCCAATGTGGTCAAAAGCTCCAACGTCAAGCGGAAACACTTTGACAACGGAGGCAATGCTGTTGTCGCAAAGAAATTTTCCAGAATCTAATTTGTATGTAACAGGACCGGCCATCATGCCGCGGACTGTTATGACAAAAAAGGCACTGTTAAGCCTAAGCCCCCCTCCCCGAAGAACTTCACAGGAAAGGGAGAAAGGAAAGCTCCAGCTCAGGCACATCTGGCCGAGGGAGGACGAGATGATGACCACTTCACTGTTATGGTCTCTGAGGTGAATCTCGTGGGGAGAAACCTCAAAGAGTGGTGGCTGGATACCGGCGCCACAAGTCACATGTGTTATAACCGGTGGATGTTCAAGACCTACAAGGCAGTAGAGGGAGAAAGCTGCTTCATGGGAAATTCGGCTATTTCCAAGGTAGAAGGAAAATAAAAGGTGGTGATGAACATAGCCTCTGGAGAAGAGCTGAGGTTGACAGGGGGGCTCCATGTACCGGATATCCTTAAGAATCTGGTATTCGGGTCTGTGATGGTGACGAACGGGTTCAAGCTTGTTTTTCAATCTGATAAAATTGTAATCACCATATGTAGGCCGTGGCTATATGACCAATGACATGTTTAAGTTAAATGTAGGGACACCTGCTCCCAATAAAGGTGCTAAAGCCGAGGCTAGCACAAGCAATGTAATGATAGTTGCCCAAGAGGCCAATAATAAGAATTCTGATTTTGCTTATTACTTTTAGTCATTTCATTTGTGGCATGCTAGATTAGGTCACGTGAATTATAATTCTTTAAAGAAATTAATATCACTAAAACTAATAACAAATTTTTGTCTTTAATAAGCAACACAAATGTGAGATATGTGTAGAGGCAAAATTAACCAAATCTTTATTTCAACATGTTGAATGAGAAAGTGAACCTCTCGGTCTAATACACACAGATGTATGTGACTTAAAGTTTGTACAAACACAAGGAGGGAAAAAGTACTTTATCACATTTATAGATGATTGTACTAGATACTGCTATGTTTACTTAATGAAAAGTAAAGACGAATCGGTAGAGAAATTCGCTCTTTATAAGACCAAAGTTGAAAATCAACTCAATAAAAGAATTAAAACATTGAGAAGTGATAGAGGCAGTGAATATGAATCACCGTTTGAGAAAATATGTGCTGAAAGCGGCATTATACATTAGACCACAGCCCCATACACTCCCGAGCAAAATGGGATTAACGAGCGTAAAAATAGAACGCTAAAATAAATGATGAATGCTATCTAATCAGTTCTGGGTTACCCCAGAACATGTGGAGGGAAGCGATACTTTCTGCAAACTATGTTTTAAACAAGTTACCACATAAGAAGTGAGATAAAACTCCATATGAATTATGGAAAGGTCATCAACCCATTTATAAGAACCTGCGGGTTTGGGGTTGTCTCGCAAAGGTCCTAGTTCCCACTCATAAGAAGATGAGAATTGGTCCTAAAACGGTGGACTGTGTGTTCATCGGATATGCACATAATAGTAGTGCATATCGGTTTATCGTACACAAGTCGAACAATCCCGATGTGCATGTAGATACGTATATGGAAAGTCGAGAGGCCTTTTTCTTTGAGGATATCTTTCCCCGTAAATTACCAAAATCTATACTAACTCAAGAGTTGAACAATGAATGAAATGTTGGGGCAAGTGAACCGACAGAGGAAAAGGAAGAGCCTCATCGTAGCAAAAGGCCAAAGAATGAAACTTCCTTTGGACCTTTTTTCTTAAGCTTCAACACCGGATTCCCAATATTGGGAAGAAGCTATCCAAAATGAGATTGAGTCAATCATGAAAAACCACACATGGGAACTAGTGGATCTTCCGCAAGGATGTAAGCCCCTAGGTCACAAGTGGATCTTCAAGAGGAAGTTAAGGGTTGATGGCACGATTGAGAAATATAAGGTGAGACTTGTAGTCAAGGTCTTTAGGCAAACTGAATGTGTCGATTATTTTACACGTTTGCTCCTGTCTCCAGGAAAATGTCCATCTGAATCGTCATTGCTCTCGCAGCATTGTTTGATATGGAAATACATCAAATGGATGTCAAGACGACATTTCTAAATGGAGAACTAAAAGAAGAAATTTACATGGAACAACCGGAAGGGTTTGTAGTTCCTGGTAAAGAGCACCAAGTGTGCAAACTTGTAAAGTCTCTATATGGACTAAAACAAGCACCAAAGCTATGGCACGAGAAGTTTGATAGAATTATGCTATCAAACGGTTTTCGAATTAATGAGTGCAATAAATGTGTCTACACTAAAGGAAGTGAAAGAGACTGTGTGGTAGTCTGTCTCTATGTGGATGACATGATTATAATTGGGAGTACTGGTAGAATCGCCTCCACAAAGAAATGTTGTCACAACACTTCGATATGAAGGACCTGGGCATAACTGATGTAATACTTGGTATGAATATTACCAAAACATCAGAGGGGTATGCCTTGTCACAAAGTCATTATGTTAAACAAGTACTAGACAAGTTTGAAAAGGGCAGTAAGGCGATGTCCAGAACCCCAATTGAGTTCAACTGTAACCTGAAAAAGAACTTCGGTAAGAGTGTGAATCAATTGGAGTTCTCTCGGGTCCTAGGCAGTCTCATGTATATAATGAATTGCACTAGACCAGACATAGCAAACTCAGTAGGTAGACTGAGCAGGTACACCAGCAATCCGAGTGAGGAACACTTGAAAGCCATCATGAAACTTCTCAAATATATGAGGTTTTCAGCCGATACTGGAATGGTACTCAGATATCCAGCGATACGGGAATGGTACTCAGATACCAACTGGATATCAGAGTCCAATAGCACAAGGTCCACGAGTGGATATGTGTTTATAATGGGAGGAGCTTCCATGTCTTGGAGATCCTCCATATAGACATATATCGCAAGGTCAACTATGAAATCTGAATTAATAGCGTTAGACCTAGCAACCGAGTAGGCAGATTGGCTGAGAAGTCTTTGGAAGGAATTCCAATGTGGGCGAAACCTGTTCCCGCGATAAGCATGCATTGTGATAGTCAATCAGCTATTGTGCAGGCACATGATCATATGTATAATGGAAAGTCTCGACATATACGTCGGAGACATAAATCCGTAAGAGAATTGTTATCTAACGGTGTGCTATCCTTAGATTTTGTGAGATCAAATGAAAACATAGCGGATCCGTTAACTAAAGGTTTGACTCAAGAAGGAATCGAAACGTCATCGAATGGAATGGGATTAAAGCCCATTAAACTGGTGGCCCCCCATAGGCAACCCAACCTAAACGGAATCTTTCCTGCTAGGTTCAAAGGGAAACTGAACTGTGAGGGCAACCGAACAAAGCACTCGTGAACCAGTAGTTCCCAGCCCATTTCCGCAATGACAGAGTGATAGACCTGTACCATTGTAAGGTTGAGCTTGAGGCTCTTAATGATCCAAGTAACTCGACGGTCAAGTAAGGTTAGTCAGGACACCTTCGACTTAGAACCACCTATAACGAATGTGTAAGGTCGGTGCCATGTGATGAGCTTTGGCTAAATCACCAGATCACACAGTTGAAGTTGCCGAAGCAGTCTAGCCCAAATATGGACGACAACGAAAGGGCCTAGTAGGTTGGCAGAAAGGGCACTGTGCGGGTATCATACTGGGATACACAAAGCTAAAGGGTTCAAAGCATCTATGCTACCTAATAGCAGTATTCCGGATGATATTACGCTACGGCAGGCTCAAGGTGTGTGCTACCTGACCTTAGGAAGTGAACCTTTGCGGTTCTCTTGATTTGCATTTAGGGCATGGGATTTCAAGCTAATTGCATTAATGTGTGGGATTGTTGGGAAAAACCATGTTTATGGTGTTTTCCGAATTGGTCATGAGTCCAAAAGTTTGGTCAAATTCCATGCGAAGAATCTAAAGTTTAGACTCCGTACTCAAATGGTTTGAGTAGCTTGTGTGACGAGCTTCAAAATGGTATATCGCATGAACTATTCGGTGAATGGGTGTGAATGGTAATTGACTCCGAAGTTGGACCATGGAGAGACGAAATCTGGAATTTGGGAAGAGAGATTGGGAAAACAAAGGGATGGTGAAGCCACCCAAATGTTTATCGCACATCAAAGAGGAAAACTATTTTGAATAGTTTGTATACATATTCACCACTAGAGAGTGGTAATAATGGGTAGCCTCATAGGTGTGTGTATAGGAAAGAGCACCACATGCGTGCACGCTCGCTCGGTCTTGGGCTCAGTCTCAGTCTCGGGCTCGGGCTCGGGCTCGGTCTCGGGTCTCGAGTCTCGGATTGCGGGTGCGGGCGCGGGACTTGGGACTTGGGAAATGTTCCGGTTCCGGTTCTGGTTCCAAGAAAGTCTACGAGTTTTGGATAATAACAAAACAGTCCCCAAAATTCCAGCAACCTTTTAACTGATGCAATTAATTGAGAATAATTGCACCATTAATTCAGCAGTTTCGATTGCTGAATTAAGTGACCATTATGACTGAGATTTCAGCTTAGCCTATAAGTAGGCAGCTCTCACCCACTCTCTAAAAAACAAATTTTTACATTCTGAAAATACTGTATACATTTTTTCCCATAGCATATTATAAAGAGAGAGAACTACCCATCAACGGCTCGACCTTGACTCGTCGCCAGTTTCCGGTAAGTCATCCGAGACGTTGTACCTTGGGATCGAAACGCCAACACAACCAGAAACATTGTGGTTGGGCGAATATCGGTTAAGAGTAGACTGTCTAACAGTCGCCTTGTCTTTTTTATTTCTGTCTTTTAAATACTGCAATTTAAATTCTGCAATTTATATTTTGTCTTTTCAATTCTGCAATTTCAATTCAGTATTTATTTTTGCTGTAATTTTTAATTCTGTCTTTTAGCTTTCTGTAATTTCTTTAAAATATTGTTTCTATTCTGTAATTTCAATTTTGTAATTTAATTCTGTAATTAGAATAGTTTCATTTCATTCATGTAATTTCAATTTCAATCAGAACAGTCCGGCTGTTAAGTTTATACTTTCCATTCCGGCAGTTTCTATTTATTGCAATTTAGTATATCAAATTATTAATTGATAATAATCTGACTAACGTTTGTTTTAATTTCTATTCAGTCCATACATGTTGTAATCTGTAATTTCAGTTTCAATTCTGAATTAGTAAATATTACACTAGTTTTGATTATTTCTTTATAGTCCTTTATTATTGTTTAATTGTTATTTCGTACACGGAAACCAACAGAAATTGTGTTATGGAGAACTTGAAGAACAAGACATTGCTTAAAATATTAGACATAAAACTTTTTTAATATTTATGTTCAATGAATTGGTGTTTTCATTTGATGACATCTCATTTCTAAATAATTAGAATAACAAGAGTGAACGTCATCACTACAGTATTGATGAATACATTTGTTTCTTTTGGCAAGGTAAAAAATTTCACGATTACATCTTAAAACACAAAGGCTCAACCTTTACATAAGAATAAAAACACAGCCACAAAATAAATACGTTACTAGCTACTTTTATATCAGATTTCAAACATAGTCCTCATATCACTAGTCATAAAAATATCATCTTCACATAGCTGCCCAGCTGTTAGCATGTTTGTGCTAGCGTTCGTTTGGTTAGCGGATTGATACTTCGAAGGAACTTTTGTGGGCACCGTTGGCTAATGATTGGCGTGTAAGAGCGTCAAGAGTTACGGGTTTGATATGGTTCAAACGACGGGAAGAATCAAGGAGAAACACCAAAGGCATTTGGCTGGTTTCGGGACGGTTTTGCAAAGCAATTTGGCGATGTTTGCCAAGGGATTTTGTTAGGACCAGATTCCTGGTCTAAATATTGTTTATTGTCTATTGGTTTTTACTAAATAAATCCTAACTGTTACTACGAACTAAGACAGCATTGACAGGTTTTAAGTACTAGTTGTAACCTCAGTTACAACCTATGTTGACAGGTTTCAAGTATCAGTTGCAACCTCAGTTGCAACCTACTAAGTCAATAGTGACAGGTTCCAAGTACCAGTTGCAACCTCAGTTGCAACCTACTAAGTCAGTAGTAACAGGGTTCAAGTACTAGTTGCAACCTCAGTTGCAACCACAGTTCCAACCTGCTGCTCAGCAGTATTCTGTCTAGTTCTGTGAATCTGCATAGCTGTTATTTATTAATTGTTAATTGACTCTACAGCATGCAGGATATATTCTCATATGATTCTAAAAGTTCAATATGCGTTTAAGTGAGAATATCAAAGTGGTAAGGAAAGATTTCCTAAAAGGTATAAAGAGATTAGTTATGTTTCCTTTAAATTTATAATTCTATATCTCTATTCTTATACTAATCCTTATCACATGTTTCAATCCTTGTTCCTTATCAATTTAGTATGATAGGTTTTAAGATTGAATAAAATCAGGAGTTAATGTTTTTCATGAATACCTAAAAGATATCTTTTCAAGATATGATCCTTTTATATGATTCCTAGCTATAGGACAATGCTAACTCCTACAATCAAGTTGGTTATTAAACAGGTATCAACCAATGATGATTGGAGTCAATCAATGCTGAAGTATCACGCAATGCATGGGAAGATTGAAGCCAATCAACAAAGTCAAAAAGCAATCAAAAGATATTGAAGATTGAAGATTGTTTTTACTTGCTTATATAGTTAATAACTTGGCTTGTAATTTGTGTGTGTTTTAAATTATAAAGAACTTATTTTCTAGAGAGAATACACGTGAGCTTTAAAAAGAAAACAATGGTGGGATGCCATTGATTTATAAGTGATAGTTATAGAGTAGGAGCAATATAGAGATAGGCAGAAAAACCTAGAGGGAGTCTAAGTGTTTTTCGTTAAGACTTGAGTCATATATTGTAAGCTTTTTATAATATCATAATCTGGGTAAGTGCCCCGGAGACGTAGCCTAGTTAGGTGAACTCCGTTGTTAAATGTGCGTGTGATTTAATTTACGTACATTTAACATTTTACAGTTCTGTCCATTTATACACTGAGTTCTAACTGTGGTTGCAACCTCACTTAGAACCTAACTGCAAAACTGCAACTAGAACAGCGGATAGGAATTTCAATTGGTATAAGAGCTTCACACTAGATCTTACTTAGTGTGGATCCTGTGTTCTAGTAACAATGGACTTAATGAGGGAAGGAAATGCCTTCAACAAACCTCCATTGCTTGAAGGAGGAGTAAACTATGGAGTATGGAAAATTAGGATGAGGTCTTTCATCAAACAGCAGAATGAACATGCATGGAAAACTGTTATGTATGGATGGGAGGCTCCAACTACCATGGATAGTGAAGGAGAACTGATTCTCTTACCTGAAGATAGATGGTCTGCTGATGAAGACAGAAAATCAAGTGCCAACTCAACAGCCATAAACTTGATTTTTGCTGGTGTAACTCTTAGTGTATTCAGGTATATTTCTCATTGTGAAACAGCTAAAGAGGCATGGGATATTTTGCAAGTTACTTTTGAAGGAACTACTAAAGTAAAAACTTTCAAAATTCAACAGTTAACTACTCAATTTGAGAACTTAAGAATGGAGGAAGATGAAAACATTGAACAATTTAATGGTAGAATCTGCCACATTGCTCATCAAGCTGGAACCTTAGGTGAAAAATACAGTGATGCTAAACTTGTTAAGAAAACTCTTAGGTCACTCCCAGAAAGGTTTGAAATTAAGGTCACAGCTATTGAAAAATCAACTGACTTAGATAATCTTAAACTTGAAGAACTCATAGGAAATCTAAGTACTCATGAACTAAAATTCTTCAAACATAAAAGACCAGAAAAGGGAATAGCATTTCAAGCTAAGAAATCTGAATCTAATGTCTGTGATAAAATGAGTGATGAAGAACAACTAGCTTTCTTTGCAAAAAAGGTTTACAAGAAGTTTTATAAGAAAAAGGAAGATGATACTGGTTCATCTAAAAACTTTCAGAAAAAGGATAACCAGTTTAAGACAGAGTCTAGGTTCAACAATAACTCTACAGGAAAGTGGAATTCCAAAGAGAAGGAACAAAGAATACAAACCTAAAGAGATTCAGTGTAGAGAATGTAGAGGTTTTGGTCATATTCAGGCTGAGTGTGCAAACACTTTAAAAAGAAACAAAAATGCTTATATAACCACTCATAGTGATAGTGATTCTGAGAGCAACAGTGATGAAGAGGATGGTTCTAATTTTGTTAATTTCATGGGAATAATCACTGAAAAAGAACCTACTTATGAAAGTGACTGTGAGCAGGTTTCAACCATAGTTACCACTGCCATTGAAACATATAGCAGTGATGAGGAAGAACCTTCTGATGAAAACATTACTAAGCAATACCTTGTTCTGTATGAAAAGTATAAATGTCTGAGTAAACAATCCTTAATCATAAGCAAACTGAATGTTGATCTAAAGGATGAGGTTAAAAGTCTTACTGAGAAGCTTAAACTACAACTGGCTGAACTTACTGAAACTAAAAAGATAATAAAATTGCTGAATGTTTCTGCTTCAGATAAATTAGATGACATGCTGTCATATTCTAGAGGCTCGAAAGATATCAGTGGTCTAGGTTACTATGGTGGTAAAAGTACAGGAAAAACTACTTTTATTGAAGCTGTTGCTAAAGCTAAAACTCATGAGTTTGATCATAAAGTTAGAAGCTCAGTTGCAACCAGAGTTGCAACCAGGAATAAAACTCAGGTTTATGTAAAGAAGGTTGGAAGCTCAGTTACAACCAAAGTTGCAACCATGAATAAACTGAATAGCTTTAGGGATAAAAATAACTTTAGGTTGAAGTTGTGTAATTTCTGTAAAAAATCTGGTCATTCTGAAATCCAGTGTTATTTAAAAAGAAACAGAAAGTATATTTCCCAGAAAACCTGGTTGGCTTCTGTCAATAAAAATTTGAAATGGGTCTGGAAAGTTAAAGAAAAAGCAACCTTAATTGCTAACAACAAAGCTGTTATTAACTCCTTGAATGCTATTACTTCTAATGATTGGTATTTTGACAGTGGATGCTCTAAGCATATGACAGGTACTGCAAGTCTCCTAAAAAATGTCACCATTCTTACAGGTAACACTGTTGTGTTTGGAGGTGGAGATACAGGTAAAATTGTTGGTAAAGGTACCTTAAACAAACCTGGAATGCCTAATATTGAGGATGTTTTTCTTGTAGATGGTCTAAAAGCTAATCTTATTAGTATCAGTCAACTCTGTGATAATGAAATGACTGTTAAATTTGACAAAGAAAGGTGTCTAATTACTAATCTTAACAATGATTTAATCATGACTGGAATTAGATCAACCAACAGCTGCTATGTGTCTGAAAAAGAATTGCCTCAAAGTAGGTGTAATCAAGCCATTACTAATAATGTAGATATTTGGCATAAAAGGCTTGGGCATGTGAATTACAAAACTTTAGATAAGCTTGTTAAAAAGGAATTGATAAGAGGAATTCCTAAAATTACTGCTAAAACTCAAAGTGTCTGTGGTGATTGTGCTATACGCAAACAAACCAAAAGTATTCACAAAAGTACTAGTCAAATCTACACTAAGAGAATCTTAGAACTTGTTCATATTGACTTGATGGGTCCTATGCAAACTGCTAGTATAGGTGGTAAGAAGTACATTTTGGTAGTTGTAGATGATTTCTCTAGATACTCTTGGGTAGTGTTCTTAAAGGATAAGTCTGAAACTTTTGAACTGTTCAAAACTCTGTGCTTAAAACTGCAACTTGAAAAGGGTTCCACTAGTGGTAATATTGCTAGGATTAGAAGTGATCATGGAACTGAATTTGAAAACATCAAGTTTAGAGAATTCTGCAACTCCTTAGATATAAGTCATGAGTTCTCTGCTCCTAAGACTCCACAGCAAAATGGCATAGTTGAAAGGAAAAATAGAACCATTCAGGAAATGGCTAGAGTAATGCTTAACTCTAAGAAACTTGCCAACAGATTTTGGACTGAAGCTGTTAATACTGCCTGTTATATTGTTAATAGAGTCTATATTACTAAAGGTACTTCCATGACAGCTTATGAAATATGGAAAGGTAGAAAACCCAATGTAAAGTATTTTCAAGTTTTTGGATGTGTTTGCTACATTCTCAGAGATAGAGAGCATCTTGGTAAATTTGACTCTAAAAGTGATAAAGAGATTTTTCTTGGTTATGCTCAGAATAGTAGAGCATTTAGAGTCTTCAATCAAAGAACAAACTGTGTTATGGAATCTTATAATGTGTTATTTGATGACCTAAAAACTGTTGATGAGATTACAGGTGATGATGAACAGGCTGAGACTGCAGAAAAAGAGAAAGAAGAGACTCAACAAACTGGAAGTCCCAGAGTGGTTGGAAGTCCAGTTGCAACTGAAGTTACAACTGAGGTTGGAACCACAGTTGAAACCCAGAATGCTGCTGAGTCTGAAGAAGAAGAAGAAAGTTCTCATGTTCAGTCAACTAGCAGGCCTCGCTATGTAAGGACTCAGAAAAATCATTCTCTTGACAATGTCATAGGAGAAGTTACTTCAGGTATGAAAACCAGAGGTAAAAGAAATAATGTTGTTCACTTTGCTTGTTATATCTCTCAGTTAGAACCTAAGAATATAAAAGAAGCTTTAGAAGATAGTGAATGGATTTTAGCTATGCAGGATGAATTGGCTCAATTTGAGAGAAATGATGTATGGACTTTAGTACCCAGACCTTCTAATAAAAATGTTATAGGGACTAAATGGATTTTTAGAAATAAAAGTGATGAGGATGGAGTGATTATCAGGAATAAAACTAGGTTGGTAGCTCAGGGTTATACACAAATTGAGGGAATTGACTTTGATGAAACCTTTGCACCTGTAGCTAGAATTGAATCCATTAGAATGCTATTATCTCTTGCATGTCTGTATGATTTTAAACTGTTTCAACTTGACATAAAGAGTGCTTTTCTGAATGGTGTGATTAATGAAGAGGTTTATGTCTGTCAACCTAAGGGATTTGAAGATCCAAACCTTCATGAACATGTTTATTTGCTGAAAAAGGCCTTGTATGGTCTTAAGCAAGCTCCTAGAGCTTGGTATGATAGATTAACCAAGTTTTTGCTTGAAAAAGGTTTCAACAGAGGGGGAGTTGATAAAACTCTGTTTACCAAGAAAACTACAAAGGATATAATAATTGCTCAAATATATGTTGATGACATTGTTTTTGGATCTACTTCTAATAAAAGGGTAGAAGAATTCATTTCTGATATGAAGAATGAATTTGAAATGAGTGGTGAAGGAGAACTAACTTACTTTCTAGGATTGCAAATTAAACAGAATGAGAAAGGAATTTTCCTTTGCCAAAGTAAGTATGCAGACAATCTTGTTAAGAAGTTTGGTCTAAGTGAGAGTAATGAAAAGAGAACTCCTATGAGTACTACCCTTAAACTGTCTAAAAATGATAAAGGAAAAAGTGTTTGTCCCAGTCTTTATAGATCCATGATTGGAAGTTTGCTGTATTTAACTGCTAGTAGACCAGACCTTTGCTTAAGTGTAGGAGTTTGTGCCAGATATCAAGCAAATCCTTTAGAACCTCATCTTCTAGCTGTCAAAAGAATTCTAAGGTATGTAAAAGGAACACCTCATCTAGGCCTATGGTATTCTAAAGATACAAACCATTTTCTTAGTGGCTACTGTGATGCAGATTGGGAAGGAAACATAGATGATAGAAAGAGTACTTCTGGTGGGTGTTTTTATTTTGGGAACAACCTTGTTTCTTGGTTCAGTAAAAAGCAAAATTGCATATCTTTTTCTACTGCTGAAGCAGAATATGTTGCAGCTGGACGTGGATGCACTCAATTAATTTGGATGAAACAGATGTTACCTGATTATAATGTTAAACAAGAAGTATTAACTCTGTTTTGTGATAACAAAAGTGCTATAGATTTAGCTAAAAATCCAGTTCAACATTCCATAACCAAACATATTGATCTAAGGCATCATTTTATAAGAGAACTAGTTGAAGAAAAGAGCTTAATTTTAGAACATGTTTCAACTGAAAGACAATTGGCAGATATTTTCACAAAACCCCTTGATACAAACAAGTTTGAATCATTAAGAAGTGACATAGGGGTATGTCATTATCAATCTAATTGAATATTCTTGCTAAATATGTCTATATTGAGTACCTTCAATAATTTTCATTTCTAAGGTTAAGTCTTAATTGAGCTATGGTGTTTTTGTTTTGAAAAAGACGCTTTTTGGTGTCTCAAAAACAGATGTGAGGTAACTTGTCCTTGAAAACCTATCTGGTAATAGAGTTGCAAGCACAAAGTGCAAATTTTGTTTGTGGTTGCAAGCTCAGTTGCAACCTCAGTTGAAACCTCATTCTCTCAATAACTGGTTGGAAGTTCAGTTACAACTTCAGTTGAAACCTCGTGTTAAAAATACTGGTTGCAAGCTCAGTTGTAACATCAGTTGAAACCTCAGTCTATTTTATAACTGCCAAGACATGGTCTTGTGATTTTTGACATCACTTATTCTCTTTCCTTGCTGAGGTCATCAAACTAGTTTTTGTGTAGAGATAAAAACGGATTTGCTCAATATAAGCTCCTGAAATCTAATCTTTATTAAGGCTATTCAATGATAAACATATTTTCTTGGGTAAATTGCTAGATTTTCGTTTTTCAAAAGCTTGAATATCTGTCAAATTGATATCTTTATCTTGAATCAATTCAAATTCCCTTAAAAGCTTCAACTCTTGAATTTTCAAATTTGGATAAATCTGTTTAAAAAGGAATGTTTATCTGTATTAATTGCTGGATTTATCTTTTTACCAACTGTTTCCTTCGTGATTTAAGCTGTTTAATGTTTCAAATTTTTGTTGATAAGAACTTTCCTAATTTTTGGCTAAATCTGTTTCATAATTGATTTGCATGTATCTCTTTCCAATTGCAAAAGGATATGGACTTTATTGCTATTTATACAAAATTCTTTTTATATCCAAACTCAATTACACTTTACAGAATTACTCTCTCTCTCTCTAAACTGTACTAAAAATCCTACTCTTTGTTAAACCCACTGCTAGGTTCTAAGTACGGTTCCAACCTCCCTGTTGCAACCATGTCTAATAACCCCAATTCTGATGATGATTGCACTCTAAGAGATTTCGTGAACAAATCTTCAACAAGTCATCGCTCTAAGGCTAAGGTAAGTGAGTCCTCTTCTCCTAAGACACGTAGGACTAAAAAGCGTCCTAGGAAGAATCCTATTTATGATCCTTTTGTTGCTAAGTTTGAGTATGATAAAAAATTCAATGCAGTTGATCCTAAGTTCTGGAGTAGAAGAACTTATAGGAGATTTAGGGCTTTTTCTAGTAAAGAAATCCACTGTGAAAGGAAGCTCAATTTGGTCAGTTATCCACACATACAGGTGTATGTTGAAAAGCTGTTGCATGCAGTTGGTTTAGGAAAAACAATTACTTTTGCTGAATCTTTTCTTCCTTCTGTTGTTAAAGAATTCTATGCTAATCTTAGTAGCATTGTATTTGATGAGGGAAACCCTGCTTATGGGAGAGTTTTTCTGAGAGGTCTTATCTTGGATTTTACTCCAAAACTTATTAATGATTTCCTAAATACACCCAATCCTGCTGTTGAAGATGTTAATTATGACTTTGAAGTCATTGCCTTGGTTCTAACTGGAAGAAATAATAGATTTGATGGGAATTCCATCAAAACATCCTCTCTCACTCTGTGTACTGCTGTTCTGCACAAAATAGCTAGGTTTAATTGGACCCCAACCAAACAACCCTCAAAAGTTAGCAAAGATATGGCTACCTTTCTGTATAAAATTATGGATTCTAGGCCTATCAACTTTGGACATCACGTCTTCAATCTCATAAGAGATTTCAGTAACACAGATTCTACTTCCACTCTCCTTCCTTTCCCCTGCCTAATATCTGGTATGATTCTAGGCCAAGGTTATTCTATGGGCAGAAATTCTCCTATCAATATCATGAATGAACCCTCCTCTGATTGTCCATCTGCCCTATACATTTCTGCTAAGTTGCTAAAAGAAGGGCATGTTAATGACATATCTGGAGAAAAGGGCAAAGAAAAAGAAGAAGAGACACCTAATGCTCCTTCAGAAAAGAAGAAGGGTGTAAGGTGGTATTTGAAGCAAAAGTTGGCTTACAATGAAGAAAGGAGGGCTGAGCTGGATACTGATGACTATCAAATCAAGAAGTTGCTGGAAAATCTTATAGAAAGTGAAAGTGATAGTGACAGTGATGGTGGTGCCAGTGATGGGAATGCAACTCACAGTGATGATGGCTTCTCTATAAGCAGTAAGGATGACAATGCAGAAGATGAAGAGATGGTAAGAACCAATCCTCTCAGAGAAAGAGCTCCACATTCTGATATTCCTCGTGACTGAGTACAATGGTTGCTGACAAATAGGGGGAGTGAAGTTTATGAAGTTTATGATCAGTGTATGTTTTGTTTTGGTTTTGTTGTTCAGTTTCATTCAATTTCAAGACTCAATGTTATGCCATGTTTTTTTTGTCTTTAATATTTACTGCAATTTCAAGTTTGAAGTATGGTTGTTTTTAAATTGAATATGTGAATGATTGTGCTTATTTAAAATGCCTGAAATTCTAACATACAGGGGGAGCTTACTGATATTGAATTTGCAGGTGGATGGGATGACTTATAAACTTAATTGATTTGTCAAAACCAATGACAAAGGGGGAGATTGTTAGGACCAGATTCCTGGTCTAAATATTGCTTATTGTCTATTGGATTTTACTAAATAAATCCTAACTGTTACTACGAACTAAGACAGCATTGACAGGTTTTAAGTACTAGTTGTAACCTCAGTTACAACCTATGTTGACAGGTTTCAAGTATCAGTTGCAACCTCAGTTGCAACCTACTAAGTCAATAGTGACAGGTTCCAAGTACCAGTTGCAACCTCAGTTGCAACCTACTAAGTCAGTAGTAACAGGGTTCAAGTACTAGTTGCAACCTCAGTTGCAACCACAGTTCCAACCTGCTGCTCAGCAGTATTCTGTCTAGTTCTGTGAATCTGCATAGCTGTTATTTATTAATTGTTAATTGACTCTACAGCATGCAGGATATATTCTCATATGATTCTAAAAGTTCAATATGCGTTTAAGTGAGAATATCAAAGTGGTAAGGAAAGATTTCCTAAAAGGTATAAAGAGATTAGTTATGTTTCCTTTAAATTTATAATTCTATATCTCTATTCTTATACTAATCCTTATCACATGTTTCAATCCTTGTTCCTTATCAATTTAGTATGATAGGTTTTAAGATTGAATAAAATCAGGAGTTAATGTTTTTCATGAATACCTAAAAGATATCTTTTCAAGATATGATCCTTTTATATGATTCCTAGCTATAGGACAATGCTAACTCCTACAATCAAGCTGGTTATTAAACAAGTATCAACCAATGATGATTGGAGTCAATCAATGCTGAAGTATCACGCAATGCATGGGAAGATTGAAGCCAATCAACAAAGTCAAAAAGCAATCAAAAGATATTGAAGATTGAAGATTGTTTTTACTTGCTTATATAGTTAATAACTTGGCTTGTAATTTGTGTGTGTTCTAAATTATAAAGAACTTATTTTCTAGAGAGAATACACGTGAGCTTTAAAAAGAAAACAATGGTGGGATGCCATTGATTTATAAGTGATAGTTATAGAGTAGGAGCAATATAGAGATAGGCAGAAAAACCTAGAGGGAGTCTAAGTGTTTTTCGTTAAGACTTGAGTCCTATATTGTAAGCTTTTTATAATATCATAATCTGGGTAAGTGCCCCGGAGACGTAGCCTAGTTAGGTGAACTCCGTTGTTAAATGTGCGTGTGATTTAATTTACGTACATTTAACATTTTACAGTTCTGTCCATTTATACACTGGGTTCTAACTGTGGTTGCAACCTCACTTAGAACCTAACTGCAAAACTGCAACTAGAACAGCGGATAGGAATTTCAATTGGTATCAGAGCTTCACACTAGATCTTACTTAGTGTGGATCCTGTGTTCTAGTAACAATGGACTTAATGAGGGAAGGAAATGCCTTCAACAAACCTCCATTGCTTGAAGGAGGAGTAAACTATGGAGTATGGAAAATTAGGATGAGGTCTTTCATCAAACAGCAGAATGAACATGCATGGAAAACTGTTATGTATGGATGGGAGGCTCCAACTACCATGGATAGTGAAGGAGAACTGATTCTCTTACCTGAAGATAGATGGTCTGCTGATGAAGACAGAAAATCAAGTGCCAACTCAACAGCCATAAACTTGATTTTTGCTGGTGTAACTCTTAGTGTATTCAGGTATATTTCTCATTGTGAAACAGCTAAAGAGGCATGGGATATTTTGCAAGTTACTTTTGAAGGAACTACTAAAGTAAAAGCTTTCAAACTTCAACAGTTAACTACTCAATTTGAGAACTTAAGAATGGAGGAAGATGAAAACATTGAACAATTTAATGGTAGAATCTGCCACATTGCTCATCAAGCTGGAACCTTAGGTGAAAAATACAGTGATGCTAAACTTGTTAAGAAAACTCTTATGTCACTCCCAGAAAGGTTTGAAATTAAGGTCACAGCTATTGAAAAATCAACTGACTTAGATAATCTTAAACTTGAAGAACTCATAGGAAATCTAAGTACTCATGAACTAAAATTCTTCAAACATAAAAGACCAGAAAAGGGAATAGGATTTCAAGCTAAGAAATCTGAATCTAATGTCTGTGATAAAATGAGTGATGAAGAACAACTAGCTTTCTTTGCAAAAAAGGTTTACAAGAAGTTTTATAAGAAAAAGGAAGATGATACTGGTTCATCTAAAAACTTTCAGAAAAAGGATAACCAGTTTAAGACAGAGTCTAGGTTCAACAATAACTCTACAGGAAAGTGGAATTCCAAAGAGAAGGATAACAAAGAATACAAACCTAAAGAGATTCAGTGTAGAGAATGTAGAGGTTTTGGTCATATTCAGGCTGAGTGTGCAAACACTTTAAAAAGAAACAAAAATGCTTATATAACCACTCATAGTGATAGTGATTCTGAGAGCAACAGTGATGAAGAGGATGGTTCTAATTTTGTTAATTTCATGGGAATAATCACTGAAAAAGAACCTACTTATGAAAGTGACTGTGAGCAGGTTTCAACCATAGTTACAACTGCCATTGAAACATATAGCAGTGATGAGGAAGAACCTTCTGATGAAAACATTACTAAGCAATACCTTGTTCTGTATGAAAAGTATAAATGTCTGAGTAAACAATCCTTAATCATAAGCAAACTGAATGTTGATCTAAAGGATGAGGTTAAAAGTCTTACTGAGAAGCTTAAACTACAACTGGCTGAACTTACTGAAACTAAAAAGATAATAAAATTGCTGAATGTTTCTGCTTCAGATAAATTAGATGACATGCTGTCATATTCTAGAGGCTCCAAAGATATCAGTGGTCTAGGTTACTATGGTGGTAAAAGTACAGGAAAAACTACTTTTATTGAAGCTGTTGCTAAAGCTAAAACTCATGAGTTTGATCATAAAGTTAGAAGCTCAGTTGCAACCATAGTTGCAACCAGGAATAAAACTCAGGTTTATGTAAAGAAGGTTGGAAGCTCAGTTACAACCAAAGTTGCAACCATGAATAAACTGAATAGCTTTAGGGATAAAAATAACTTTAGGTTGAAGTTGTGTAATTTCTGTAAAAAATCTGGTCATTCTGAAATCCAGTGTTATTTAAAAAGAAACAGAAAGTATATTTCCCAGAAAACCTGGTTGGCTTCTGTCAATAAAAATTTGAAATGGGTCTGGAAAGTTAAAGAAAAAGCAACCTTAATTGCTAACAACAAAGCTGTTATTAACTCCTTGAATGCTGTTACTTCTAATGATTGGTATTTTGACAGTGGATGCTCTAAGCATATGACAGGTACTGCAAGTCTCCTAAAAAATGTCACCATTCTTACAGGTAACACTGTTGTGTTTGGAGGTGGAGATACAGGTAAAATTGTTGGTAAAGGTACCTTAAACAAACCTGGAATGCCTAATATTGAGGATGTTTTTCTTGTAGATGGTCTAAAAGCTAATCTTATTAGTATCAGTCAACTCTGTGATAATGAAATGACTGTTAAATTTGACAAAGAAAGGTGTCTAATTACTAATCTTAACAATGATTTAATCATGACTGGAATTAGATCAACCAACAGCTGCTATGTGTCTGAAAAAGAATTGCCTCAAAGTAGGTGTAATCAAGCCATTACTAATAATGTAGATATTTGGCATAAAAGGCTTGGGCATGTGAATTACAAAACTTTAGATAAGCTTGTTAAAAAGGAATTGATAAGAGGAATTCCTAAAATTACTGCTAAAACTCAAAGTGTCTGTGGTGATTGTGCTATACGCAAACAAACCAAAAGTATTCACAAAAGTACTAGTCAAATCTACACTAAGAGAATCTTAGAACTTGTTCATATTGACTTGATGGGTCCTATGCAAACTGCTAGTATAGGTGGTAAGAAGTACATTTTGGTAGTTGTAGATGATTTCTCTAGATACTCTTGGGTAGTGTTCTTAAAGGATAAGTCTGAAACTTTTGAACTGTTCAAAACTCTGTGCTTAAAACTGCAACTTGAAAAGGGTTCCACTAGTGGTAATATTGCTAGGATTAGAAGTGATCATGGAACTGAATTTGAAAACATCAAGTTTAGAGAATTCTGCAACTCCTTAGGTATAAGTCATGAGTTCTCTGCTCCTAAGACTCCACAGCAAAATGGCATAGTTGAAAGGAAAAATAGAACCATTCAGGAAATGGCTAGAGTAATGCTTAACTCTAAGAAACTTGCCAACAGATTTTGGGCTGAAGCTGTTAATACTGCCTGTCATATTGTTAATAGAGTCTATATTACTAAAGGTACTTCCATGACAGCTTATGAAATATGGAAAGGTAGAAAACCCAATGTAAAGTATTTTCAAGTTTTTGGATGTGTTTGCTACATTCTCAGAGATAGAGAGCATCTTGGTAAATTTGACTCTAAAAGTGATAAAGGGATTTTTCTTGGTTATGCTCAGAATAGTAGAGCATTTAGAGTCTTCAATCAAAGAACAAACTGTGTTATGGAATCTTATAATGTGTTATTTGATGACCTAAAAACTGTTGATGAGATTACAGGTGATGATGAACAGGCTGAGACTGCAGAAAAAGAGAAAGAAGAGACTCAACAAACTGGAAGTCCCAGAGTGGTTGGAAGTCCAGTTGCAACTGAAGTTACAACTGAGGTTGGAACTGAGGTTGGAACCACAGTTGAAACCCAGAATGCTGCTGAGTCTGAAGAAGAAGAAGAAAGTTCTCATGTTCAGTCAACTAGCAGGCCTCGCTATGTAAGGACTCAGAAAAATCATTCTCTTGACAATGTCATAGGAGAAGTTACTTCAGGTATGAAAACCAGAGGTAAAAGAAATAATGTTGTTCACTTTGCTTGTTATATCTCTCAGTTAGAACCTAAGAATATAAAAGAAGCTTTAGAAGATAGTGAATGGATTTTAGCTATGCAGGATGAATTGGCTCAATTTGAGAGAAATGATGTATGGACTTTAGTACCCAGACCTTCTAATAAAAATGTTATAGGGACTAAATGGATTTTTAGAAATAAAAGTGATGAGGATGGAGTGATTATCAGGAATAAACCTAGGTTGGTAGCTCAGGGTTATACACAAATTGAGGGAATTGACTTTGATGAAACCTTTGCACCTGTAGCTAGAATTGAATCCATTAGAATGCTATTATCTCTTGCATGTCTGTATGATTTTAAACTGTTTCAACTTGACATAAAGAGTGCTTTTCTGAATGGTGTGATTAATGAAGAGGTTTATGTCTGTCAACCTAAGGGATTTGAAGATCCAAACCTTCATGAACATGTTTATTTGCTGAAAAAGGCCTTGTATGGTCTTAAGCAAGCTCCTAGAGCTTGGTATGATAGATTAACCAAGTTTTTGCTTGAAAAAGGTTTCAACAGAGGGGGAGTTGATAAAACTCTGTTTACCAAGAAAACTACAAAGGATATAATAATTGCTCAAATATATGTTGATGACATTGTTTTTGGATCTACTTCTAATAAAAGGGTAGAAGAATTCATTTCTGATATGAAGAATGAATTTGAAATGAGTGGTGAAGGAGAACTAACTTACTTTCTAGGATTGCAAATTAAACAGAATGAGAAAGGAATTTTCCTTTGCCAAAGTAAGTATGCAGACAATCTTGTTAAGAAGTTTGGTCTAAGTGAGAGTAATGAAAAGAGAACTCTTATGAGTACTACCCTTAAACTGTCTAAAAATGATAAAGGAAAAAGTGTTTGTCCCAGTCTTTATAGATCCATGATTGGAAGTTTGCTGTATTTAACTGCTAGTAGACCAGACCTTTGCTTAAGTGTAGGAGTTTGTGCCAGATATCAAGCAAATCCTTTAGAACCTCATCTTCTAGCTGTCAAAAGAATTCTAAGGTATGTAAAAGGAACACCTCATCTAGGCCTATGGTATTCTAAAGATACAAACCATTTTCTTAGTGGCTACTGTGATGCAGATTGGGAAGGAAACATAGATGATAGAAAGAGTACTTCTGGTGGGTGTTTTTATTTTGGGAACAACCTTGTTTCTTGGTTCAGTAAAAAGCAAAATTGCATATCTTTTTCTACTGCTGAAGCAGAATATGTTGCAGCTGGACGTGGATGCACTCAATTAATTTGGATGAAACAGATGTTAACTGATTATAATGTTAAACAAGAAGTATTAACTCTGTTTTGTGATAACAAAAGTGCTATAGATTTAGCTAAAAATCCAGTTCAACATTCCATAACCAAACATATTGATCTAAGGCATCATTTTATAAGAGAACTAGTTGAAGAAAAGAGCTTAATTTTAGAACATGTTTCAACTGAAAGACAATTGGCAGATATTTTCACAAAACCCCTTGATACAAACAAGTTTGAATCATTAAGAAGTGACATAGGGGTATGTCATTATCAATCTAATTGAATATTCTTGCTAAATATGTCTATATTGAGTACCTTCAATAATTTTTATTTCTAAGGTTAAGTCTTAATTGAGCTATGGTGTTTTTGTTTTGAAAAAGACGCTTTTTGGTGTCTCAAAAACAGATGTGAGGTAACTTGTCCTTGAAAACCTCTCTGGTAATAGAGTTGCAAGCACAAAGTGCAAATTTTGTTTGTGGTTGCAAGCTCAGTTGCAACCTCAGTTGAAACCTCATTCTCTCAATAACTGGTTGGAAGTTCAGTTACAACTTCAGTTGAAACCTCGTGTTAAAAATACTGGTTGCAAGCTCAGTTGTAACATCAGTTGAAACCTCAGTCTATTTTATAACTGCCAAGACATAGTCTTGTGATTTTTGACATCACTTATTCTCTTTCCTTGCTGAGGTCATCAAACTAGTTTTTGTGTAGAGATAAAAACGGATTTGCTCAATATAAGCTCCTGAAATCTAATCTTTATTAAGGCTATTCAATGATAAACATATTTTCTTGGGTAAATTGCTAGATTTTCGTTTTTCAAAAGCTTGAATATCTGTCAAATTGATATCTTTATCTTGAATCAATTCAAATTCCCTTAAAAGCTTCAACTCTTGAATTTTCAAATTTGGATAAATCTGTTTAAAAAGGAATGTTTATCTGTATTAATTGCTGGATTTATCTTTTTACCAACTGTTTCCTTCGTGATTTAAGCTGTTTAATGTTTCAAATTTTTGTTGATAAGAACTTTCCTAATTTTTGGCTAAATCTGTTTCATAATTGATTTGCATGTATCTCTTTCCAATTGCAAAAGGATATGGACTTTATTGCTATTTATACAAAATTCTTTTTATATCCAAACTCAATTACACTTTACAGAATTACTCTCTCTCTCTCTAAACTGTACTAAAAATCCTACTCTTTGTTAAACCCACTGCTAGGTTCTAAGTACGGTTCCAACCTCCCTGTTGCAACCATGTCTAATAACCCCAATTCTGATGATGATTGCACTCTAAGAGATTTCGTGAACAAATCTTCAACAAGTCATCGCTCTAAGGCTAAGGTAAGTGAGTCCTCTTCTCCTAAGACATGTAGGACTAAAAAGCGTCCTAGGAAGAATCCTATTTATGATCCTTTTGTTGCTAAGTTTGAGTATGATAAAAAATTCAATGCAGTTGATCCTAAGTTCTGGAGTAGAAGAACTTATAGGAGATTTAGGGCTTTTTCTAGTAAAGAAATCCACTGTGAAAGGAAGCTCAATTTGGTCAGTTATCCACACATACAGGTGTATGTTGAAAAGCTGTTGCATGCAGTTGGTTTAGGAAAAACAATTACTTTTGCTGAATCTTTTCTTCCTTCTGTTGTTAAAGAATTCTATGCTAATCTTAGTAGCATTGTATTTGATGAGGGAAACCCTGCTTATGGGAGAGTTTTTCTGAGAGGTCTTATCTTGGATTTTACTCCAAAACTTATTAATGATTTCCTAAATACACCCAATCCTGCTGTTGAAGATGTTAATTATGACTTTGAAGTCATTGCCTTGGTTCTAACTGGAAGAAATAATAGATTTGATGGGAATTCCATCAAAACATCCTCTCTCACTCTGTGTACTGCTGTTCTGCACAAAATAGCTAGGTTTAATTGGACCCCAACCAAACAACCCTCAAAAGTTAGCAAAGATATGGCTACCTTTCTGTATAAAATTATGGATTCTAGGCCTATCAACTTTGGACATCACGTCTTCAATCTCATAAGAGATTTCAGTAACACAGATTCTACTTCCACTCTCCTTCCTTTCCCCTGCCTAATATCTGGTATGATTCTAGGCCAAGGTTATTCTATGGGCAGAAATTCTCCTATCAATATCATGAATGAACCCTCCTCTGATTGTCCATCTGCCCTATACATTTCTGCTAAGTTGCTAAAAGAAGGGCATGTTAATGACATATCTGGAGAAAAGGGCAAAGAAAAAGAAGAAGAGACACCTAATGCTCCTTCAGAAAAGAAGAAGGGTGTAAGGTGGTATTTGAAGCAAAAGTTGGCTTACAATGAAGAAAGGAGGGCTGAGCTGGATACTGATGACTATCAAATCAAGAAGTTGCTGGAAAATCTTATAGAAAGTGAAAGTGATAGTGACAGTGATGGTGGTGCCAGTGATGGGAATGCAACTCACAGTGATGATGGCTTCTCTATAAGCAGTAAGGATGACAATGCAGAAGATGAAGAGGTGGTAAGAACCAATCCTCTCAGAGAAAGAGCTCCACATTCTGATATTCCTCGTGACTGAGTACAATGGTTGCTGACAAATAGGGGGAGTGAAGTTTATGAAGTTTATGATCAGTGTATGTTTTGTTTTGGTTTTGTTGTTCAGTTTCATTCAATTTCAAGACTCAATGTTATGCCATGTTTTTTTGGTCTTTAATATTTACTGCAATTTCAAGTTTGAAGTATGGTTGTTTTTAAATTGAATATGTGAATGATTGTGCTTATTTAAAATGCCTGAAATTCTAACATACAGGGGGAGCTTACTGATATTGAATTTGCAGGTGGATGGGATGACTTATAAACTTAATTGATTTGTCAAAACCAATGACAAAGGGGGAGATTGTTAGGACCAGATTCCTGGTCTAAATATTGCTTATTGTCTATTGGATTTTACTAAATAAATCCTAACTGTTACTACGAACTAAGACAGCATTGACAGGTTTTAAGTACTAGTTGTAACCTCAGTTACAACCTATGTTGACAGGTTTCAAGTATCAGTTGCAACCTCAGTTGCAACCTACTAAGTCAATAGTGACAGGTTCCAAGTACCAGTTGCAACCTCAGTTGCAACCTACTAAGTCAGTAGTAACAGGGTTCAAGTACTAGTTGCAACCTCAGTTGCAACCACAGTTCCAACCTGCTGCTCAGCAGTATTCTGTCTAGTTCTGTGAATCTGCATAGCTGTTATTTATTAATTGTTAATTGACTCTACAGCATGCAGGATATATTCTCATATGATTCTAAAAGTTCAATATGCGTTTAAGTGAGAATATCAAAGTGGTAAGGAAAGATTTCCTAAAAGGTATAAAGAGATTAGTTATGTTTCCTTTAAATTTATAATTCTATATCTCTATTCTTATACTAATCCTTATCACATGTTTCAATCCTTGTTCCTTATCAATTTAGTATGATAGGTTTTAAGATTGAATAAAATCAGGAGTTAATGTTTTTCATGAATACCTAAAAGATATCTTTTCAAGATATGATCCTTTTATATGATTCCTAGCTATAGGACAATGCTAACTCCTACAATCAAGCTGGTTATTAAACAAGTATCAACCAATGATGATTGGAGTCAATCAATGCTGAAGTATCACGCAATGCATGGGAAGATTGAAGCCAATCAACAAAGTCAAAAAGCAATCAAAAGATATTGAAGATTGAAGATTGTTTTTACTTGCTTATATAGTTAATAACTTGGCTTGTAATTTGTGTGTGTTCTAAATTATAAAGAACTTATTTTCTAGAGAGAATACACGTGAGCTTTAAAAAGAAAACAATGGTGGGATGCCATTGATTTATAAGTGATAGTTATAGAGTAGGAGCAATATAGAGATAGGCAGAAAAACCTAGAGGGAGTCTAAGTGTTTTTCGTTAAGACTTGAGTCCTATATTGTAAGCTTTTTATAATATCATAATCTGGGTAAGTGCCCCGGAGACGTAGCCTAGTTAGGTGAACTCCGTTGTTAAATGTGCGTGTGATTTAATTTACGTACATTTAACATTTTACAGTTCTGTCCATTTATACACTGGGTTCTAACTGTGGTTGCAACCTCACTTAGAACCTAACTGCAAAACTGCAACTAGAACAGCGGATAGGAATTTCAATTGGTATCAGAGCTTCACACTAGATCTTACTTAGTGTGGATCCTGTGTTCTAGTAACAATGGACTTAATGAGGGAAGGAAATGCCTTCAACAAACCTCCATTGCTTGAAGGAGGAGTAAACTATGGAGTATGGAAAATTAGGATGAGGTCTTTCATCAAACAGCAGAATGAACATGCATGGAAAACTGTTATGTATGGATGGGAGGCTCCAACTACCATGGATAGTGAAGGAGAACTGATTCTCTTACCTGAAGATAGATGGTCTGCTGATGAAGACAGAAAATCAAGTGCCAACTCAACAGCCATAAACTTGATTTTTGCTGGTGTAACTCTTAGTGTATTCAGGTATATTTCTCATTGTGAAACAGCTAAAGAGGCATGGGATATTTTGCAAGTTACTTTTGAAGGAACTACTAAAGTAAAAGCTTTCAAACTTCAACAGTTAACTACTCAATTTGAGAACTTAAGAATGGAGGAAGATGAAAACATTGAACAATTTAATGGTAGAATCTGCCACATTGCTCATCAAGCTGGAACCTTAGGTGAAAAATACAGTGATGCTAAACTTGTTAAGAAAACTCTTATGTCACTCCCAGAAAGGTTTGAAATTAAGGTCACAGCTATTGAAAAATCAACTGACTTAGATAATCTTAAACTTGAAGAACTCATAGGAAATCTAAGTACTCATGAACTAAAATTCTTCAAACATAAAAGACCAGAAAAGGGAATAGGATTTCAAGCTAAGAAATCTGAATCTAATGTCTGTGATAAAATGAGTGATGAAGAACAACTAGCTTTCTTTGCAAAAAAGGTTTACAAGAAGTTTTATAAGAAAAAGGAAGATGATACTGGTTCATCTAAAAACTTTCAGAAAAAGGATAACCAGTTTAAGACAGAGTCTAGGTTCAACAATAACTCTACAGGAAAGTGGAATTCCAAAGAGAAGGATAACAAAGAATACAAACCTAAAGAGATTCAGTGTAGAGAATGTAGAGGTTTTGGTCATATTCAGGCTGAGTGTGCAAACACTTTAAAAAGAAACAAAAATGCTTATATAACCACTCATAGTGATAGTGATTCTGAGAGCAACAGTGATGAAGAGGATGGTTCTAATTTTGTTAATTTCATGGGAATAATCACTGAAAAAGAACCTACTTATGAAAGTGACTGTGAGCAGGTTTCAACCATAGTTACAACTGCCATTGAAACATATAGCAGTGATGAGGAAGAACCTTCTGATGAAAACATTACTAAGCAATACCTTGTTCTGTATGAAAAGTATAAATGTCTGAGTAAACAATCCTTAATCATAAGCAAACTGAATGTTGATCTAAAGGATGAGGTTAAAAGTCTTACTGAGAAGCTTAAACTACAACTGGCTGAACTTACTGAAACTAAAAAGATAATAAAATTGCTGAATGTTTCTGCTTCAGATAAATTAGATGACATGCTGTCATATTCTAGAGGCTCCAAAGATATCAGTGGTCTAGGTTACTATGGTGGTAAAAGTACAGGAAAAACTACTTTTATTGAAGCTGTTGCTAAAGCTAAAACTCATGAGTTTGATCATAAAGTTAGAAGCTCAGTTGCAACCATAGTTGCAACCAGGAATAAAACTCAGGTTTATGTAAAGAAGGTTGGAAGCTCAGTTACAACCAAAGTTGCAACCATGAATAAACTGAATAGCTTTAGGGATAAAAATAACTTTAGGTTGAAGTTGTGTAATTTCTGTAAAAAATCTGGTCATTCTGAAATCCAGTGTTATTTAAAAAGAAACAGAAAGTATATTTCCCAGAAAACCTGGTTGGCTTCTGTCAATAAAAATTTGAAATGGGTCTGGAAAGTTAAAGAAAAAGCAACCTTAATTGCTAACAACAAAGCTGTTATTAACTCCTTGAATGCTGTTACTTCTAATGATTGGTATTTTGACAGTGGATGCTCTAAGCATATGACAGGTACTGCAAGTCTCCTAAAAAATGTCACCATTCTTACAGGTAACACTGTTGTGTTTGGAGGTGGAGATACAGGTAAAATTGTTGGTAAAGGTACCTTAAACAAACCTGGAATGCCTAATATTGAGGATGTTTTTCTTGTAGATGGTCTAAAAGCTAATCTTATTAGTATCAGTCAACTCTGTGATAATGAAATGACTGTTAAATTTGACAAAGAAAGGTGTCTAATTACTAATCTTAACAATGATTTAATCATGACTGGAATTAGATCAACCAACAGCTGCTATGTGTCTGAAAAAGAATTGCCTCAAAGTAGGTGTAATCAAGCCATTACTAATAATGTAGATATTTGGCATAAAAGGCTTGGGCATGTGAATTACAAAACTTTAGATAAGCTTGTTAAAAAGGAATTGATAAGAGGAATTCCTAAAATTACTGCTAAAACTCAAAGTGTCTGTGGTGATTGTGCTATACGCAAACAAACCAAAAGTATTCACAAAAGTACTAGTCAAATCTACACTAAGAGAATCTTAGAACTTGTTCATATTGACTTGATGGGTCCTATGCAAACTGCTAGTATAGGTGGTAAGAAGTACATTTTGGTAGTTGTAGATGATTTCTCTAGATACTCTTGGGTAGTGTTCTTAAAGGATAAGTCTGAAACTTTTGAACTGTTCAAAACTCTGTGCTTAAAACTGCAACTTGAAAAGGGTTCCACTAGTGGTAATATTGCTAGGATTAGAAGTGATCATGGAACTGAATTTGAAAACATCAAGTTTAGAGAATTCTGCAACTCCTTAGGTATAAGTCATGAGTTCTCTGCTCCTAAGACTCCACAGCAAAATGGCATAGTTGAAAGGAAAAATAGAACCATTCAGGAAATGGCTAGAGTAATGCTTAACTCTAAGAAACTTGCCAACAGATTTTGGGCTGAAGCTGTTAATACTGCCTGTCATATTGTTAATAGAGTCTATATTACTAAAGGTACTTCCATGACAGCTTATGAAATATGGAAAGGTAGAAAACCCAATGTAAAGTATTTTCAAGTTTTTGGATGTGTTTGCTACATTCTCAGAGATAGAGAGCATCTTGGTAAATTTGACTCTAAAAGTGATAAAGGGATTTTTCTTGGTTATGCTCAGAATAGTAGAGCATTTAGAGTCTTCAATCAAAGAACAAACTGTGTTATGGAATCTTATAATGTGTTATTTGATGACCTAAAAACTGTTGATGAGATTACAGGTGATGATGAACAGGCTGAGACTGCAGAAAAAGAGAAAGAAGAGACTCAACAAACTGGAAGTCCCAGAGTGGTTGGAAGTCCAGTTGCAACTGAAGTTACAACTGAGGTTGGAACTGAGGTTGGAACCACAGTTGAAACCCAGAATGCTGCTGAGTCTGAAGAAGAAGAAGAAAGTTCTCATGTTCAGTCAACTAGCAGGCCTCGCTATGTAAGGACTCAGAAAAATCATTCTCTTGACAATGTCATAGGAGAAGTTACTTCAGGTATGAAAACCAGAGGTAAAAGAAATAATGTTGTTCACTTTGCTTGTTATATCTCTCAGTTAGAACCTAAGAATATAAAAGAAGCTTTAGAAGATAGTGAATGGATTTTAGCTATGCAGGATGAATTGGCTCAATTTGAGAGAAATGATGTATGGACTTTAGTACCCAGACCTTCTAATAAAAATGTTATAGGGACTAAATGGATTTTTAGAAATAAAAGTGATGAGGATGGAGTGATTATCAGGAATAAACCTAGGTTGGTAGCTCAGGGTTATACACAAATTGAGGGAATTGACTTTGATGAAACCTTTGCACCTGTAGCTAGAATTGAATCCATTAGAATGCTATTATCTCTTGCATGTCTGTATGATTTTAAACTGTTTCAACTTGACATAAAGAGTGCTTTTCTGAATGGTGTGATTAATGAAGAGGTTTATGTCTGTCAACCTAAGGGATTTGAAGATCCAAACCTTCATGAACATGTTTATTTGCTGAAAAAGGCCTTGTATGGTCTTAAGCAAGCTCCTAGAGCTTGGTATGATAGATTAACCAAGTTTTTGCTTGAAAAAGGTTTCAACAGAGGGGGAGTTGATAAAACTCTGTTTACCAAGAAAACTACAAAGGATATAATAATTGCTCAAATATATGTTGATGACATTGTTTTTGGATCTACTTCTAATAAAAGGGTAGAAGAATTCATTTCTGATATGAAGAATGAATTTGAAATGAGTGGTGAAGGAGAACTAACTTACTTTCTAGGATTGCAAATTAAACAGAATGAGAAAGGAATTTTCCTTTGCCAAAGTAAGTATGCAGACAATCTTGTTAAGAAGTTTGGTCTAAGTGAGAGTAATGAAAAGAGAACTCTTATGAGTACTACCCTTAAACTGTCTAAAAATGATAAAGGAAAAAGTGTTTGTCCCAGTCTTTATAGATCCATGATTGGAAGTTTGCTGTATTTAACTGCTAGTAGACCAGACCTTTGCTTAAGTGTAGGAGTTTGTGCCAGATATCAAGCAAATCCTTTAGAACCTCATCTTCTAGCTGTCAAAAGAATTCTAAGGTATGTAAAAGGAACACCTCATCTAGGCCTATGGTATTCTAAAGATACAAACCATTTTCTTAGTGGCTACTGTGATGCAGATTGGGAAGGAAACATAGATGATAGAAAGAGTACTTCTGGTGGGTGTTTTTATTTTGGGAACAACCTTGTTTCTTGGTTCAGTAAAAAGCAAAATTGCATATCTTTTTCTACTGCTGAAGCAGAATATGTTGCAGCTGGACGTGGATGCACTCAATTAATTTGGATGAAACAGATGTTAACTGATTATAATGTTAAACAAGAAGTATTAACTCTGTTTTGTGATAACAAAAGTGCTATAGATTTAGCTAAAAATCCAGTTCAACATTCCATAACCAAACATATTGATCTAAGGCATCATTTTATAAGAGAACTAGTTGAAGAAAAGAGCTTAATTTTAGAACATGTTTCAACTGAAAGACAATTGGCAGATATTTTCACAAAACCCCTTGATACAAACAAGTTTGAATCATTAAGAAGTGACATAGGGGTATGTCATTATCAATCTAATTGAATATTCTTGCTAAATATGTCTATATTGAGTACCTTCAATAATTTTTATTTCTAAGGTTAAGTCTTAATTGAGCTATGGTGTTTTTGTTTTGAAAAAGACGCTTTTTGGTGTCTCAAAAACAGATGTGAGGTAACTTGTCCTTGAAAACCTCTCTGGTAATAGAGTTGCAAGCACAAAGTGCAAATTTTGTTTGTGGTTGCAAGCTCAGTTGCAACCTCAGTTGAAACCTCATTCTCTCAATAACTGGTTGGAAGTTCAGTTACAACTTCAGTTGAAACCTCGTGTTAAAAATACTGGTTGCAAGCTCAGTTGTAACATCAGTTGAAACCTCAGTCTATTTTATAACTGCCAAGACATAGTCTTGTGATTTTTGACATCACTTATTCTCTTTCCTTGCTGAGGTCATCAAACTAGTTTTTGTGTAGAGATAAAAACGGATTTGCTCAATATAAGCTCCTGAAATCTAATCTTTATTAAGGCTATTCAATGATAAACATATTTTCTTGGGTAAATTGCTAGATTTTCGTTTTTCAAAAGCTTGAATATCTGTCAAATTGATATCTTTATCTTGAATCAATTCAAATTCCCTTAAAAGCTTCAACTCTTGAATTTTCAAATTTGGATAAATCTGTTTAAAAAGGAATGTTTATCTGTATTAATTGCTGGATTTATCTTTTTACCAACTGTTTCCTTCGTGATTTAAGCTGTTTAATGTTTCAAATTTTTGTTGATAAGAACTTTCCTAATTTTTGGCTAAATCTGTTTCATAATTGATTTGCATGTATCTCTTTCCAATTGCAAAAGGATATGGACTTTATTGCTATTTATACAAAATTCTTTTTATATCCAAACTCAATTACACTTTACAGAATTACTCTCTCTCTCTCTAAACTGTACTAAAAATCCTACTCTTTGTTAAACCCACTGCTAGGTTCTAAGTACGGTTCCAACCTCCCTGTTGCAACCATGTCTAATAACCCCAATTCTGATGATGATTGCACTCTAAGAGATTTCGTGAACAAATCTTCAACAAGTCATCGCTCTAAGGCTAAGGTAAGTGAGTCCTCTTCTCCTAAGACATGTAGGACTAAAAAGCGTCCTAGGAAGAATCCTATTTATGATCCTTTTGTTGCTAAGTTTGAGTATGATAAAAAATTCAATGCAGTTGATCCTAAGTTCTGGAGTAGAAGAACTTATAGGAGATTTAGGGCTTTTTCTAGTAAAGAAATCCACTGTGAAAGGAAGCTCAATTTGGTCAGTTATCCACACATACAGGTGTATGTTGAAAAGCTGTTGCATGCAGTTGGTTTAGGAAAAACAATTACTTTTGCTGAATCTTTTCTTCCTTCTGTTGTTAAAGAATTCTATGCTAATCTTAGTAGCATTGTATTTGATGAGGGAAACCCTGCTTATGGGAGAGTTTTTCTGAGAGGTCTTATCTTGGATTTTACTCCAAAACTTATTAATGATTTCCTAAATACACCCAATCCTGCTGTTGAAGATGTTAATTATGACTTTGAAGTCATTGCCTTGGTTCTAACTGGAAGAAATAATAGATTTGATGGGAATTCCATCAAAACATCCTCTCTCACTCTGTGTACTGCTGTTCTGCACAAAATAGCTAGGTTTAATTGGACCCCAACCAAACAACCCTCAAAAGTTAGCAAAGATATGGCTACCTTTCTGTATAAAATTATGGATTCTAGGCCTATCAACTTTGGACATCACGTCTTCAATCTCATAAGAGATTTCAGTAACACAGATTCTACTTCCACTCTCCTTCCTTTCCCCTGCCTAATATCTGGTATGATTCTAGGCCAAGGTTATTCTATGGGCAGAAATTCTCCTATCAATATCATGAATGAACCCTCCTCTGATTGTCCATCTGCCCTATACATTTCTGCTAAGTTGCTAAAAGAAGGGCATGTTAATGACATATCTGGAGAAAAGGGCAAAGAAAAAGAAGAAGAGACACCTAATGCTCCTTCAGAAAAGAAGAAGGGTGTAAGGTGGTATTTGAAGCAAAAGTTGGCTTACAATGAAGAAAGGAGGGCTGAGCTGGATACTGATGACTATCAAATCAAGAAGTTGCTGGAAAATCTTATAGAAAGTGAAAGTGATAGTGACAGTGATGGTGGTGCCAGTGATGGGAATGCAACTCACAGTGATGATGGCTTCTCTATAAGCAGTAAGGATGACAATGCAGAAGATGAAGAGGTGGTAAGAACCAATCCTCTCAGAGAAAGAGCTCCACATTCTGATATTCCTCGTGACTGAGTACAATGGTTGCTGACAAATAGGGGGAGTGAAGTTTATGAAGTTTATGATCAGTGTATGTTTTGTTTTGGTTTTGTTGTTCAGTTTCATTCAATTTCAAGACTCAATGTTATGCCATGTTTTTTTGGTCTTTAATATTTACTGCAATTTCAAGTTTGAAGTATGGTTGTTTTTAAATTGAATATGTGAATGATTGTGCTTATTTAAAATGCCTGAAATTCTAACATACAGGGGGAGCTTACTGATATTGAATTTGCAGGTGGATGGGATGACTTATAAACTTAATTGATTTGTCAAAACCAATGACAAAGGGGGAGATTGTTAGGACCAGATTCCTGGTCTAAATATTGCTTATTGTCTATTGGATTTTACTAAATAAATCCTAACTGTTACTACGAACTAAGACAGCATTGACAGGTTTTAAGTACTAGTTGTAACCTCAGTTACAACCTATGTTGACAGGTTTCAAGTATCAGTTGCAACCTCAGTTGCAACCTACTAAGTCAATAGTGACAGGTTCCAAGTACCAGTTGCAACCTCAGTTGCAACCTACTAAGTCAGTAGTAACAGGGTTCAAGTACTAGTTGCAACCTCAGTTGCAACCACAGTTCCAACCTGCTGCTCAGCAGTATTCTGTCTAGTTCTGTGAATCTGCATAGCTGTTATTTATTAATTGTTAATTGACTCTACAGCATGCAGGATATATTCTCATATGATTCTAAAAGTTCAATATGCGTTTAAGTGAGAATATCAAAGTGGTAAGGAAAGATTTCCTAAAAGGTATAAAGAGATTAGTTATGTTTCCTTTAAATTTATAATTCTATATCTCTATTCTTATACTAATCCTTATCACATGTTTCAATCCTTGTTCCTTATCAATTTAGTATGATAGGTTTTAAGATTGAATAAAATCAGGAGTTAATGTTTTTCATGAATACCTAAAAGATATCTTTTCAAGATATGATCCTTTTATATGATTCCTAGCTATAGGACAATGCTAACTCCTACAATCAAGCTGGTTATTAAACAAGTATCAACCAATGATGATTGGAGTCAATCAATGCTGAAGTATCACGCAATGCATGGGAAGATTGAAGCCAATCAACAAAGTCAAAAAGCAATCAAAAGATATTGAAGATTGAAGATTGTTTTTACTTGCTTATATAGTTAATAACTTGGCTTGTAATTTGTGTGTGTTCTAAATTATAAAGAACTTATTTTCTAGAGAGAATACACGTGAGCTTTAAAAAGAAAACAATGGTGGGATGCCATTGATTTATAAGTGATAGTTATAGAGTAGGAGCAATATAGAGATAGGCAGAAAAACCTAGAGGGAGTCTAAGTGTTTTTCGTTAAGACTTGAGTCCTATATTGTAAGCTTTTTATAATATCATAATCTGGGTAAGTGCCCCGGAGACGTAGCCTAGTTAGGTGAACTCCGTTGTTAAATGTGCGTGTGATTTAATTTACGTACATTTAACATTTTACAGTTCTGTCCATTTATACACTGGGTTCTAACTGTGGTTGCAACCTCACTTAGAACCTAACTGCAAAACTGCAACTAGAACAGCGGATAGGAATTTCAATTGGTATCAGAGCTTCACACTAGATCTTACTTAGTGTGGATCCTGTGTTCTAGTAACAATGGACTTAATGAGGGAAGGAAATGCCTTCAACAAACCTCCATTGCTTGAAGGAGGAGTAAACTATGGAGTATGGAAAATTAGGATGAGGTCTTTCATCAAACAGCAGAATGAAC
Source organism: Primula veris (assembly GCA_963682055.1). Lineage (NCBI taxonomy): Eukaryota > Viridiplantae > Streptophyta > Magnoliopsida > Ericales > Primulaceae > Primula > Primula veris. Next base: position 21,261,040 of record OY821741.1, read on the forward strand.
ATGCATGGAAAACTGTTATGTATGGATGGGAGGCTCCAACTACCATGGATAGTGAAGGAGAACTGATTCTCTTACCTGAAGATAGATGGTCTGCTGATGAAGACAGAAAATCAAGTGCCAACTCAACAGCCATAAACTTGATTTTTGCTGGTGTAACTCTTAGTGTATTCAGGTATATTTCTCATTGTGAAACAGCTAAAGAGGCATGGGATATTTTGCAAGTTACTTTTGAAGGAACTACTAAAGTAAAAGCTTTCAAACTTCAACAGTTAACTACTCAATTTGAGAACTTAAGAATGGAGGAAGATGAAAACATTGAACAATTTAATGGTAGAATCTGCCACATTGCTCATCAAGCTGGAACCTTAGGTGAAAAATACAGTGATGCTAAACTTGTTAAGAAAACTCTTATGTCACTCCCAGAAAGGTTTGAAATTAAGGTCACAGCTATTGAAAAATCAACTGACTTAGATAATCTTAAACTTGAAGAACTCATAGGAAATCTAAGTACTCATGAACTAAAATTCTTCAAACATAAAAGACCAGAAAAGGGAATAGGATTTCAAGCTAAGAAATCTGAATCTAATGTCTGTGATAAAATGAGTGATGAAGAACAACTAGCTTTCTTTGCAAAAAAGGTTTACAAGAAGTTTTATAAGAAAAAGGAAGATGATACTGGTTCATCTAAAAACTTTCAGAAAAAGGATAACCAGTTTAAGACAGAGTCTAGGTTCAACAATAACTCTACAGGAAAGTGGAATTCCAAAGAGAAGGATAACAAAGAATACAAACCTAAAGAGATTCAGTGTAGAGAATGTAGAGGTTTTGGTCATATTCAGGCTGAGTGTGCAAACACTTTAAAAAGAAACAAAAATGCTTATATAACCACTCATAGTGATAGTGATTCTGAGAGCAACAGTGATGAAGAGGATGGTTCTAATTTTGTTAATTTCATGGGAATAATCACTGAAAAAGAACCTACTTATGAAAGTGACTGTGAGCAGGTTTCAACCATAGTTACAACTGCCATTGAAACATATAGCAGTGATGAGGAAGAACCTTCTGATGAAAACATTACTAAGCAATACCTTGTTCTGTATGAAAAGTATAAATGTCTGAGTAAACAATCCTTAATCATAAGCAAACTGAATGTTGATCTAAAGGATGAGGTTAAAAGTCTTACTGAGAAGCTTAAACTACAACTGGCTGAACTTACTGAAACTAAAAAGATAATAAAATTGCTGAATGTTTCTGCTTCAGATAAATTAGATGACATGCTGTCATATTCTAGAGGCTCCAAAGATATCAGTGGTCTAGGTTACTATGGTGGTAAAAGTACAGGAAAAACTACTTTTATTGAAGCTGTTGCTAAAGCTAAAACTCATGAGTTTGATCATAAAGTTAGAAGCTCAGTTGCAACCATAGTTGCAACCAGGAATAAAACTCAGGTTTATGTAAAGAAGGTTGGAAGCTCAGTTACAACCAAAGTTGCAACCATGAATAAACTGAATAGCTTTAGGGATAAAAATAACTTTAGGTTGAAGTTGTGTAATTTCTGTAAAAAATCTGGTCATTCTGAAATCCAGTGTTATTTAAAAAGAAACAGAAAGTATATTTCCCAGAAAACCTGGTTGGCTTCTGTCAATAAAAATTTGAAATGGGTCTGGAAAGTTAAAGAAAAAGCAACCTTAATTGCTAACAACAAAGCTGTTATTAACTCCTTGAATGCTGTTACTTCTAATGATTGGTATTTTGACAGTGGATGCTCTAAGCATATGACAGGTACTGCAAGTCTCCTAAAAAATGTCACCATTCTTACAGGTAACACTGTTGTGTTTGGAGGTGGAGATACAGGTAAAATTGTTGGTAAAGGTACCTTAAACAAACCTGGAATGCCTAATATTGAGGATGTTTTTCTTGTAGATGGTCTAAAAGCTAATCTTATTAGTATCAGTCAACTCTGTGATAATGAAATGACTGTTAAATTTGACAAAGAAAGGTGTCTAATTACTAATCTTAACAATGATTTAATCATGACTGGAATTAGATCAACCAACAGCTGCTATGTGTCTGAAAAAGAATTGCCTCAAAGTAGGTGTAATCAAGCCATTACTAATAATGTAGATATTTGGCATAAAAGGCTTGGGCATGTGAATTACAAAACTTTAGATAAGCTTGTTAAAAAGGAATTGATAAGAGGAATTCCTAAAATTACTGCTAAAACTCAAAGTGTCTGTGGTGATTGTGCTATACGCAAACAAACCAAAAGTATTCACAAAAGTACTAGTCAAATCTACACTAAGAGAATCTTAGAACTTGTTCATATTGACTTGATGGGTCCTATGCAAACTGCTAGTATAGGTGGTAAGAAGTACATTTTGGTAGTTGTAGATGATTTCTCTAGATACTCTTGGGTAGTGTTCTTAAAGGATAAGTCTGAAACTTTTGAACTGTTCAAAACTCTGTGCTTAAAACTGCAACTTGAAAAGGGTTCCACTAGTGGTAATATTGCTAGGATTAGAAGTGATCATGGAACTGAATTTGAAAACATCAAGTTTAGAGAATTCTGCAACTCCTTAGGTATAAGTCATGAGTTCTCTGCTCCTAAGACTCCACAGCAAAATGGCATAGTTGAAAGGAAAAATAGAACCATTCAGGAAATGGCTAGAGTAATGCTTAACTCTAAGAAACTTGCCAACAGATTTTGGGCTGAAGCTGTTAATACTGCCTGTCATATTGTTAATAGAGTCTATATTACTAAAGGTACTTCCATGACAGCTTATGAAATATGGAAAGGTAGAAAACCCAATGTAAAGTATTTTCAAGTTTTTGGATGTGTTTGCTACATTCTCAGAGATAGAGAGCATCTTGGTAAATTTGACTCTAAAAGTGATAAAGGGATTTTTCTTGGTTATGCTCAGAATAGTAGAGCATTTAGAGTCTTCAATCAAAGAACAAACTGTGTTATGGAATCTTATAATGTGTTATTTGATGACCTAAAAACTGTTGATGAGATTACAGGTGATGATGAACAGGCTGAGACTGCAGAAAAAGAGAAAGAAGAGACTCAACAAACTGGAAGTCCCAGAGTGGTTGGAAGTCCAGTTGCAACTGAAGTTACAACTGAGGTTGGAACTGAGGTTGGAACCACAGTTGAAACCCAGAATGCTGCTGAGTCTGAAGAAGAAGAAGAAAGTTCTCATGTTCAGTCAACTAGCAGGCCTCGCTATGTAAGGACTCAGAAAAATCATTCTCTTGAAAATGTCATAGGAGAAGTTACTTCAGGTATGAAAACCAGAGGTAAAAGAAATAATGTTGTTCACTTTGCTTGTTATATCTCTCAGTTAGAACCTAAGAATATAAAAGAAGCTTTAGAAGATAGTGAATGGATTTTAGCTATGCAGGATGAATTGGCTCAATTTGAGAGAAATGATGTATGGACTTTAGTACCCAGACCTTCTAATAAAAATGTTATAGGGACTAAATGGATTTTTAGAAATAAAAGTGATGAGGATGGAGTGATTATCAGGAATAAACCTAGGTTGGTAGCTCAGGGTTATACACAAATTGAGGGAATTGACTTTGATGAAACCTTTGCACCTGTAGCTAGAATTGAATCCATTAGAATGCTATTATCTCTTGCATGTCTGTATGATTTTAAACTGTTTCAACTTGACATAAAGAGTGCTTTTCTGAATGGTGTGATTAATGAAGAGGTTTATGTCTGTCAACCTAAGGGATTTGAAGATCCAAACCTTCATGAACATGTTTATTTGCTGAAAAAGGCCTTGTATGGTCTTAAGCAAGCTCCTAGAGCTTGGTATGATAGATTAACCAAGTTTTTGCTTGAAAAAGGTTTCAACAGAGGGGGAGTTGATAAAACTCTGTTTACCAAGAAAACTACAAAGGATATAATAATTGCTCAAATATATGTTGATGACATTGTTTTTGGATCTACTTCTAATAAAAGGGTAGAAGAATTCATTTCTGATATGAAGAATGAATTTGAAATGAGTGGTGAAGGAGAACTAACTTACTTTCTAGGATTGCAAATTAAACAGAATGAGAAAGGAATTTTCCTTTGCCAAAGTAAGTATGCAGACAATCTTGTTAAGAAGTTTGGTCTAAGTGAGAGTAATGAAAAGATAACTCCTATGAGTACTACCCTTAAACTGTCTAAAAATGATAAAGGAAAAAGTGTTTGTCCCAGTCTTTATAGATCCATGATTGGAAGTTTGCTGTATTTAACTGCTAGTAGACCAGACCTTTGCTTAAGTGTAGGAGTTTGTGCCAGATATCAAGCAAATCCTTTAGAACCTCATCTTCTAGCTGTCAAAAGAATTCTAAGGTATGTAAAAGGAACACCTCATCTAGGCCTATGGTATTCTAAAGATACAAACCATTTTCTTAGTGGCTACTGTGATGCAGATTGGGCAGGAAACATAGATGATAGAAAGAGTACTTCTGGTGGGTGTTTTTATTTTGGGAACAACCTTGTTTCTTGGTTCAGTAAAAAGCAAAATTGCATATCTTTGTCTACTGCTGAAGCAGAATATGTTGCAGCTGGAAGTGGATGCACTCAATTAATTTGGATGAAACAGATGTTAACTGATTATAATGTTAAACAAGAAGTATTAACTCTGTTTTGTGATAACAAAAGTGCTATAGATTTAGCTAAAAATCCAGTTCAACATTCCATAACCAAACATATTGATCTAAGGCATCATTTTATAAGAGAACTAGTTGAAGAAAAGAGCTTAATTTTAGAACATGTTTCAACTGAAAGACAATTGGCAGATATTTTCACAAAACCCCTTGATACAAACAAGTTTGAATCATTAAGAAGTGACATAGGGGTATGTCATTATCAATCTAATTGAATATTCTTGCTAAATATGTCTATATTGAGTACCTTCAATAATTTTTATTTCTAAGGTTAAGTCTTAATTGAGCTATGGTGTTTTTGTTTTGAAAAAGACGCTTTTTGGTGTCTCAAAAACAGATGTGAGGTAACTTGTCCTTGAAAACCTCTCTGGTAATAGAGTTGCAAGCACAAAGTGCAAATTTTGTTTGTGGTTGCAAGCTCAGTTGCAACCTCAGTTGAAACCTCATTCTCTCAATAACTGGTTGGAAGTTCAGTTACAACTTCAGTTGAAACCTCGTGTTAAAAATACTGGTTGCAAGCTCAGTTGTAACATCAGTTGAAACCTCAGTCTATTTTATAACTGACAAGACAAGTCTTGTGATTTTTGACATCACTTATTCTCTTTCCTTGCTGAGGTCATCAAACTAGTTTTTGTGTAGAGATAAAAACGGATTTGCTCAATATAAGCTCCTGAAATCTAATCTTTATTAAGGTTATTCAATGATAAACATATTTTCTTGGGTAAATTGCTAGATTTTCGTTTTTCAAAAGCTTGAATATCTGTCAAATTGATATCTTTATCTTGAATCAATTCAAATTCCCTTAAAAGCTTCAACTCTTGAATTTTCAAATTTGGATAAATCTGTTTAAAAAGGAATGTTTATCTGTATTAATTGCTGGATTTATCTTTTTACCAACTGTTTCCTTCGTGATTTAAGCTGTTTAATGTTTCAAATTTTTGTTGATAAGAACTTTCCTAATTTTTGGCTAAATCTGTTTCATAATTGATTTGCATGTATCTCTTTCCAATTGCAAAAGGATATGGACTTTATTGCTATTTATACAAAATTCTTTTTATATCCAAACTCAATTACACTTTACAGAATTACTCTCTCTCTCTCTAAACTGTACTAAAAATCCTACTCTTTGTTAAACCCACTGCTAGGTTCTAAGTACGGTTCCAACCTCCCTGTTGCAACCATGTCTAATAACCCCAATTCTGATGATGATTGCACTCTAAGAGATTTCGTGAACAAATCTTCAACAAGTCATCGCTCTAAGGCTAAGGTAAGTGAGTCCTCTTCTCCTAAGACACGTAGGACTAAAAAGCGTCCTAGGAAGAATCCTATTTATGATCCTTTTGTTGCTAAGTTTGAGTATGATAAAAAATTCAATGCAGTTGATCCTAAGTTCTGGAGTAGAAGAACTTATAGGAGATTTAGGGCTTTTTCTAGTAAAGAAATCCACTGTGAAAGGAAGCTCAATTTGGTCAGTTATCCACACATACAGGTGTATGTTGAAAAGCTGTTGCATGCAGTTGGTTTAGGAAAAACAATTACTTTTGCTGAATCTTTTCTTCCTTCTGTTGTTAAAGAATTCTATGCTAATCTTAGTAGCATTGTATTTGATGAGGGAAACCCTGCTTATGGGAGAGTTTTTCTGAGAGGTCTTATCTTGGATTTTACTCCAAAACTTATTAATGATTTCCTAAATACACCCAATCCTGCTGTTGAAGATGTTAATTATGACTTTGAAGTCATTGTCTTGGTTCTAACTGGAAGAAATAATAGATTTGATGGGAATTCCATCAAAACATCCTCTCTCACTCTGTGTACTGCTGTTCTGCACAAAATAGCTAGGTTTAATTGGACCCCAACCAAACAACCCTCAAAAGTTAGCAAAGATATGGCTACCTTTCTGTATAAAATTATGGATTCTAGGCCTATCAACTTTGGACATCACGTCTTCAATCTCATAAGATATTTCAGTAACACAGATTCTACTTCCACTCTCCTTCCTTTCCCCTGCCTAATATCTGGTATGATTCTAGGCCAAGGTTATTCTATGGGCAGAAATTCTCCTATCAATATCATGAATGAACCCTCCTCTGATTGTCCATCTGCCCTATACATTTCTGCTAAGTTGCTAAAAGAAGGGCATGTTAATGACATATCTGGAGAAAAGGGCAAAGAAAAAGAAGAAGAGACACCTAATGCTCCTTCAGAAAAGAAGAAGGGTGTAAGGTGGTATTTGAAGCAAAAGTTGGCTTACAATGAAGAAAGGAGGGCTGAGCTGGATACTGATGACTATCAAATCAAGAAGTTGCTGGAAAATCTTATAGAAAGTGAAAGTGATAGTGACAGTGATGGTGGTGCCAGTGATGGGAATGCAACTCACAGTGATGATGGCTTCTCTATAAGCAGTAAGGATGACAATGCAGAAGATGAAGAGGTGGTAAGAACCAATCCTCTCAGAGAAAGAGCTCCACATTCTGATATTCCTCGTGACTGAGTACAATGGTTGCTGACAAATAGGGAGAGTGAAGTTTATGAAGTTTATGATCAGTGTATGTTTTGTTTTGGTTTTGTTGTTCAGTTTCATTCAATTTCAAGACTCAATGTTATGCCATGTTTTTTTTGTCTTTAATATTTACTGCAATTTCAAGTTTGAAGTATGGTTGTTTTTAAATTGAATATGTGAATGATTGTGCTTATTTAAAATGCCTGAAATTCTAACATACAGGGGGAGCTTACTGATATTGAATTTGCAGGTGGATGGGATGACTTATAAACTTAATTGATTTGTCAAAACCAATGACAAAGGGGGAGATTGTTAGGACCAGATTCCTGGTCTAAATATTGCTTATTGTCTATTGGATTTTACTAAATAAATCCTAACTGTTACTACGAACTAAGACAGCATTGACAGGTTTTAAGTACTAGTTGTAACCTCAGTTACAACCTATGTTGACAGGTTTCAAGTATCAGTTGCAACCTCAGTTGCAACCTACTAAGTCAATAGTGACAGGTTCCAAGTACCAGTTGCAACCTACTAAGTCAGTAGTAACAGGGTTCAAGTACTAGTTGCAACCTCAGTTGCAACCACAGTTCCAACCTGCTGCTCAGCAGTATTCTGTCTAGTTCTGTGAATCTGCATAGCTGTTATTTATTAATTGTTAATTGACTCTACAGCATGCAGGATATATTCTCATATGATTCTAAAAGTTCAATATGCGTTTAAGTGAGAATATCAAAGTGGTAAGGAAAGATTTCCTAAAAGGTATAAAGAGATTAGTTATGTTTCCTTTAAATTTATAATTCTATATCTCTATTCTTATACTAATCCTTATCACATGTTTCAATCCTTGTTCCTTATCAATTTAGTATGATAGGTTTTAAGATTGAATAAAATCAGGAGTTAATGTTTTTCATGAATACCTAAAAGATATCTTTTCAAGATATGATCCTTTTATATGATTCCTAGCTATAGGACAATGCTAACTCCTACAATCAAGCTGGTTATTAAACAAGTATCAGCCAATGATGATTGGAGTCAATCAATGCTGAAGTATCACGCAATGCATGGGAAGATTGAAGCCAATCAACAAAGTCAAAAAGCAATCAAAAGATATTGAAGATTGAAGATTGTTTTTACTTGCTTATATAGTTAATAACTTGGCTTGTAATTTGTGTGTGTTCTAAATTATAAAGAACTTATTTTCTAGAGAGAATACACGTGAGCTTTAAAAAGAAAACAATGGTGGGATGCCATTGATTTATAAGTGATAGTTATAGAGTAGGAGCAATATAGAGATAGGCAGAAAAACCTAGAGGGAGTCTAAGTGTTTTTCGTTAAGACTTGAGTCCTATATTGTAAGCTTTTTATAATATCATAATCTGGGTAAGTGCCCCGGAGACGTAGCCTAGTTAGGTGAACTCCGTTGTTAAATGTGCGTGTGATTTAATTTACGTACATTTAACATTTTACAGTTCTGTCCATTTATACACTGGGTTCTAACTGTGGTTGCAACCTCACTTAGAACCTAACTGCAAAACTGCAACTAGAACAACGGATAGGAATTTCAGATTTGACAACGGATTTTGGTGCGTTCGTTGTGCTGTTCGATAAGGAGACTTTTGAGTGTAAGTGGCTGGAATTTGGTTGAGTGTTGGACAGCCAAAACAGTAGCAAAACACAGCAGTTGTTCAAAGTGCGTTTTGGCGGGAACGGTTACTTTTGGATAACATTTCGTGGGCTGATTGTTGAGGGCTTTTAGGGACACTTGGTACATCATTTTGGTAGTGAAATACACTCAAATAACTGCCGGGGGCAGGTGTCAAGCATGGGGCTTGGCAGTTTTCTTTAAACAGTTTGTAAACTTCCCATGTATGTGTTATAAATACATGGTAGATTAGCATTTCGTTTTACATGGAGTTTATGAGAGAGTTTTTGGCAGAGTTGCTCTTGTAAATGTTGTAAACGAGTCCTTGTAATTGTTAACGGAATTATAATTTAAAGGTTGGCCAATTGGCTGTAATTTCGGTGTTCGTTTACTTACGTTTACTTGTCTAGATTCCTGCGTTTTCTTATCACAGAAACCAGCCCTGTTTTGTGTCTGAAACGGGCTGCGTTTGAGAGCGATACACGAGTGATTTGTGAGTGAAACACGAGTGTACGCGGGTGTTGGTTTGGCTGAGCGAGTCGGGCAGCGATTAAACCCCGGTTCGTGCCATCACGAGGGCTGTTTTCCGGAGCGAAAAACAGTCCCGTGACACCAGCCATAGTGGAACCATGCAACATCCCGTATTTTTATAAATGCTTTTATTCATGATTTAATTTATCCAAAAACGTTTTATACAAATTTTACCAAAAACCGGTCACTCGACTAATTTTTAGCCAAAAACTGAAACTCTTCCAAAAAGTTTTATTTTAAAAACCTGTTACTAATTTTACTAATAAAAAGAACCCCATAAATTTGTTTCTAAACATTTGTTATTCTTGAGTAGAAAAACAATATTTTTGGATTTAAAATTAACTTTTAGAACTTTGGGGGCCAAATAGTTCGCTTCCACAAACTTTCTCAAAACAGTTTTTTCTAAATTTCAAATCAGCCCACTTTTATTTCATAAAGCCAAAAACAAACCTAAAAGAAGAGAAAAGAGAGAAAAGAGAGAGGAAGAAGAAGAAGAAGAGAAACCACAATTAGTGGGCTCATACCAGAAGCATCTCTTCTATGCGCTAAGATAACGGGGGTTATCCATTGCGACTAGACGAGTGTATATGTTAGGATTATGTCATGCGTTTATTATAAATTGGGGGTTTTTGCCTTTTATCTTAATTATGTTCTTAGATTGTTAATTGGGTTTTATTTGTTGCAATTTTAATTCCATAATTGAATTGTAGAAGTTGAGACTTGAGATATATTAATTTCGGATTAATGAATAAATATGAGTTTTTGATTGCGCATATAAGGTGTTTGCTAAAATGCCCGAATAGGATTTTATGTTAATTGGACTTGTTTGGCTAGTTGTGAATCTAGCACCTATGATTATGAGTTATGTTGAATTACGTTTGATTGACGTATGAGAATGTGATATTTGCGTGGATTTATATTATTGGCTGAGACCGTATGAGAATGTGATATTTGCATGGATTTATATTATTGGCCGAGGACTTGTGATTTAGCTGTAGTGGCAATGGTCTCTGTCTCTCCCTAATTCCGGGGACAGAAGACGGCCGAGGGGATAGGGAATGACTCGTCTTACGGACTGGGGCGAGTGGCGTGAGAGGTCCCAGTGTGCACTATATTTATTTTATTGTTAGCTATGGTCTATGTCTCTCACTAATTCCGGGGACATAAGACGGCCGAAGGGATAGGGAATGACTCGTCTTACGGACTGGGACGAGTGGCGTGAGAGGTACAAGTGCGCACTGTAAATCTACTTTTATGTTAGCAATCGTCTATGTCTCTCCCTAATTCCGGGGACATAAGACGGTCGAAGGGATAGGGAATGACCTACCTTACGGACTGGGGTAGGTGGCGTGAGAGGTCCATGTATGCTTTAGTTGTGTGTTGAAGTTATTTAATTGATCTTATTGTACGACGTTATTTTATTTCTTATTATTTGTTGCTACCATAGTTGTTGTGAATCTTGCATTTATGGGATGAAGTGACGGTATTTTGTGGTGCCGTCCCGTCTATGTATGTGCTTGGGACTCACCGTTACAGTTTTGTCTTTCAGGTACAACTTAGGTTGAGACTTTTGGATAGGAGCCATTGGAATGCATCACATGGGTTCGGGGCTTTCGCTTTCTTTTTATTTTAGAACAGTTTTGAGGTTGTAGCCTACGGACAAATTGCATTTGTTTAGTTCTTCTTATATAATTTTGTTAAAATCTTTTGGTCGTGTAGCCGCGTTTGGCAAGCATTTTATTTATTGTTTAATTGTTCCTTTAGCTCGCAAGTCTTTTTCTTTTAAAATTTTAATTTTGTACCAATAGATTTCAGTTTTCTTTTATTTAAAAAAAGTCATGCCTCGATATCCGTTTTTATGGAATTTGGGGCGTGACAAACCACGACCATGATTCCCATAATTTCTGCCTCTCCATAATTTGTAAACAGCTACAAAGAATAGTAATTTTCTCCTTTTAGAACTTTCAGAATTTTCTGTAAATCCATTCGATGCCCAAGATGTCCAGCTCGTCCAAGTACTTTGACATAAAGAAGCATCCATATTCATAAAGTTGCCAATGTCTTCAGAAAAATAATTAGCATTGTTTTGTTGTTGTTATAGCTTAGTTAAGCGATATTTAGTGTTTTCTGTGTTTTTCCCGGTTTACTTGCACTATTTTATATTTTCGTAAAAAAAACATGAAATTAGCACAAAAACGAGATAAAGTCAAGAGATAACCCAAGGAATGATCAAAATGAAGAAACCATAAGATTAAGAATATCAAATCAACCCCAAATAAAGTCAAAAACGGACCCAAGTGAAGCCCGAAGACCAAAAGAAGCCTAATCAAAAGAAGATTCGGAAAGTAGACCTTCAGAAAGCTCTTTATTTACACAGTGCAGTGCGATGGGACTTTCTCTTGATTGTTTTGCGGATTGTAGGCATCCCAGAAACTATCGTTCGTTGGATTGAGCAATGTATTAGAACTCCTAAGTTATCAATCTCCCTGAAGGAGAACTCAATGGCAACTTTTCTGAAGGAAGGGGATTAAGGCAAGAGGTAAGGTCTGATTTGCTGTTCTCATTCCAGTTTGCCACCGTATTTTTCTAACCGGTTAGGATTGACCGGTTAGCCTGACCGGTCATGACGAGGCAGATTTTAAATTTTGAAAAATATTAAATTTGTTAGGGTTTTGGTATTTAAACATATTATTCCGTCTCACAACACACAATTATAATTATTCAGGGGCTTTACATCCATACTTCGCCCTAGGAGTGAGAGTAAAAAAGTGAGTTTAAGTGCATAAAAACAACACTCTTAATTCGATTATTGTAAGTTTGTTCACCTTACTTCAATATATTATCGTTTTATTTACTCTTTTCCACTTTTTCTCCCGTTTTTAACTTGTTTTAATTCAGTTGTGGTATTATAAATTGTGATGTTGCATGTTAATTACCTAAAAAAACATTAATAACGTATTAGAAGCTAGTTATTAATTGTTAGATCTTGCATGCAAACGAGTTAACAACGCGTATTAATCTCAAATACTACTTAATAAACTGAGTTTCTGGTTCTAAAGCTAGAGGAATCGAGCCGTTGGATGGACAAACCAACTGCGACCACCCTCATTATTATTTTTATTTAATATAGTAATAGTAAACACACGTAGAAAAAGACAGATTTAGTCAACCACATAGTTTCTCGGACGATAACTCGGTATAGCTTACCCGAGAAATACTATAATTATCTTCGTGCTCCTACGAGACCCTCGTGCGTTAAAAATAGCACGTACGACAGTTAGTTAACTCATTAACCACGAAGATGAAGACCGGAATTCATTCCTTTGTAAAACTTATTCGAGCAACGGAGGGTGAACGGTAGTCAATACACCAAGTCTCCCTAAATCTTAGATGTATGTGCGCATGTTTTAGTGCTTAGACGAAATAGATATATAACTTTTGTGCTAATATTATTTACAAAAATTTAGGGTCCGGTCCTAAGAAAGTAAATATTTAAGCTTTAGTCTCGCTACAAAACCTATTTAAGGGTTAGTCAAAACTAGATGAATATACTTTAGTTTAGGTCCAATTTTATTAAATATAAAACATCTCTAAATTCTATTTTTTTTCCATATGTTTCTCTCTCTAAAGACATCCCTGCTTCTTCCCCACCAACTCCCGCGACCGTGTCTCCACCACCACCCTCTCTCACAATCGCCGCCGATGGGTCCAAATTTTATCAAGTAAACTACATCAGTATTCATAAGGATTTTCATCAGCTTATTGGTTTTTTCATCTATATTCGTAATTATTTTTTGATTATATTTTTTAAGTGTACGTTTTATTTTCTTTCTAAAGTTTTTGTTCAAAAAAATCTATAATTAAATTTGACCTTTTATAATTTTTTGATATATATTAATATTATCACATTATAAATTGCCAAACAAAACATTAAACTTAAGTATATAAAGATAAATTTTACAGATTTTTTTTAATAAACACTTCAAAACAAAAAACAACGTTAATTTTAAAAAAACTAAAAAAATTACGAATACATTTGAAAAAACGTATAACCTGGTGGAGACATGAAGTATTGAACTTGAGGAAATGTGCAACAGCAAGTAACTGGTTCTGTCCATGGCGTCGATCTCCCCCTCTCTCTCTACATATATCAACCTATAGATACATATATCACTATATAAATACATACGACTGTCTCTCTCTCTCTCTAGCAAGGAGAGGTTACAGCTCCAGCACCATAGCGACGAAACGCATGCGGAAGCGACCCCCCATTGGCGGTTGCGGGAAAACCACTAGCAAGGATTAATTACATGGACTGTTTTTTTGAATTCGACTTTATTAGTTTATTATGCATTAGTTAGTGGATTAATAAAGTATATAAGAATTGGTTTCTAAAGATTCAAATTGAACAGTTACAATACGAATAGTTTAAGAAAATTATAGATTTGACCCTTATATCGTTAATTTTGACTCTATTGAATGACTTAAACTTTTTTTTCTTATAAATGAACCATGTTTTTTTTAAATTATTCAGATTTTTTTAAATGATCATAGAGTCTTTTTAAATAACCTAAAATGTTTTCAAAGTACTCATATTGTTTTTAAAATGTCCCATACTGTTTTTAAACGACACTGACTATTTTAAAAATTACTCAGACTATTTTCAAAATAACTTAAACTGTTTTAAATATTAGTCAGACTATTTTTAAAATGATTCATGCTATTTTAAAAATAACTCAAAGTGTTTTCAAAATTACTAAGACTATTTTCAAAATGAACCATACTAATTTAAAATTAACGAGATTGTATTCAAAATTACTCACACTGTTTTTAAAATGATTAATAATGTTTTTAAAATGACTCTGACTATTTTTTAAAGATCTAGACTACTTTTAAAACTACTAAGACTATATTCAAAAGATTAAAATTACTCGGAATGTTTTTAAAACAACTCACATTGTTCTCAAAACAACTCACACTATTTTAAAATGATTCACACTATTATCAAACGGACTTATACTATTTTTAAAATGACTGAGATTATTTTAAAATGACTAAGGATATTTTTAAATTAACTCAGACATTTTTCAAAAGGACTCGGATTATTTTGAAAACGACTTAGTTAATTTCTTTTTAAGAAAATGACCAAAAACTACAACAAACTATTTTAAAATGACTTATATTGTGTTTACAATGACAAATGTTGTTTTTAAAAAGTGAATGTGACTATTTTTTAAGTGACTCGGTATGTTTTTAAATGGCCATAGAGGACTTAAGACTATTTTAAAACGCCTTAGACTATTTTTAAATTGATGGCTATTTAGCGTACTGGAATTTTTATGATTTTCATGATTTTAAAGTTTTTTGCCATTTTTCAAAAGCTTTTGGACTTCACAGCCTTTATTTCCCATTTTTCTAATTTTTTAGTAATTTTTTATTTTTCTTGGATTTTTAATTTTTCACCATTTTTGAGGTTTTATTTCGATTCCCAACTTATTTTAGATTTCTTGTTTTCTCGGAATTTTTTTTTCTTTTAAATTTTTTTATTGGTCAATTATGTGTATTTGTACTAATCATTAAATAGTTTAAAAAGAAGAGGCCAATTCTTATATATTAATTAAATAGTTTATGTAGTTTACTAATAAGAGTCCAATTAATTAACATGTGGTATAATATAATGCTTTGTAACGTGGCCTATAGTAGCAAAAGTAAACATAATTATGATTTACAGTGTTTGATTAGTTTACTATAAGGAACATAGGGTTTTGTCCCGAATACTAATATCTAACCAGTCTCCTCCTACATTCTCATCAATAGAGATAGATCCAAGATTAGTCTGCGGAATACCAATAACCCATAATATTACATTTTATCAATATCATGAAATCAGTTAAGTTCTTATTATTCGTTCTTTTGTGATCTTGACAATCTGACATAAGTTTAAAATCTATGCACGTATATACATTTAGTCTTAACAATTGGTATCAATAGCCAAAATCTATGTTAGATTATTAGAATTGATCATTACACATGTTTTTTGATTTGTTTGTGTAAATATGGTTTTCGGGATTTAATACAACATAATTGTGTTTTTAATAATCATGGTTATGTCTTTTGTGTGTATATATTTTTGTAAGAAATTTTGGCATATGAAGAAGTAATGTTCCAAATACGCTGCATGGCATGTAAAAAAGGTGGACTTGCCACCTTTGTTTGTTCTAAAGTTAATTTCACTTATTCTCCTATTAATACTTTGAGGGTAAATTCAGGTGCTAATACTCACGCATGTGTTTGTATGGAAGGTTGCATTTGTAACCGGCCGCCAAGTGCATCTAAAAGTTTCATTTATCATGACGACAACAAACCAGTTCTTGTTGGAGCAATTGATAGTTTTAGATTATCTTTTATGACTAGTCATTTTATTGAATTAAGAGAGACTTATGTGGCACCGTCGTTTAAATGTAATTTGGTTTTTATTTCCAATTTGGACAATTATGGTTATTTTTTTTCATTTGAGAATACGAAATTTAGTCTATTTATTAATTCAATTTTATTTGCGATTGATTCTTTCAATGATAAACTATATATGTTGGATAAACTGTTTAATCTAATGAAACCTTACAAATAACATCAAGACAATGCAAATGTTTAAATGATAATTCTTCCAGAGTATGGCATAAGAGCTTTGGAAACATCTATAAAAGAAGAATAGAGATGGTTGTGTCAGACTTAATAGTTGAATCCCTTTGATTACACATAGCTTAATGTATTTATCAAATGTATCAGAGGAAAACAAACAAACATTAGGAAATTAAGTCAAAATAGGAGTTACGGCGTTTAAAAATTAATACATACGGATATATGTGATACAATCCCTACGGCTTCTTAAAATGGCTAACAATATTCTATCACCTTTGTAGATGACTATTCTCGTTATGGGTTCCTATACTTAATTTGTGAAAAGTTACAATCCTTAAAGGTTTCTAAGGCATTCAAACCCAAAGTAGAAAATCAACTATTTGAGAAGATTAAAGTTATCAATTATGACCGTGGTGGTGAATACTATGGTAAATCTGACGGATCAGGTGAACAACGTCCTATCATTTTTCCAAATTTCTAAAGGAACGCGGAAGCATCTCATAATACACAATGCTAAGTCGCATGAATGGTGTTGGTGAAAGACAAGCATAACGCTTAATGACATGGTAAGAAGTATGATTAGTCATTCTTCTTTACCAGACTCACTCTGTAATAGGCACTTAATACTGTAGCATACATACTAAATAAAGTATCTAACAAAGAGGTAGCTAAAACCACTTATGAACTATGGAGTTCATTAACCACATCAAAGGTCTGGTCAAAAGAAGAACGTATTTTAAGCGCAAACACCACTATCTAGTTGGATAGAAAGTGAAAGCACGTTTGGTGTATTACAACTATGATAAAGATGGACACATGGCTTGTGATTGCACTGATCCTATAAAGGTACATTTTCATACTTAATGGTTTATGTCTACTAATTTTTATTAGCTTCTCAAGCTCCTCAGTTATGGGTAGTAGATTGAGGTGAAACCGACCACATACCAAGGCATCACATTGGATTTGTAGACTAACGGAGTGTTCCATATGGAAACAAAATAGGGACTTACAAGATGGATTTGCGACATGAGCGCAGTAATTTTCTTCATGATATATTTTATGCTCCACGAGTTCGAAGGAATTTTCTTTTAGTTGTTAGGCTATTAGAACAAGGTTTTATTTTTCTTTTTGACAACCACGCATCGGTATTTTGAAAGATGACATTCTTTATCGTACTGGTAGTTTTAGTAATGGTTTTATGGCTTTGAATAATGGCAATTCTAGTTTAGTTAATAATTGTGATGTTAGACATGATGGCAAACCTAGAGCGGCGAGGGTCTGGTTAATATGTTTGACTGATTTTTAAAAACTTTTCCTTCAGTAGTTAACTCAACGTCTTAGGGTTGGTTGTAGTATTACGTAAACTATACTTACATAAACATAGTATATGCAGCGGAAATATATAGTATATAACTATATAACTAATTAGATTATTCACAACCAATCACATACATTTATAAATATTACGGATGTCATCCAGCTACGTTATCAACAATAGTTGACTATAGATGCATTCTTACTTGTTCAGTTTTGGACAAGAGAATATACAATCCAAATTTAACTTGCTTGGTTCGGACTATCAAGTTATCCACAAACAGATCGCATCACCGAGAGTATACATGATCTTGTTTGTTTGCTTCACATATTAGTCAACGCTAAGTCAATATACAAGTATAAGTTTCACAATAACAATTACTCTAAATATCAAGTTGTTCGAATGATTTAACAATATAGAAAACTTAATAAATGAAGAGCAAGGAAAGAAACTACTTGACACACCTATTTATTCTGGTTCGCCTCGATGTGAGAATACATCCGGTACCAAAGTCCAACAAGACCTTGAGATTTTTATATTAGCGCATGTATTTCATTTAGGGTAGTGTACCCTTTTAAACACTTTTCTTTTATGGGATAGCTACCCATTAGAACATTCTTTCATAGTGGCAGAGCTACCTACGATCTCGCTTATCCTTAAGGGCAAAGGTACGCACGATCTTGCTTCACGTTAAGGGCAAAGATACCCAAAGCAATTAATTTTCCTTGACGAATAGAACAATTAAAAACTCCAGTCTCAACACAATTTTTCCAAGGATAAATTGCAAAATCTTAAACCTAAACTGCAAGTCGTTTGCTTTTCTAAATTGATTATAATTTTTGGGAAATGCATACTCATACCTAATTATCTCCTCATTGCTAATACCTAGCTCTTTCTGGGTTGATACCTTGTTGTACACATAGCCATTATTTGTCATTCCAAACAAGGTGTAAAGAAACTCGGCATCCAAAATAATCTCAAGTTCCCCTATTTTGGTCATAAAACATGCATATCCCTTTTTATTCGAGAAATTCGCTTGACGAGCATATATATGTTAATTCCATAGTTTAATTAACATATATAGGCTCGTCAAGCGAAATAAAATTTAACATTCCTGGATGATTAAGCATAGCATGAATTTCGGGAAATTCGTTTTCGACCATACCTATATCGACTCGGATGGCCTGAGCAAATTTGTTGGACACTCTTCTTTTGGAACACCTAGGTTTCCAAATGGTCCTTCATCATCGTTAATTTCTTCTTCTTCTTCATCATCTTCCTCCTCGACAATATCGTCGTCGACGGATGCGGATGATGTGGCTTCTCCTCTAGTCTTTCTAGTGCGTTTTATGGGTTGAGTATTGGGAGGTGGTGAATCAAGTTCCTCGATTATTGGTTTTTTTTTTTATGGTCCATTTTTAGTTTTTGATGGGCATTAAGGAATTGGGTGTAAGGGTTGGGTTATATATTGTGTTTGGGAGCGATTTACGCGGGGTGGATGTTTGGGGATGATTTTCGCCGGATTTGGGAGGGAGAAATCGGGTTGGTTTTGATTTTAGGAAATGAAATTCGAATTGCAGCGTCTCTCCTTATTTAGGAATATCAGAGTTTTTCAACCGGTTGAAAATTTTCTAACCAATTGGTTTATGTGAACCAATTGAACTGATTTGTGAACCAATTGACCCAATTAACTCTTCTGTCATTTTAACCCGTTGAAATATAATCTAACTAATTACTTTCCATCTGTTTCCAATTTTTACTTTCGAGTTTCCATGATTTGTGATGATGACTTTTCCAAAAGTTAATTTTAAATAACAATACTATTTAAAACATGTTATTTAATATCATATTAAGGGATTGTAACACATATTACGCACAAACGTAAGACATATCATATTAACACATTAACACACAATGATTATTAAATTAACATTTTATTAAGAACAATAACTAGATATCGGTAACTTGAAACATTAAACTTAAAGTGACACAGTGTTCATAATAAAAATAAAAATAAAATTAAGACGGTTTTATGATTTTTGGGTTTAGGCTAGTCGTAGTCTTCATCACTGAATGCATCATAATCTTCATCGGTCTTTTCATGAACACTTTCCTCGGGTTCCTCATCACTTACAAAACTAAATATCTTTTTTCTTTCCATGTAGATCTTCCTAGTTTTGGGAGTGGTTGTTACGGTACTTTTGTCGCTACTATCACTATAGCTACTTTCGTAGTATTTGCTATCGTCAAATGAGCTATTAGATAGAGTATGTTCAACCTTTCTGAATGTGTTCTTTTCACATGGCGTTCCATCTTCATTTGGTAAATAAGTGTATTTTACGCGATAATGGTAAGGTTCTACTCTTGGCTTTTTCAAACTTGGTCCGCGTGTAGCATATTAAAGTTTTTTGTCATAGTAGAATTTGAAAGGCACAAAATTTTTCTTAAGAAGGCCAATGGTGTATTTGTTGCTATTCTTTGGTGGCATTTTGGCTTGAAGTGTTTTTGGTTGTTTTGGTGTGGGAGAGAGTGTCCTTCCTAGGCTAGTTTAAATAGGTGTAAGCTTGTAGAAAGGACATTGAAATGTAATAATGAAATAATATATTAACCAAAAAAAAAGTAATAGAATCAAAACTTTTTATGTTTAAAACTGGCAAAACAACGTTCTGCCACCTGTTTTTCTAACCGGTTGGTTTTTAACCTAACCGGTTGAAATCCGTAAATTCAGAATTAACTTAAGTTTCAACTTTTTTCTATTCATGAAAATATCTTTTAAATGATTGATTCAAATATGACACGCTTCAAAGAGGTATTTTAAAATACTATAGGTAATTTTATTAACACTTATTTTATTATATACACAAGAGCAATTTAATTTAAAAGTATAGATTATAAAGAATATATACTACTATACATATAGAAATAAGTTAGCTAAGGTTTAGAGTAGATATTTTGGAGGTCGATTCCGTTTCCAATAGTTTGATCTTCCTTGAGCATTCCAATATCTCTTTCTAGAGTTTCTTTTCTTGAAGTCTGTTTTAATATGAGAAGTAGTTTTTCATTCGCTATTAGATGGTTGATTTGGGTTTTCTTGAGTTCTCTTTGTTACCCAGCCTAAGTAAACTCGATCTAACTTATATCGAAATGGGCATTGGTAAGACGAATGTCCTATTCGACTACAATGTATGCATTTTGATTCTTCTCTTTCTTTTGTACTTGATCGTTGTCTTTTGAAAATCTCTACAATGATTACAGTTTATTTCTTTCTTGTCAACCAGATTTCTTTTAGAGATATCATCCTTATTGACTTGTTCGATATTAGGAAATGGTAAAGTTTAAATTGAGGTTGAACAGGTAAAATTAGATCGAATAAAAATTTAATTCCTAATTTTGTAAATACATGTGTTTGGAATCGGAGGAAAAAGAGGACTTGTATGTCTTCCTCCCACTCTTCGGTCTCTCATCTCCTTTATAACACATTGGTCTGTATATCTTAATCAGTTTAATTATAGGGTGCATCTTTTTCCAGTCCAATTTATCTTATTCCAGTGTTATTTTGCACCTAATAACGGATATCACACATAATACATATGAAAATGACTTTTTTTTTAAATCTGGTCAAATTTCACACATAATAAGTGTGATATTATGTATTACGCACGATCTCTATTAACAACTGACAATATATGCGAAAATGAGAAGCTGCAGAAGAACGAAAATACTACACAATTTACGACAACACGCAACATTGATATGAAATGACAATCTCATGCCAAACTTAAAAGTTTTCACTATTATTATAGATATATCAATAATCTTATTTTTTACAACATAAACAAAACACACCATTATATTTCTGAAACCTTCCTTTCTCCTTGTTCAAATATTACTAACGCAAAAAACAACTCAAAATGAGTTATGGAAGTGAAAGTGAGGAAACTCCACAAGATCAATTTTGGGGCTCTCAAATGGTTCCCAGTAGTAGTAACTCTATTCGATCAATTTCCGACGGTATGGAATATTTTACAAATGATAAAGAATAGGAAACGGTTAAAGATATGATGGATTATCTAAAGCCCATTGCTTTACAACTTGGTTTTTTTTTTTTTATCAAAAGAGAGTTATGTGCCAATAAGTGGGACAAGGACACTGAGGGTAAAAATACTTTGTCGTTGTTCTGGTCCGAATCGCCAAAGAAAATCATATACCACCAACTCAGGTTCAATAAAAATGGATTGTCCTTTTAGGATTGATGGTTACGTAGCTAATAATAAATCAAAATATTATGTAAGAAATGGTTTGCATAATCATGCTCCGACCGCGTATCTTCAAGGCAATGCTAGGGCTGCTTGTTTAAAAGAACCCAAGATAGAAATATTTAAACCTCTAGGAAAAACTAGTTGTAGTGTAAAATCAATTCTAGAAGTTATTCAAGAGCTATTTCCTGATAATGTCTCTAGTACAAAAACTATCCAAAATTGTATTGCAAAATATATTTGAAAGAAGTTGGGGGTAGAAATCAAACTCAACATCTTTTACACATTGTTGAACCTATTTGTAATTAAAGATAAGTTGAGGACTAATTCGTAATTATCGAAAGTTTTGATGAATAACAAAACAAATATATAATTTAACTTAATGAAAGTTCATTATTCGTATTAACATTTACACTAAGTGTATTTCAGAATTAAGAGTACGATAAATACGTAAGCAATGTAAGGGAAAAGATCAAACTCAAAGGACCAAAGTGAAAATCCAACCGATTGGATTGTTAGATTATGTTTATATGGAAAGGCCAGCAATGCTTTTTGAAAACATGGATAAGAACGAATTCAAACTCAAAGATTATTATTTAATGTTAAAGTATATTCTATATGATTAGAGAAACATTATGAGGAAGATAATACACATTAAGAGTCATTAACACATAAGATATTCCACTTTCAAAACAGCCAGTCGTTAGACCAAATCTACACAATCCAACCGATTGGATTGTAACCCAACCGGTTAGAATCCTCTGAAATTTTGAATTTCAAAGAAACAATGATAAAATCCATTCCATCACTAGAAATATAGGTCCCCCTCTTCACATTTCGACACACCACTCGAGAGCAAACAAGCCCAAGATTTATATTTCATTATTTGCTATATTCAATCCCTCAAAAGCCAAAAAAATCCATTCGTTAAGTGTTCAGCAATTGATCCAAGATCTCTATACACTTTATACACATATTATAAAAAGTCTTTGAGTGGTTGTAAAGTTCTTGATTGATTCATAACCTTTGTGGTTCAATCAACGAGTTGTCAGATATCAATTCTTGTAAATCTGCACTATATGCCTTGGTAAAGGCTTTGTGTTTAGCATAAGGGTTGTTTTATCCTTTAAGGAAAAGCATTTCTAAAGATTATATCTGCACTTAAAGGAAGAGAAGTTGTAGGGTACGCTACCCTTGAAGGAAGAGTAATAAAATATCAAGATCCGTTGGGACTTAGGGACATGACGTAGTCTCATTTGAGGCAAGCTTGGATAAATCCTGGTGTGTTATTTACTTTTTCTCATTTACTTTCTAGTAATGTACATTTTTGTCCTTTTATATATATTGTGTTTATTTTTTTTATCTATACGTATATATCTGGGACTTGCCTTTGTGCAAAAGAGGTCTCTAACCAAAGAAAATGTCTAGATCACTTCATTGTTGATTTGATCTTTACGTCGATAGCTACTTAATATTTAAGTGCTATGGTATATATATATATATATATATATATATATACCATATATATATATATATATATATCATTGTTTACTTTAGTGGAGTTTTTACAAAACAACAAGAGTGGGGCTTTCCGTAAAAAGAATAAAAGTTTTGATAAACCTATTCACCCCTCCTCCCTCAATTGATATCAGAGCGAGTGCTCTCTTTTATTAAACCTAACATTTTTTAGATAAAGATCCAATGGATAACGCTTTTAATGTAGAAATTAAGTCTACTACTAAACTGTCATATTTTGATGGCTGCAGATATTTCTATTGGAATGACCGCATGAAAATCTTTTTTATGGCTAATGATCTCGGTGTTTGGAAAAGTATTCCTTATGGATACACCATTCCCACCATTGATGGATCATAAAACGAGAAAGATTTTGATAAATACACTAAAGATGAAAATGAGCTTTGTAAGGCAAATGCCAAAGCGATGAATGGTATCATCTCTGCCCTTTCTCAAATCGAGTAGGATAAGATCTTTTCTTGTCCAACTACTAAAGAGATGTGGGATAAATTAGCTGTATTACATGAAGGTTCGTCCCAAGTGAAGAGACCAAGATCATCATGCTTGTGCATGATTATGAAATGTTTCGCATGAATGATGGAGAAACCATTTTTGATATGATGGGTCGCTTCACTAAAAACACAAATTCCTTGAGATCACTTGGAAAAGTTCAAAGACAAGAAAATGATCATGAAAATCTTGAGAAGTGTGAATCCAAAGTGGTAGCTATCCTTGAAATTAAAGACTTGGAAAGTACACTTTGAACAAACTTCAAGGATCTCTCTCAACTCATGAGTTGATGAACTTGAATGGTCGTAAGATTGATGATGATGTTAAAGTCAAGAAAAGTCTTGCATTTTCTAGTCAAACTAAAAATGATCTCCTCAATGATGAGGATGTTGCTTTATTCGTAAAATGTTGGCATAAAACAATGCAACATTGGAAAAATAAATGTCGATATAATTCTAAAAAGAAGTTTCAATCCAAAGTCGTTAACAATGACAACTCAAAAGAAAATTCGAAGAGCAAAAAAATATCCAAAGAGATCATTTGCTATGAATGTCACGACGCTAGTCACATGCGCAACGACTGTCCAATCTACAAAAACAAGATGAAAGGAAAAGGAGAAAAGCCCTTTCAAGCCTTTGATGCATGGGACGATAGCGAGTATGAGGAAAGTGATGAAGAAAAGGATGAAACTGCCTTTATGGGAATCGACAACCTATCGCAAGGCGAGGTAAGTAACTACTTCTTTAATGTTGAAGAATTAGATTTAATAGATGAGAATAATAAGCTGCTTGATTGATTTAAAAGACTTGCATTTAAATATAAGAACTTAAATGTAGAAACTAAAATTCTTAGAAACCAACTAGACTTCCAATCTAACCCGAACAAAGTTTCAAGATTCGTAGATAGTCCATATGTTGATGATGAGTGTAGGCTTTCCTGTGAAACACTCTATAATGATCTTGGAAATATCAAGAATATCAAACACGATCTACAAACCAAGTTTTAATCTACGCTTAAGGAAAACACTGAACTTAGATCTAGAAATGAGGAACTTGTTTCTTGTAATGCAACTCTTAACTTAGATGTTAAAAAGAGTAACGATAGACTTGCACAATTAGATTGTGTCAAGAAAATGCACTTGTTAGCTAATCCTATACTTAATGAGATACTTCAATCTCAATAACACCATAACGATAGAAGTGGACTATGATTCAATCATAATCACAAATATACCGGTAAGACAGTTTATTCAAACCATGTAGTGAATGGTCCACCTAAACCCAAGGTAGTTGTTGAACAAAGGAAATTACAACAACACATTCCTAGACCCAATACTTATCACTCAAGGCGTACATGTACCAACCCACAAACCTATCCAAGGTACTCTAGACAAAAACCTATGCCTAAGTCTATAACGCAAAACCAAAGACGTAATGTCGTTAAGAAACCAACAAATCAATTTAGAACCTTATATCCATGCATGCACTGTAATCGAAATGAACATTATTCTAATGTAAGTCTCTAACGCTTTAAGGTCGATAGAAAGGATCTAAAATGGATACCAAGGGTACGTAACACTAACATAGAAGGACCCATCGACAAAGGGTACCAATGACTTATTTTGGTTTTGTAGGTCTGCCTGAAATCCAAAATTGATAAATGATGGCATCTAGATAGTGGATGTTCAAGGCACATGAAGGGAGACAAGAGCAAGTTCAACTCTCTCCGACCTAACAATGGAAAAGTCAAGCTTAGAGACAACACCAAGAAGAACATCGTTGGTATAGGTAACATTGACAATTCTTCAAACCTTACTCTTGAAAATGTACTTTATGTAGATGGTTTGCAACATAATCTGTTAAGAATTAGCCAATTTTGTGATAACGAATAAAGGTTTGCAAATAACCATCCTCTATAATTAATTATTGGTAGTCTCGTTGATAAGATCAGAACACGCTCTACTTTTAATACTATCAATTTATCTGCTTTTATTTCTCAAGTACAACCTAAGACTAGTGATGAAGCATTATTAGATGACAATTGGACTAATGTTATGCATGATAAATTGCACCAATTCGAACGTAATGATGTGTGGACACTAGTACCTAGACCTAAGCATCCATCCGTTATTAGAACGAAGTGGATATACCAGAATAAAATGGATAAGGACAATATAGTTACTCATAATAAAGCTAGATTAGTTGCAAGCTATAATCAAGAGGAATGAATTGACTTTGATGAAACCTTTGCACATGTTGCATGACTTTAATCAATACACATGTTTTTAGCTTATGCATCCAACAAACATTTTAAACTTTTTCAAATAGATGTTAAAAAATGTTTTCTAATTGGTAACATTAGCGAGGAATTTTATGTTGAACAACATCTTGGTTTTATAAATTCTGATTTTTCAAAACATGTGTATAAACTCAAGAAAGCCCTATATGGCTTGAAGCAAGCACCTCAGGCATGGTATGAAAGATTAAGTAAACTTCTCACTGATAAAGTCTTTTCTAAGTAAACGTTAGACACCACACTCTTTACAAAGAAGAAAGGAGAGGATGTATTAGTAATACAAATATATGTTAATGACATTATATTTGGTGCTACTAACCTTTCTATGTACGAAGAATTTGGTAAGATCATGAAGGCAGAGTTCGAAATAAGCATGATGGGTGAACTAAATTACTTCTTGGTATTGAAAATTAAAAAAGCGAGTGAAGAAAACTTCATTTATCAAGAGAAGTATAGAAAGGGCCTCATAAAGAAATACAATTTGGCTGATACAAAGATAGAGAAAACTCTCAACATAGACAAAGAAGGAAAACATGTCGACATTGGATCCCTACTTTATTTAGCAACAAGTAGACCATATATTATGTTTAGTGTCTGTCTTTGTGCTAGATTCCAATCTGCTCCAAAATAATGCCATGTTATAGCTGTCAAAAGGATTCTTAGAGATCTCTTAGGATTAACCAACCTAGGATTATTCTATCCTCGAAACTCAAACCTACAACTAGTAGGATATTCTGATTCTAACATTGCTGGAAGTACAACTGATTGCAAGAGTACTAATGGTATATGTCACTTTCTAGGACATTCACTAATCTCTTGGGGTAGCAAGAAACAATTGTCTGTAGCATTGTCAACTGCCGAAGTGGAATATATAGCCGTTGGAGCTTGTTGTACACATCTAATGTGGATGCGACAACAATTGCTAGACTACGGTCTTTTGTATGGATATGTTCCAATAATGTGTGATAACACGAGTGCAATTAACATATTGAAGAACCCCGTTCCTCATTCCCGCACTAAGCATATTGAAATATGACATCACTTCTTAAGGGATCATAATCAAAAGAGTGACATCGTGTTGGAATATATAAATATTGAAAAGCAATTGGCAGATATATTCACAAAACTCTTAAAAATAAGAACAATTTTTTATTCATTAGAATGGAATTGGGAATGTATGCCATGTAAATTCAAATATTACACTAACAATAGTCCAAAATTGGAAATTGTTGAACTTAACTTGAAATTCGTCTGTACATAGAAATCCCATCGGTTAGGTCAGATTCCAATCAGTTAGATTATACTGGCAGAATTCAAATTCAAATCATTTCTATTTCTTACTCAAATTCAAATTCAATATCTTTATTATGAACGTGGTGAATCAAGAAAACCAATATTTCCATAACCCTAGGACATCTCTAAACACTATAAACTCACCCATCTTAGAATAAAAAGTATCAATTCACAACTCCTTTTACTCTCTCTAAGTTTCCACTAAACAATGGCCAATTTTGGTGACTCGGTCCAAACCCTAGACTCTAGTACCTACAAACCACCTATCTTCAAAGAAGTGAACTACGAATACTGGAAAATTTATTTCATAACCTTCATGATAGCCTATCACATTGACTTGTGGAAGACATATCATCCAACCGACACTTTCTTTCCATTAACACCATTTTAACTAATGGAAATGAACAACTACTTTCTGTCAATTGTAAGGCCATGAATTGCCTCTATAACTCTATCGACCCATCTATCTTCTATCTCATTGAAGAATGCAAAACACCTTATGAAGCATGCAAACAACTTGTTAACATCTTTGACATTGTCTCCTCTGAAGATGAAACCTATTGCTTTTAAACTCCTAAAACTCAAGACTAGAAACCCGCCTTTTTGACAATAACAAAATGGGGGAAAGAATGAAAATTAAGCACAAGTCATGATTTTTCTTTGTTATTTTTAATGTTATGTCATTTGAAAAATTCTATAATTCCTGCTGTCTTTTATTTGCGTACGAAATCAATAAAGTTATTATCTTTTTATTTGTACATGTCTCTACTTTATGCAATTTACTTTACGCACTTAAAATTATATAAATGCATATCGTTGGGCGGAGCAAGTAATTAAGCTAAATTATAGAAAGGTTTGTTATTCTCAAAAAGGTGATATTGTTGAACCTATTCGTAATTAACAATAGTATGAGGACTTATTTGTAATTAACAAATGTTGTTTTGATGAATAACAAAATAAATATATAATTTAACTTAATGAAAGTTCATTAGTCGTACTAACATTTACACTAAGTGTATTTTAGAATTAAGAGTACGATAAATACATATGAAATGTAAGGAAAAAGACCAAACTCAAAAGACCAAAGTGAAAATCCAATACACAGACTATTCCAACCGATTAGAGCAACATTATGAAGAAGATAATATACATTAAGTGTCATTAACACGGGAGATATTCGACTTTCAAAATAGCTAGTTTTTAGAGCAAATCTACACAATCGATCCGATTGGATTGTAACCCAACCGGTTAGAATCCTCTCAAATTTTGAATTTCAAATAAGTAATGGTCAATACACTCCAACACTATAAATAGAGGTCTTCCCCTTCACATTTCGACACCCCACTCCAGAGCAAACAAGCCCAAGATTTATATTTCATTATTTGCTATATTCAATCCCTCAAAGGCCAAAAATCCCATTTGTTAAGCCTTCATGATTGATCCAAGCTCTCTATACACTTTATACACATTTTATACAGAGAGTTTGAGTGGTTGTAAAGCTCTTGATTGATGCATAACCTTTGTGGTTCAATCAACGAGTTATGAGATTTCAATTCTTGTAAATTGGCACTATACACCTTGCTAAGTGTTTTGTGTTTAGCATAAGAGTTGCTTTGCCGTTTAAGGAAAATCATTCGTAAATGGTGTCTCTTCCCTTAAAGGAAGAGAACATGTAGGGTACGTTGTCTGATCAGCTTGAAAACGTGTTATTTTTAATAATGCCCTTTTCTACCTAGCAAGAGCACTGGGCCAATCTCGTAAGAAATCTCCTTGATATACCAGTCCCATCTCGTATGAATGAGCCAGAAGTTAAAAAAAATGCAAGGGAAGAATGAAAAAATGGGAAACTTTGACGAAAAGAGATAAATTAGCTTTTGAATATGTGGAAGAACAACTCTCCCAAAAAAGCACTAATGCAAAAAAGAAAGATAAGTGAAAAGCCAAGTTAGCGACAAACAGTCCACCTAGGAAAACCCCAATCACTACCAAACCCAAAAACCCTATCGGACCCCCTCGCCAATAATTTATTTATAGTGACCAAATATATATCCTTTGTATCATCCTTACATTGAAATGATAGATGATTAGGCCACGAATTGGTAGTTTTTATGAGCTAAACGATAATAATTAGCGCAGTTTCATTGTGATTTTAGTTTATTTAGGTCATATTTAGTGTTTTCCGCTTTTTCCCAGTTTATTTGCACATTTCTATATTTTTGTAGGATAATGCATGTAATTAACACAAAAATGAGACAAAGGCACTAGAAAACTTAAGGAGGGACCAAAAATGAAGAAATCAAAAGATAGGGGACCTTTGAAGTAAGACAAAAACGGACCAAAGTGAAGATGAAAGAGGATAGACATGAAGAAGGTTCTAGAACAAGACCTTCCCGGTCACTCTTACCGGTGAGGTAGTCAGAATTCCAAAATTTTAGGCTAGGGTTTTGTTGACTTTTCTTGACCTATATAATGTAATTTTCTGAGACATTTTATATGCATTATTCAGCTCATAAATTCAAAGAAGCTCTTTCTCTAGGAAAACTCATTTTCTCTCATTTCTTCATAATACTATTTCATTTTTCCATCAAATAATCATCAATATCGGTGTTTCGCATCTCATAGGCTTGCACAAGCTAAGTTCTCTTGTAATTTCAATATTACTTGTCTACTTATTTTGAAGTGGTGATGTCGTTTTATGTATGTTTTTTATTCATTTCATTTATTGTTGCAATCGTATGAATTGATGCCTCGTTGTTTGCATGATAGATAATCAAATACATGCTTGTGGTGAAATCTTAGTTAATATTCTGGACTTTTAGCGACAAGGATTGTAGATCTTTGTTAAGATCATCTTTCGAATAATAATTAAGTCGATAGAATGTTTGGGAAATGAGATCAAGAAATATAGTTAATAGTGAATCCTTTCTAAACATGTTTTTTCTGTAATTGTTCACTACCGAAACCAATCTAGGTAATTCTCCATGGAACGAATCTGTACTTATATGATTTATATGGAAATTACCCTCGTTTTCTTGCGAGGCCCTCACATGTTAAAATAACATGTTTGAGGGGAAGTCAATAGATGGCGTGAAAGGCAATGGAAACTATGGTCTTTGAGTGATTGCTCAAGTTGTGGGTAAAGAAAGGGTAGCCAATGATTGGATTAAAGTGGGAAAATATTGGTATAATGAGCTTTAAAACCATCTCGACCCATTTTATGAGTTCTTTGAAATCATTAATGATAAGAAGGGATTTTAATTCATTAGTGATTTGTTCTTTTGGGATTCAGACGACATGCCACGTGAGGGGAAGTCAATAGATACAATTTCCTGAGTGCGGTTTTCTTGCCGCATCGTGCTACAACGTTCCTATAGTAGTTTTAAATTTTAATGATCTATCGAGTTATAACCTTTCCCGTGTTATTCTGCGTCAACTCAGCAATGTGTGCCAATTACAATGGATTTTGTCAACAACGACCATTACGTACAAATAATTCTGAAATAAGGTTTTTCCTTGCCCGGAATTAATACCGATTGGAATAGAATCCATTCAGATATAGCATCCGGGTGGGAGCAATTTCTTAGATAAAATTTAATATTCCATAGGGCATTATTGAAGAAGGAAGGAAAAAATATAAAGACTAATATTTCGAATGATGATCTATTGCGTTTAGATTCAGTTTAAATTTTTTACTTGTATTCGGCACTGTTTTTCCCATCTATTTGTAGTATATTGTTTTTAATGAGGCTGCAATAAAATTTTAATATTGTGTTAATTTACCTTTGTCAAATGGTTTAAATTCGTCTTCAATTTGTAGTATTTTTATTGTTAATGTTTGATTTAAATTTGTTGTATTGTTATTGTTTTGGGAGTGTTTTTTGAGTTTGTAATATTGTATGATGTGTTATATTTGAAAAAAAAATTAAAAAAAACTAATAAAAACCTATTACAAAGTTAGAATTTGAGAAAATTAGATGTTGACAAATCTTTGAAGTCCCTGCCGGTAAATAAGGAAAATAAAAAACATAGTATAAATAGTACATAATACATACGAAATTGAGCTAATATAGCACCTATTAAGTGCGATCTAAATTATTAAGTGCGATTTTCACTGTATTAAAGTCACATATACATTGTAACCTTGCTATACCCAAAATACAGGAAAAAAAAACCATGTTAAAAGAGATAAAAAATACGGCCAACACATTTCCAAACCCAATAATTTAACACAAAAAAGTTACACAAGACCAAACACATTGACATTCAAACGAGACCAAATATCATACAAATCGGACATTAAACATGAAATTAATGTTCACATAATTCACAAAAACAAGATATCAGTTTTTTTTGGATTTAAATAAACCCAACCCAAATAGCGGGAGTCTCTTCCCTGCGGATGATTACACATTTGAGGACTTTGACTGTGAGTTCGATAATTCTTCAAACACATTTGGTTGACGACACTGGGTTCTAACTGCACTAGAATCTACATACGGCGCACGCTGGTGGGAGATGATTGGCAATCTATTCTCCTATCGTTTGGACGTGTTAGAAAAGTTGGAGATGCACACAGAATGTCGGTGAGGAGGTGTATCTACAGACATAGGATCTGGCTGTCTTTGATCTTCGTCATGGTCGTGGTAGGCAACAAGTCAAGGATTAATGTTATCCAAGCCACTAGAACTACCGGCGCCACTAAATCCTCCACCATAACTATCATAACCAACAAATTCACTACCAAATATACCGGACTGACTAAAAGCAAGCCCATGCCCATCATAGCCACTACCAAATGTATTTGGCTGACCAAAAGCAGGAATATCATAGCCACCACTAGTAGGACAACCAACAACACTTGAATCAAGTCCACTACTAAACCCAATAAAATCACTCCCACTAGGACCACCAGCAACACCTGAAACAGATGCACTACTAGAACCAGGATCATGGTCATCAACCGGCCGAATATCTAGATCATCAACTGGCCCAATATCATGGTCATCAACAGGCCCAATACCATGGTCATCAGGCTCATTAGGAGAAACATGACCATGTCCATGACCATGGCCACGACCACCATCTCCATTGACATCGTCATCATTGGGGTTGTCATCGTGATCATTATTGTTAGCATCATGCCTATCATCACTTCCATTTAAATCTATTCCCCGATCTCCACATGTTGGGTCTATATAATCCACCTGACTCTGAATCCCATGTTGTACAAAATATCGATAACTATGGCGCACAATTTTTACCTGAAAATATTAATACATATGAAAGGTTGTTAACAAAAACTAAACATATATGGAAAATAGTAACAACATAACTATATATAATTAAATAAGACAAACTAAACACTTACTAAACCGTGAAGTTTTGCCCATGATGGTTGGAAACTAGGATCTTTATCTTCCTTTTTTGTCGGAGGAGTAATACGGTGGCGTGTACAATTTTTGTACCAACTCATATATGTTGGGACAACAGATTTGGTTGTTATAGTCGTAGTAGTATCCACAAGCCGCCCAAAGCGATTGTTCCATATATCAACAAAAAATACATGCTCAATAGGACAGTCGTGATTAGGATGACCTCTTCGATCCATGTTATGAACGGGGATGTTTTTCCACCCCTTTTTATGAATCTTTTGATAGAACCCAAACTACCTCTGGCACCTATCACTAGTATGCCACTCAACATTTTCCATACATATGAGTGTCACCTTCACATGCAAAATTGCACGACCCGCGGTGCAGTAGTCCAGATACTGGTCAATGTTTCTCTTCGGTTTTCATATAATCTATAAATGACAAAATAAATAAGCAAAACACATATAATTATGGTGATAAACATATAATATAACCAAAAGGGAAAATGTAACAAAAAACACAAAAAAAAAACACTAACATGTTTGGGTTCAAGCCGATCAAACATATCTCGAATCACATTTACATTATGCGTGACTATATCCGGGTTATCAGTCCCAAATATGGAAGCCCATCTGTAAAGTTAAATAAATTAGTGAAACAATATTGTAATATCAAATAAAATATATTGACAAAATCTAGGTTATATATATCTAATAAACTAATTAAATAAAAATATTAACTAACCTAACTCCTAGCGACAGTCTAGGGAGACGTGCCTTGGGAGAAAAATCATGAGGCAAACTCGGAATAGGTCTTACACCGTCTATCTTCGTCCAAGCACAGAACATCAAAAGAACAAGGGCCCCAGGCACAGATTCGTTTTTCCTCTGTACCATCCTGCACATATCTCGGTACAAATATGCTTATATGGCCGATCCCCAACTATATGTACTATACTCATTGAAATCAACCAAAAATGGTAAAGGCCAAAGCGCAACTGATACTCCTGCCTTATTCGAAAACAACTGAGATGCGAGTAACATTAAAATGGAGGCTCTAGCAAATCAAACCACAGTTTGTTAATTTGCATTCACCGGTAATTCTAAAAAAGGATCTTTCATCCATTGTAATTTAATGGATAACACATTGCATATGTACCCCTTTGGTGTCTGGTCTAATACCTAACAACTCAATCATATTTAACCTAACTGTTGGCGTCATACCCACCTCAAAACGGATAACAGGAAACCCATCAACCATCATACCAAGAAATAACTCCACGTCTTGTAAAGTGATAGTAATTTCACCCCCCAAAAGTGAAATGTATGGGTCTCAGTATGCCATCTATCCAATAAACATGTAATCAACGCGATAAAATTGTATGTTATGCAACCCATAAAAACCAACCCTTATAATATGAGGTAAAAGTATAGGATCATCTAAACCATGAAATCCAAAGTTATATGTTCTAATTGCACTCTTATCATTCTCATTCCAAACTTTTGTAGAATAGAGATTAGCTTGTTCGTATAACACGTCTACTTTTATCGGACCCGACTCTATAAGAGAATTCATCATAAGCTATATGGAAAATTGTATTGTAACAAAAAATAAACTAATAAATCATAATTTGTCCATATCAACACGTTAGAGCCATTTATCTACCAAAATAAAACTATATTTATGCATGTTAAAAAAATTTCCCCAATTTGTGATTTTACCCTAATCAAACAAATTATATTACCAAAAAATATATTCCACAATAGATGTTAAGGAATTTGCATAATCATTCGTCGTTATCTAAAATTTTACCCTAATTTATAAATTTATTTGCCTTAATTTATAAATTTTCCCTAATTAAATATATAGGTGTTTGGTTTAACCTACAATTCATAATTATATAACCTAATATTTTAAATTAAGCCAACAATTAATTATTATATAATAATTTACTATAAATTGTGATAGAATTAAAATTAAAGAAAAAAGTTAAAAATACTGAACTTCCTAAGGATTAAAGCGTTGACTTTGGCGAATATGGGTACCGAGCAGACGTTTATAGATAGGCCTAACAATTATAAATGGTGATTTTGGTGAAAATTTGGATTTTTTCGTGGACAGGGATTGTTTTGGGAGTGTTGTGCGAATTTGAGTGTTGTGTGAATTTTGGTGTTTTGGTAGTGTTGTGCGAATTTGGGTTATTTTGGTATCTGTATATTTAATACAGATCGCGCTTAATACATGAGATCACATTTATTATGTGTGAAATTTGACCAGATTTAAAAGAGGTCAAATTCGTATATATTATGTGCGATATCTGTTATTATGTGTGAAATTGCATTGGAATCAGATATATTGAATTGGAAAAAGATGCACCCTTAATTGTAATGGCAATTCCCAATGTTAGTGGGGAACTGGAGTGGTGTGAGTAACAATTCTATGGACCCGGTCTATAGTATTATGTTGAGAACGTGGTGTGTCACTCTGATAACTTCGTGACATGCGTTTTGTTATGCATGAAAGTGGATGTGTGCAATCTCATACATCAAATTAGAAGAATGAATTGCATTAACTGGTTACTAGCCCATATACCCAAGATCATTCCCATGATTATATCTCAAATTTTCTTTAAAATGATAGATGTACTTCAATAAATATGAACTTGTTGTGAGTCTTATTAGCTCATTATAGATTGTATAGGAGATATAGAGAGAATATAGAGAGAGACAACAATAGGGTATTATTTATATCAAGTGATTCAAACAAAAGGACTTCTAACCCTCTTTATATAATAGAGGTTAGGGTGTGTACATGATAGGAAACCCTAATTAGGCCCAAGCCCAATATTTCCACCTAAATGACCTATAACACTCCCCCTTGGATGTCTTGAGATCTTTGTCTTCATGCAGTCGATTTGAGTCGATATTCATTCATAATTCTAATGCCAACACATACAAACCATAAGTTCGGAAAACCCAACGTGGGACAAAACCAACACTTAGGCGAGAAATGGTGTTGCCGAATGATAAAGGCCGAAGTACGATGAGTGCGTGTAACTGACTATGAAATCGGTGCCTTGTCAAAACCTTGCCAAAGAAAACTCTGTGGGAAAAACTTTGGTCAAATGACAAAAAAGTACACAATAGTTAATACAATAGCTGGTGAACTAACCATATAAGAAGTGCCTCGTCAAAACCTTGTCAGAGTAAAGCCAGTGGAAAAAAGCCTCTGATTGAAGGAAAAAAAGTGCATGATGGTTAGAAATATACGACTAGATACCCCCTAATTTTGGCATTCCTTAGTTAGTGAGGTATCGTTAATGTGTCTTGTTAAAAACCTTGCCAAGGAAAATTCAGTGGGAAAAAAACCTTGGTCTAAGGACAAAAAGAGTACACGAGCATGCGACTGGATGCTCCCCCTCACTTGCACATGACAGGGTGTGAGGATTTTGACTAAGTAGTAATTAGTGTAATAAGCATTCTTCTGGATGCTACCCCTCGCTTGCACATGACTAGGTGCAAGGATTTCATATTCCAAAAAAGAGTACAAGCATTCGACTGTATGCTTTATTTTTACATGCACACGACTGGGTGTAGTAAAATCCAAACATGGAATAGAATAAGCATGCGACGGGATGCTCTTGTACTTCATATGAGAAGATTTGTTTTGGCGAGATATGCCAAATAGCTTAATCTAGTCGTGTCTCTCTTGACTGATAGCAGTATGTTGTCCTAAGACATGGCTTCATTTAGATTGTGAGATATAACACATGTACTTTATATGGCTAATACCAGCTCGAAGCTATATGCACTCTCTAACCGTCTCATAGAGCACGAGTAGATAAGAGTGATTTGTATGGTGTCTTTCCAAGACCTCCAAGATCTCGCCTTATTCCTAATGGTAAAGACGTAACCATCTAGGAAAAGTCACTTATACGGGTTTGATAAGTAACCGACTTCGGTATAACCGAAAAAGGATTGCGTTAAATCAAGTACCGAAGGAGGTAGGTACCCTCGATGATGCAAATGGGATAAACAAGCTTACTTCCAAAATTACCATAAGGTAAGGGAATATGTCTTTAGTGCCATTTAAGTGGCATCGTATTAGCACGATATTGTGTCGAGCTATACCTTTCACAGCGAACGAGATGTTCGTCCTAGAACATTAGACCAGGTATAATGATGCATTTATTTTACTTAGATATAAACATCATTATTCATTATCTCTTCATCATCTCATTGTGGATGGACCGAGTCTATATCAATGTCTAGTGATCGAACGATCATGGGAGAATCTGACAACTTAGCGCAATGATGACTAAAGCGTCAAAACACCTTCTGGGTGTAGTCTGAATCATGGACTAACATTCAATCTTTACAGGACTCGATGATCAGGGTGAGTCACTACCTTGTCTTCCCAAGATTCTTCATCTCGAAGGGCATATCCAAAAGTGCATTGCGTAATAAACACGCAAGGGCATAATACTTATCCAAGTATCTCAAGTTGATCAAGTACTTACTTAGGCGGGTATACCACATCTGCTCGGATTATTTCAATCCATACAGTGAACATCTCAGTCAATTGAGAACGTGTTCCATGGTCAAGAACTACTTGATTCAAGCTCATGAAGTCACACAGGGACCTTCATCTACATCTCTTTGTCTAAATCCTCATAGAGATAAAACTTTAACCACAATCACATGATGCATACTCAGTTTTTCAGAAACTACTAAACAGATAAAGTAGGGGACCGTTATAACCTCTATTATGGGGAAATAAACCATCTCATAATCAATTATAAGGTGTGAGATAAGTCTTGTGCTACTAGGCGAGTACTGATACATTATCATTATTCTCATCACTCTTCCTTACGAATAACCAAATAAACAAACTCATTTAACAATGGCGGTGTTGGAGCTATAGGTCTTAATACACTTTCGCTAAGAAGTCTACTTGGATTATAAGTTTCCATTAGGCCAGTCTGTTCTACGTTGACTTCAGCCAACAGTGGATGGTTTCGTGTCATAATTTGGTCATATTATCGGTCATCACCGAATATATGAACAACTAATCAATGACAGTGTCGTTTTGTTTCAATATCGTCTACGATATCATGATCGACAGATATTTTGAGACTCTCAGGATGAGAAGGAATCACACATCTCCTTGATCCTTTATAATCTCGTGCGACAAACAAGTTTCAGTTAACCACGTCTGGGTTGAACGAATTAAAAACCGGTCAACTTCCTCGTATCTTGGGAAGAATGACAGATTGACGGCCAACGGCAATGTCTTTTGCTTGGCGGGTTCGGCCAAAACAACGTGTTACGACAGGAACACGGCATCCGACAGGGACGTCTATCCTTGTATGCATTTTGCAGCAGGTATAAATGATATCGTGACATCTCATAAAGTCATTAAATGCGTCTGACATTTAGTCAGACTTGGTGGAGTCTATGCACTTACTTATCACTAAGTGCAGTTTTGGAGTCAAGTTAAAACTGAGTGGGTTATGCCACGTTACTTCACGTCGTTCCTTATCAATGGTAACGTACAAATATCCTTCTAACGACGGGGAGAATAGTCTTAGTGATGTCACTTTCGCATATCATTTGGTAAAGAGATCGCTTGACAATGTTACTCTATCAAATGATAGTTAGGGGATTCATAATCGACTTATGTCCACTTCAGAGGTCCATATTCTGAACGCTATAGCGGATCAATCAAAATATTAATTTAGCACTCCAAACACGTGTTAATATGAGACTTCTGGCTCATAACCAGTAAATAGCTGGTACACATATGGTGTTTGAGTGTCTATAGACCTTGTAACGGACCAATGCAGCAAAATAGCATAATCTCACATGGAAATATAAATCTTGGTGTGCAAGACTAAGAAGTTCGTGCAATCATTTGCAGTCGCATCATCAAAATTTTTGTGAGTCCAATTGAGTCTAAACATAATCGGCAGAATGTTCAATTTCAATTCCCAAACTCAAGTAATTCAAATCGAAATTTCAATTCTTACTCTTCAGCATTATCAAGTCGACTAGACTTTTTAAGATAATCTAGATCAGGGCTAAGAGTTTGAGAAGTGATGCATTCCTGTGGACAATAATAAAATGTGACTTTATTGTCGATGCATCAACCATAACCATTTATATTTATGGTCCGTGTTATGGTTGGATAAGTCCACAATAACCCCTTAAATTCTTTACAAGAATTCTACGAGTCCATTTTTGTAATCTTTACAGATATTAATCTTTCAAATAGAGCATTAATGGCATGGATTTTGGATTAATCACAAAATTATCTCCTCAAATATGATCCAAATGTGATGCGATTATAAATCAAGTATTGTCTTTTGACATGAGAATATCTCATCTGGTCAATGCCACGATATCAAAATGCTCTTATCAATCGACGACAGGCGAATGATAGTACAGACAATCATGTCTTAGCATCTAAATCATTTATCAATCGACGACAGATGAAATGATAAGATAACTTTAAATGCTTTAAAAAATGTGGTAGCAACCACTTGAAAGACATTTCAACTTCTCTAAACTACGCTTTTGGTCGTATTGAGTGGAGGCTATGTAAATAAATTTTGATTATTTCATGAGATGTTATCAGTAACCCTAGTTTCTTGAATATTTTATAACTCAACAAGGTATGACATGACCTACAGGACTATAAGGCCTCATATTTGACAAATCAATTTGATTTTAACAAAGATTTTGATTTGGAACGATATGTCTATAATCATTGTCACAAAAGACTTTTTAGGCAAGTAGTTAGTGAAATTATGTGGTACACTGTTACCCAGTATTTCCAGACAACGAACTTCTGCACATGTATTGCCATAAAGATTGATAATTTAAAGTTTGGTCACATTTTGAAAGGAATTTGCTCAAAACACTTTAAATTATTTCGACAAATTTTGTAAAGAGGCAAAGCATAACCCAAATGGAAAAATCATAATCCAAATGAAAAAACATAATGCAGATGAGCGACAAACCGGCTTAATGATTTAGCAAAATCAATATAGAAAGGTACCAAACTCATTTGAGCCACAAAATCGGAGGTCTCAAGTGTTTACTTTCAGTTAGCTTTAACCAGATTAACATCGTCTTTTCCACCTTTATAATAGTTTTGAACTATTTAAGGAGTAACCATGCATGACATTTGTCTTTATAGCATAGATTTGGCTCCTTGAGCATTATCTCTTGCTTTGGGATAACGGGCCCTATTGTTTCTTTCAAAGACTGCCTTGGAGCCATAGGTTTTCGGTTTTGACGATTGTCTAAACCTCGCTTAGCTAGGCAAGCGTCGGGCTCGTGACAGTTCGAGACAAATAACCCTTGTCTCGGTTCTCGATTCGTTGAAAAAAAATGTCCATGAAGAGCATTAATATCAGGTAAACAATTCTCCATTGACCCAATAGGATTAAAACTGCTCATCGGGGAATTTTCTCATCCATACACAGATGGGCGATGAAGGAACATGCTGAATATAAATTCATGATACTGCTTATGAAATACAATTTCCAATCTAGTATTTTGGTGAATGATCACTCCAATATGCCAATTTCAGACATTTGTTCACCATAAACGTCATCACGTCTCAAATGTGACGACGGAATAAAATCAACGCCTTAGCCTTCATCTCGTGAGTAAAAACAAACTCATGTTATACTCATCAAAGATGCCATCCAAAAAATTTGGGCATCACATGTTCAGACATCAGGATGACTAACATGTGGTGACGGAATAATATCAACTATTCGCCCCAAGATTGGAAATTATTCTCCATATCAGCAAACAACATTCGAAAAATGAAATTGAAATGATTTAAAAAACTATGGATATAAGTTTGTAAGTAAACAAGTTTTGTAACTTTTGGATATAAGTAAATAAGTTTGTCATAAACTGATTCATGTTGTTTCAGTTTTCTCTCTTTTTATAGGAGAGTATTACATATGATGTTATTTAATTAACTTATTAGTTACGCATTCCGACCATTGTAATTTTTAAAATAATTATAAACCGTCCATGTTAGTCTGAGTTTATTATCACCGCTGAAAAAATTATGGTGGGACATAAACAAATGTGAGCGGAGCTGCATGGAGCGGGGGCAAATGATAGGATGACATGGCTGACATTGTCAGATATTGTTAATCGCATATCTAAATTGTATTTTTGTGTAAAAACACAAGTCAAAAATGTGTTTTTCATCTTTTTTGAGTTTTGTGCATCTGTATGAAGCAGCGGCCTTTCAAATGGAGTCGAAATTTAGGCAATGGAATGGAGATAAAACATTCTTGATTTGATCGATGAATATTGATTTGATCGCTGAATTTCTAACAAGAGAGCTTTACTGAGGAAAACTTTACTTCTTTCTTGGTTTTATTTTAGAAGAAAGAATGTATGTTTTTAAAGATATTCGAGGTGTTTTTATCTGTTCGTGTATATTTCATTTAACAACCAATAAAATTGGCGACACAGAAAAAAAAAATTCCACCAAAGAGTTGGATTATTGTTTTCAGCTTTTTAGGATTATTTTGACAAAAAGTTTGAAATTTATAAAATTAAAAAAAATCGTACTAACTAAACACGTATAGATTTTTAAAATCTAAAATTAAAAAACATGGGTTAATTTTGGATTGGTACATTATCTACAACTTAATTAGGATTGGTTCAAAAAAGTGAAAATAATTAAGTATTGTTTCATTTCAGCGATGAGCAATGACAGTATGAAACGTGTATAGTTTCGCGGTGAGCGCGATGCACTGGATTGCACTCAAAATTTTCTGAAAATTCAGCGTTGCTGATTAGTTTGGAAAATTATCATTTCAATTCCTGTAGTTCAAATCTAATTATAAAAGGTTATATAATTCGTAATTTTGATACATTACATCTTAAAATTTAAATAAAATTAATAAAAAGTAGGAAAATATATCCAAAAAATCTTTAAAAAAGGAAAAACCCTGAAAAAACAAGAATAAAATTTTAAAAATCCAAAAAAAATACAAAAATAATCCCAAAAATCTAAATCAACAAAAATTTAAAAACAACATGAGTTATTTAAAAAAAGTCTTAGTTATTTTTAAAACAGTTTTAGTCATTTTAAAAACATTCTGAAATATTTTAAGCCATTTTAAAAATAGTATGAGTCGTTTTAAGTCATTTTAAAAATAGTTTGAGCAATTTTAAAAACATTTTGAGCAATTTTAAAGTCATTTTAAAAACTGTACAAGTCGTTTTAAATCATTTTAAAAATAGTCTGAGTCTTTTAATTCATTTTAAAAATATTTTGAGTCGTTTTAGTTCATTTTAAAAATAGTCTGAGTCATTTTAAAAACAGTCCGAGTAATTTTAAAAATAGTCTGAGTCATTTTAAGTTATTTTAAAAATAGTCTGAGTTTTTTTAAGTCATTTAAAAAGAGTATGAGTTGTTTTAAAAATAGTCTGAGTCGTTTTAAGTTATTTTAAAAACATTCTCAGTCGTTTTAAGTCATTTTAAAAATATTATGAGTTGTTTTAAGTCATTTAAAAAGAGTGTAAGTTGTTTTAAAAACAATCTGGGTCGTTTTAAGTTATTTTAAAAGAAAACTGAGTCATTTTAAGAACATTCTGAGTCGTTTTAAAAATAGTCTGAGTCATTTTAAGTCATTTTAAAAACAACCAAAGTCGTTTTAAAAATAGTTTGAGTAATTTTAAAAATAGTCTAAGTCGTTTTAAGTTATTTTAAAAACACTCTGAGTCGTTTTTAGTCATTTTCAAAATAGTATGAGTAATTTCAAAAACAATCTGACTCATTTTAAATCATTTAAAAAAACAGTTTGAGTCATTTTAAGT
The DNA here is from genome assembly GCA_963682055.1 of Primula veris. Lineage (NCBI taxonomy): Eukaryota > Viridiplantae > Streptophyta > Magnoliopsida > Ericales > Primulaceae > Primula > Primula veris. The sequence continues at coordinate 21,303,433 of OY821741.1, forward strand.
CATTTTGAAATAGTCTGAGTCGTTTTAAGTCATTTTAAAAATATTCTTAGTCGTTTGAAGTTATTTTAAAAACGGTCTGAGTAATTTCAAAAATCGTTTAAGTCATTTAAAAAAAGTTTAAGTCGTTTTAAAAACAGTTTGAGTAATTTTAAAAACATAGTTGTTTTAAGTCATTTTAAAAACAGTTTGAGTCGTTTTAAGTCATTTTAAGAACAATCTGAGCAATTTAAAAAACAGTTTGAGTCATTTTAAGTCATTTTAAAAAATAGTCTGAGTTGGTTTAAGTCATTTAAAACAGTCTGAGTCGTTTTAAGTCATTTTAAAAATATTACGAGTCGTTTTAATTATTTTAAAAATAGTCTGAGTAATTTAAAAAACAGTCTGAATTGTTTTAAATCATTTCAAAAACAGTCTGAGTCGTTTTAAATCATTTTAAAAACAGTCTGAGTCGTTTTAAGTTATTTTAAAAACAATTTGAATCGTTTTAAATTATTTTAAAAATAGTTTGAGTTAATTTAAGTCATTTAAAAAACAGTACGAGTCATTTTAAAAATAATCTGAGTTAATTTAAATAATGAGAAAGAGAGACCTGCACCTACCACCACCGTCGACCACCACCGATGCCCACTATTGCCAACCACCAGCGCATCCCACCACCTCAGTCTCATCACCGCCGCGATATATTATATAGATATACAGATATGTATATATATACATAAATATATACATATATATGTATATATATATATATAGAGAGAGAGAGAGAGTGGAAGAGAGAGAAGACATGCGACGGGCAACAACAGGCGGTGGAGGCAGGTGGCGGGCAACGACGGACGGCGGAAGCAGACGGTGGTGATGGTCATAGTTATTTTTAATTTTTAAAAGAGAGAGTGATAATGGAAAAATAGAATTGATAGGTATTTTATATTTAATGATTAATGCACTGATACTTATTTAGTTTTAAAAATAACTGACCAATCATTAATTAAATTTTATAAAATAACCATTTATTTAATAATTTTGTTTGTATGTACCGATCATTAATTAACCCAACTAAATTACCCAACTAAAGGGTCTAAATTAAATATCCAATTTGACTCTAACAAAAACAACAGTGACAACAAATTATCTTTAATAAGTTTCCTCGCGTTGTTTTCTTTTTAATTGCATTATGACTGCCACGTTATTAATAGGTATTAATATCAGACCTTCTAGAACAACTTTCCACATAAAAATACTCAACAGTTGTCAAAATCCACAATAATGTTGTATCATTAATGTGTTTTTAGGAAAGGGGGCTCCAATAATTGTTTTATTGGAGTATCCAGTAAAAAAAATCTGTACCGTTGTATCTATATTCACAAACACAAATTTAGAATAGTTTGTTTTGGCTTTATTAAAAGCATCCATAATAGTTCTATTAATTTTAATAATATTAACTTTGATAAATCATCATTTAATTGCAGGTTAAATAACACATGTGTAACTTAAATTTAAACTTAACATTAGTGTATTAACTTAACAAAGTTATCTAATTTTAATTAAAATTAATTATTAATTGAAATATCATTAATTAGTCATTTTGCAAATACCACTAAAATAAGAACTAAAATAGTAATAGTTGAAATAGAGTTCACGTTCAAATTAATGTTATTTTGTCACATCATCAATTAACAAAATTAAAAACATTTTAACAATTTTTTTAACATCTATCTATAAAGATAACACATGATTTAACATAACTAAAGACAAAAAATTGTATTTTTAGCTAACTATTTTAGTTAACAATAGAAATAACAATATTATTGTAGATGATCTAACATGTGTTGTGTTTTTAATAGTGTTCTGGTTAGATATGAATCATTGGATTTAGATCAAACGGTCCACAATTTTGTATGGGAGACTCCAATAAAAAAAAGTTTAGTGAAGCGCTCATCCGTGTTTTTAGCATCACACCGAACCGGGCCATCCTTCTAGAAGACCTTTCTCTCTCCAACTGGATTCCTTTTTAAACAATGCGCCTTTACGTTCCCAAAGTCAATTACAAATTTAGTAGTATCCCAAGTTAGGGATTTTTCTTTTTGAAATGGACCCAAACTTGGAGATTGAAATAATGTTAATCTCATAGTTTTCATCATCCCATTTTCTTCTATTGGCTTAACTAACTCCATTGTTTTATGTTGGATTATCTATTTGTTTTTTTCTAACAACTGATAAAGCTTGGTGATATTACTTATATTGTTATAGATAGTCGAGGACTGTTAGATTAGTGTATATCAAGGCAAATCAATTACGTCGGTGAATCTTTGTAAAAGTGTGTGCCAAATAGTCTCGGATCATATCATCATCGTTTCAAATTTATTTTGTATGATGTAAGAAATTTTGCTTAAAACATGGCAGACAATTAGATTTTTTGTCAAAATAACGAGTATAAATAGAAGATATGTCTCAAACACGAAAATAATTCACTGTTTGTCAAAAAGAAATTTGGTGTTTTTTATAATTCTTTTGTTGAACTTGCTATGGGACATGGGAAGCCACTTATATACGTATTAAAAGTATGACTCATATTTGCAATTTGTACATTCGAAAGGTACAAGTACCCATAACAAGTCTGGGTACACATATAGGAAATGTTACCCTTTGTTTTAAAAAAGTTGTGAAAATGTTAAAAGTTTTAATACCATCTGCTCCATTTGAAAATCTTTAAATTAGCCAATTTTATCCTTTGTTTTGTTTGAAAATATTTACTTTTGGAGTATAGGAAATTCTTTCTGATAAAAACCTAAAAGTAAAACCAAGTAAAAAGACAAATAGATTCTGGCAAGAAACACACTCATCACAAACTAATTAGATCACATATGTAATTAATCCAAAGTCCAAACACTAACAATCACTGCTCTTATAAATAACTGAACTTCCCGCTCTCCTTTTCGCCACACACAAACCCAACAAAACAAACACAAAAAATTAAACACCATTCAATAACAAAAGAAAGAGGGAAACATCTTCTAGAAACTATGACTACTGAGTTCACTGAGCTAATCCCGGGTCTACCCGAGGAACTCGCCCTCGAGTGCCTAACCCGTCTTCATTTTTCAGCCCATAAATCCGCCTCTTTTGTATGCCAACGATGGCGAAACCTCTTAAACAGTAAAAGCTTTTATTACCACCGTAAGAAAACCAAATTCACCCAAATATCCGCTTGTTTAGTCCAATCCACCCCAACTCTACCCGGAAAATCAACCCGACCCGATAAATACACAATTTCTTTATTTGACCCTGTGACAAACTCATGGGAGAGAATCGATCCGGTTCCGAAATACCGGGACGGATTGCCTCTTTTCTGCCACCTGGCGAGCAGTGAAGGGAAGCTCGTTTTACTTGGTGGGTGGGACCCTGATACTTACGAGCCGATTAGGGATGTTTTCATATACGACTTTGTTACTTGCAGATGGAAAGAATCTTGCCCTATGCCCTCGAAAAGATCTTTTTTCGCTACTGCTGCTGTTTCTGGTACCGTTTACGTCACAGGAGGGCATGATGAAAATAAAAACGCCTTGAAAACGGGTTTGGTGTTTGATATTATGGAGGATAAGTGGACCGAATTGGGCCAGATGGTGGAGGAGCGAGACGAGTGTCACGGTTTTGTATCTGATTCAGGAAATTATTTCTGGGTTGTTTCTGGGTATGGGACCGATAATCAAGGGGCTTTTAAAACAAGTGCCGAGGTTTACGAATTTGGGCTAAAACGATGGTCCAAAGTTGATGATGTTTGGGCGGAAAACACTTGCCCGAGGGGGAATGTTGGCGAGGGGCAAAATGGTAAATTGTCTTCATGGTCAGGTTCGGAGGAGGGGGTTAGGGTAGGGACTTGTGGGGTGGATTTGGGCGATCGGGTTTTGGTATCCGGGTCGGGTTATCAAGGTGGTCCTCATGGGTTTTATTTAGGGGTTAATAAAGGCAAATTGGTGAAAATGGATGTGCCTGATGATTTCTCTGGCTTTGTTCAAACTGGTTGCTGTGTTGAGATCTGATTTTCCGGCTTTTATTTTTAATTTGTGTAATTGTATTACTTTGGAGGAAAAAAGTTTGTCAATGATTTAAGATGTGTAGCTATGCTATAGTGTTCTAAACTTTGTGGCCTACTTTTGGTATTTTCATTTATTATGGCCTCATTTAGTTGTGTGTTTCATAATTTTTGTTAAAGAAATGTCAAATGTTCTAAACACCACTGCAAATTTGTTTGTGCTGTCTGTTTTTATTATAAAATTATGTGTAATTTTAATCGATTTATAATTTGAAATTATATGATCAATTTTAAAAAAAATTTATTCCGACAATTTTAATATAACTTATTAGTCAGTAAAAATTACATGCATTTTCGTAATGTAAAATCAATAAAGTAATATTTTAATTGAACTATAGGTCTTAAATATTCTGTTTCCTATCTCATTTTGGACACGGAGACATGTTTTTACATATTACTGGTAATCCGTATTTGGTGTATGTCCCTTGTGAAAATTGAATTGCGTACTGAACGGATAGGTCTTCTGGTCTTGTGTTTACTTTACATTACTAATGTAATAACTAATTTATGATCTTCCGAGTTATTGTAGTAGGTTTTCTCGTACACTGCAGCAGTTCTTGAAGCAAAAAGAAAAAAAATGAAGAGGTGGAACTTCGTTCAACAAGACGCTTGGAATGTAGATTAACACTATTTCCGTCTCAATATAATTGTCTTGTTTCGAAAATTGTTGTGTTATTTAAATATTTGAATCAATTTCAAAAAATTCAACAAAAAAGCATTAAAAATCAAAATTTCAAAACAAAAAGTATTTTTTACTTATAATATGAGATTATAGTTGTAAATTTAATATGATTTAACTATAAAAATAGATATTTTAAAAAATAAAAAAGAGAAAATTTACTAAAAAAATGAAAACTTGACACTTATTTTGGAATATTCCAAAATAAAATACATTATACTTATTTCGGAACAGAGGGAGTTACATTTTACTTCCGGCATTTTTTATTTTTTTTATATTTTGGAATATTTCATAATTTTAGAAATCTCAAGTGACGCAATTTTTTTTAGTACAATTTCTTTTTAGTTATAGATTTGGCACCCCCCATAAAAATATGTTACTTGTACATATATTTATAGCTAATGTTTGAAACCAAAACACAATAATTAAATTTGGGCCGAAAGATCCAATTATATTTTTCTTTGATATTGTACTCTTTAAGATTTAATTAAAAAAAAAATAACATCAACAACACTTCTCTTCGTGCGTGTCAGCGTGTGTATCAAAATAAAAAACAAAGTTGAAAAACGAAAAACTCCACTCCTCTGTGCTGCTATGCACCGCATTGATTGGGGTTAGATTTAATTAAAAAAACATCAACAATTCTATCCTTCTGGCTCGGCAAGGTATACTCTTCTATTTATTTTTTCCTTTAATATGCTTCTTTTTATTATATGTATTGATGTTATGTTGCACCATAGGTGTTTGATTAAAGTACTCAAAGGGAAAAAAAAAATAGGCTATTAACTCTTAGAGTTTTAATCTGCAGATCTGGCATCGCTAATATTTTTATCGAGTATAAAATGGGAAAGACACCTAAAATAAATTCGTTCAACACAGACTGGAAGAGGATTAAATCAAATTGGTAATCTGCAACGACCTGGTGATACTCGCTGGAGTTCTCACCTAAAGTCTGTTTCTAGCTTGATAAAAATGTATAGTGCTGCTTGCATGGTTTTACTTAATATTTATGAAGATGGATCTACTTCTCTAAAGGGAGAAGCTCGTTCAACACATAAGACATTAACTTCCTTTGAATTTGTCTTTATACTTCATCTTATGAAGTCAATGTTAGGAATCACGAATTCTCTTTGTCTAGCTTTGCAATCTAAAACTCAAGACATTCTTAAGGCTACTTCAATGGTTTTATCTACTAAAAGCCTTTTTCAAAATCTTAGAGATGATGAATTCGATGATTTGGTTGCTACCGTCAAACTCTTTTGTGAATCACGCAACATTGATATCCCAAACTTGAATGCAAAATATTCTTCGAGGTATGATCCCACTCGTGATAACTTTTCAGTACTTGACCGCTATAGAGTTGATATTTTCTATCGTGCTATAGATTCTCAAATTCAAGAACTAAATCGTCGCTTTGATGAGCAAGTAATGGAATTGTTAGTTTTTAGTTCTACTTTGAATCCTAATTGTCACTCTTCAATATTCAAAATTGATGATATTTGTCTACTTGTTGACAAATTTTATCCGGAGGACTTTACGGAGTTTGAGAAAAGTAACTTGAAATTGGAACTTCGACATTACGAGAATTGTGTTATTTCTCTTCCTGAATAAAAGAATTTATCATCGATTTCCGAGCTTTGTCAATGGTTGGTAGAAACAAAATGGTCTACAACATATCAGCTTGTTTATAGAATTGTGGTTCTCGTGCTTATTCTTTCCGTTTCTACCGCCACCGCAGAAAGATCATTTTCAGCTATGAATATCATCAAAACTAGTATTCGTAATAAAATGAAAGCCGATTATCTTGAAGATTGTATGATGATGTATATGGAGAAAGATATTGCTTCAAAATTTAGCACGGAAACTATCATTGATGCATTTGCGAATGCGAGCAGCCGTCGGGTTCATTTCTTTTGATTTTATCAGGTATCATGTTAGTTATTTGCAATAATTTTTGTGTTTATGCTTTGGTATTTGTTCAACAACACTTAAATAGAGTATATAGATTATGGGTGAGTATGAAAAATTATTATTTTAAGTTGTTTTTTTTTTTTGGTATATTTTGGCACCCCCCATTTACACATTCTGGCTTCGCCCCTGCCCCATGTGCGTGACCCGAGGCTTATCTTATTAATTAAAGTAGATAAAACTAAGCGGCAAGTGCTCAAGCTCAACTGCCATGTGCCAATGCTCAAGGATTAAGGTACACTTTATAAATTTTTAATAGTATTTTTTGGAAACCTGGTGTGTTTTAATTTCTACGAAAAAATGTACACATAACAGAAAATAATATGCTCACATATAATATAAATATCAATTACAATTTTCAAATAATAAGAGTATGTAAATAATATCGAAATGAACTAAATTCAAAGACGAGCTAACTGTAACCAGTTTTCTTTAAACGACATTTGTCTCGTCACCTCTGCTTCTGACTAAATGGTGCACTTCATTTCCAAGTTACAACGTCTATCATATGTGACTCGACAGAAACGGCACCGAGCCACGATCGGGCAGTTGTTCGTGCGGTAATCTCTCTATATGTATGCATATGTGAATGTGTGTAAATGTGTATATGTCATGTATGAAACTTGTCTTGGAAAAAGTAGTAAAAATAATAATAGACCATCATGTTTTTAAAACATTCTATATTTAACTCCTACTCATAAAAGAGACACACTTAATGGGGTAATAAGTTTTGTAACTCAGAAAAAAAAATTGCATTCAAAACTATTAAAAACAAAGTTTTTTCCAACAATCCCCCACATGAAAACAATTTTTCAAGATGCAATGTGCAACTAAATGCAATCGAGAGAACCATGAGAATTCGCTGCATAAGAACAGGTAGCGCGTGCCTTGAACCTGTCATAGCGAAATAACTTTTGAATATACTTGCCTAAGGTAGCATAATGTTTTAAACTCTTAGCGTTTTGTGTATACCAAAATAATACCCGCACAGTGCCTTCTCTACACCACTTACTAGGCCGTTTAGTTGTTGTCCATATTTTTCCCTGGACTGCTTTGGCAATTATAACCGAGTACTCTAGTGATTTAGCCCTAGATCATCACATAGTATCGGCCATACACATTTGTTATAGGTTATTTCAAGTCAAAGGTGTCCTGACTCACCTCACTCGATATTCGAAATACTTGATTCATTAAGAGCCTCATGCTCACCCTTAAAATGGTACAGGTCTATCACTCTTTCATCATAGAAATGAGCTGAGAACTTATGTTCTTGAGTTCTTTGTTCGGTCACTCGCACAGTTGAGTTTTCCCATTAAACCTGAGACTGGAGTTTCTAATACAGGTTGGGGTAGCTTATGTGAATGTTTCCAATTTATTGGGCTTCAACCCCTATTTCCCTCGATGATGCTCCGACTCTTCCACGAGTTAAGCATTTTGTATATGGATCCGCATTATTATCCTTATACCTTGCAAAGTCTAAGGATACCACACTGTTTGCTAGCAATTCCTATTACGGACTTGTGTCTCCGACGACTATGTCATGACTTTGTCGGGACTTTCCACTATACAATTACTCTAATCCTCTTAAATAATTGACTGATTGTAGCAGAGCATGCTTATTGCGGGAAACAGATTTTGGCCACTTGGAAATATCTCCCAAGAGTTCTCTATATCTCGATTCATGAAATACATATTCTCATTCATGAGGTGTCTTTTCCATGTAGACTAGAGTATAGGTATTGAAATTATCAACACTATTAGTTTAGTTATAGTCATTGACTATATGTCTCACGCGCCTATCAACCTCATTGCTGATGGTCTCTTCCCATATACACATTATATGGATAACATTGATTATTTCAATGTCATTGATTTACCTTCACTCATGAAGGTCAATGGTTGAATAAAGTTTCATTTCTCATCCTTTACTATGCCGAGACACTTCATCTTCCTTACAAGATTCACTTGCCCTCATATTTCCAGCATCGTTTGAGTATTTACTTGTCTTGGGTAGCGCAATGCTTTGAACCCTTAACGTATTAATCACACTCGCCAGACATTTAAAGTTTTGCGGGAAACCTTCTCTTTTATAAATTATGCTTCTCGGGCATAGAACAATAATTTATATGCACTTTAAAGTCATCTGACTTGTACACTAGAAAATCGATAAGAACTATATTCGGTGCTTATCCGATGAACACACAATCTACCATTTTCGATCCTATTTAATTCCTTCAAGTAACAAGAATTGAGATCTTTCTTAGGTAGCACCAAACTTTCATGAACTTATAGTCAGGCACCATGCCTTATATAATTCTAATTGTTTGGTCCAACTTTCTAAGCGGTAGTTTGTTCAACACAAAAGTTGCGGAAAGCTCACTTGCCGCATAAATTCATATTTTAACCCTGAACTTTTCAACATGACATTCGTTGTTTAACAACTATATTTTTGCTCGAGAGCATAATAAGTCGTTGTTTAACGATTTATTTTATTCCAACAACACAATTGTGTGAACAGTGTCTCATGTTCACCGTTTCATTCACACTTACCATGTGAATATAGCGTTTCAGAACTAGTTAGACAATATCTAACACGTCCAAAAATAGTCTATCATTTATTAATTAACACTTAATCATTAGATTAAAGTTGGTAGATTAACACAACAGAACACCCATGATTAAACATATTTTATGACAATCCTTAATCCTCAACAATAGAATTCGTGTATTGATTCTTATTTGAATGAATATTTTGACTGATTTTTCTTTACTTCTCATCAAGTAGACATATCAATGTTTAGTACAACCATCAATAAATTGAGGAAATACCTTTTAACCTTTTCTTTGTTTGTACGCATCTCGAATGCACCAAATCATTAGGTTATGTACTCCGTTCGAAACTTCAAACTGAATACTTAGCAATACATTGCTTCAAACACAAACTTGTATTTGTGTTTCAATTTAAATAATAGATTTAGAAAAACAAAACCTTTATGATTCTATAGTTTAATGACCTACTATATCATGTCGAATCTGTGAATTAGTTGAATAACTCAACATGTCATTATTGACCACAAAAGTATCAACTAAAATGCTCATTTTGAACAAATAGTCACTCATGTATTGCCACAAATAAGCAAACTTATCACAATATGATCCTAGTGTTTTGCCTACCGAAAGCCTACTGCCCTTAGGTTTCAAAAACCACTAGTCATGATTTAGATTAATATGCTTACACTTGTTAGTGGACTTCCAAACATTTAAAACGTTTACATATATTAATGCCTCCACAGTTCGTGCATTCTCTTTATCCTCATTCAGAACATGCACATTTTAATTGAGAAACTTAACCGGTTTTAATGTGGTAAATGAATTATATCATTTATTTCAGACGTTTAAGGTCTATACCACTGAACCGTTAGGCATCTCTCACTCGCCTGCAGGCACGTTGGGGCATGACTAGATTACCGATCTATATTATCGATGGGTTACCCCCATATTTGGGGATTCTTGGGGTTCTCCCCCAATGATAGTAATATAATATTACTAAATTACTATTCTCAATAATAGTAATCTCAACATATTCATAATATGTTTTACTAACAAATTAATAATATGTTATTTCAACAAATTATTAAATGTTTTTCAAACAAATAAATAAGATGTTAATTTTAACAAATTATTAAATGTTCTTTCAGCAAGTTAATAAGATGTTATTTCAACAAATAATAAAATAGCCGATATTTGTTTATTTTTAAAATAAAACTCAACAGCCATTTATAATTTGTTTAACCATCAAATTATTTGCTATTGGATGAACAAAGTTGGTTTATAAATAAACTTTCATCCAAATATGTAACCGACTCGTCAATGCAATTCGTAAGTAGATGATAAACCTCTCTATAAACGTCAACAATGACTGCCGTTATAATACTTTATAACTCTCCAAAATAAATTGCGATTAATCATAATTAATAAGAAGTTACAAACACTCGTCATTAATCTCATTAATGATCACCGTTACAAATTTTGTAACCCTTCAAATTAAATTGTAATAAATCATAATTAATTAGGAGACCACCCAATATGTTACCACATTAGTGCCTTTAATCATGGTGGTTTCAAAATTGTAACATCACTCATTAATTTGTTATAAATTACAATTAATAAGTATACCATCCATTGTATCACCACATTAGTGTCTTTAATATGCACTAATGCAAAATTAATAGGAGTTACATTGTCACCCACAATGTTCTGGCCAGTTCTAAGTACCCACTGTGTTCCGGATATTTCCCACAGAAAACTATTCGTTATCTCAAATAACAAACACGCACAATCTAATTTCAGAAAATAAAACTAAAACTCCTCCTTCGCAAACACCAAATTTCTATAACCACGCATGGTTTGAAAAAACTGATTTTGCAAGAGTATTCTAGTTCATTCACGAAAAAGATTATCAAATTCTGAAAGATTTATTCGGCCGTAAACACCATATAAATTTGATTTTACAAAGAACAATCTAAGAATTCAAACAAGTTCTGTCGTAAGACCCAAATTCTGAAAATCAGAAAGTGGTTTTACAAGAACTATTTCGAAACCACTTCTGTCGTAATCCCCAATTTAATGGCTTTTACTATAAATATTCCGAAAACATCACCAATCCTACAAATCCATTTTAGAGATGCATATGTCTACACAAATACTCATTGGAAATTGTTAGTTCTTTTAGTAACATGAAAACAATAAACATTAATAAATCCACTAACAATATAATCTAGTCTCTAACTATATTGTTCACATTAATAAACAGTAATACTTAAACTAAACATGTATTAATACTTAATACATGTAACACATGAATTTCCACAAAACCTGTAAAGCATGCCTGTATTAGTCAAAGTACAAAAGTCATGTACAAAATATAATACAAGTTTGTAGCTCAAAGGTTTAACCATGTACAAATCCAAGGCAATGTCCACTTATCCGAACAACACACCAATATTGGTCAAACACAGTACAGGGCATCATAAACAACATGCAACCGTAGTGTATATGGAATATATTTCACATGTTAGTTTATAAACTAATAAATCACAAACCAAATAAATCCAATATTATCAGAAGTAACTCAACCTAGTAACTTTCTATTTGGAAGTGTGGTCTTTAAACATGCTCTGGTCATTCGAAATATATATTACATTTTAATTATAACATTCAATAAAGCAGTAAGCGTGTACAACTCATACACATTCTCAATTGGTTAGACCAATTCTAAGAAAAGGAAAAACATTAACTTATCCACTGAAATGATAAGCAATTACCACCAATTATATAATTCATTGTCCACATGAAAAGTTGCAAAGCTACACCAAAACAAGACTACACAGTATTAATTACTATGTATTTTTACAGAATGTAGAACGCACATTAACATGGTCATCCATACAATCAAGATAGACATTCAATGCTCAATACATATATTTATATATCTAAACATGTTTGTACACAAATATAAACAAAATACATACGCACTACACATAAACGACGGTTTAGAAACCGGAAAAGGGAATTTAACACAAAACCCCAAAGAAGGTAAACACATGAAAAACGTGTTCGACAATTCAACCGAAAATACCAAATTCTCAAAACCAATGTTTGTTAGAAAATGATTTTCCAAATAATTGTCTTAGCCACGGAAATAATTTTCTGTAAATCCATACACCGAAATTATTGTATTAACATACAAAAACACAACAAATATCGTTTAAGATTGTTGGGTACGTTGTAAATAAACACAATAATTTCTATGGAAAATAAATGGACAAATAAACAGAAAATAATATCATCACATATAATATAAATACCAATTACAACCTTCAAATAATAAAGAGTATGTAAATAATATCGAAATGTACTAAAGTACGAGACGAGATAACTGCACGCAGTTTTTCTTAAACGATATTTGCCCCGTCACCTCTACTTCTGGCTAAATGGGGCATTTCGTTCCCAAGGTACAACGTCTATCACATGTGACTTGATGGAAATGGCACCAAGCCACGATCGACCGTTGATGGTGCGGTACTCTCTCTATATGTATACATATGTGAATGTGTGTGAATGTGTATATGCCATGTATGAAACTTGTCTTGGAAAAAGTAGGAAAAAAGATAATAGACCATCATGTTTTTAAACCATTTTATATGTAACTCCTACTCATAAAAGAGTCACACTTAATGGGGTAATAAGTTTTGAAACTCACAAAAATAAATTGCATTCAAAACTATTAAAAACAAAGTGTTTTCTCAACATGATGCAGATTGTTTAAGACATGATTTTTATATATTTTAAATGAAAGTTTTACATAAAAAGATAAATTTAGTATTACGACGTTTCAAAATAGATCTATTTTAGAAGAAATATTTCAAAAAAGATATTTTAGATCTATATCATTACATATCAAACATTTGTCTTCTCATAAACACTCATAAGATTCTTCATTTTATATTTCTTTATTAATTAATACCTTAAATTTTTATTTTGAATAATTTTTTATGAGATAAATGTAATTTGACAATATGTATTTTAGATAATCTGCTGCAATATGAATATGTATATTAGAAATTTGTATTTTATATAATCTGATGTGTAGAATGTTGTTAGGTCCTAGATCCGATATTCTAGTGACATATTATTTGTCATCATATTGAAAAATATAGTTTTATGTATTCATAATAAACTCTCAATATACAGACATGTATTGTGTAACGATTAAGTTCAAGTTATGCATTCAGTTGGAATCTCAGTTGCAACCGTAGTTGGAACTGACTATGCTGGACATATTCGGTCAAATATATTCTGGAAGAATCAAAACATGTTGAACAAGTTTAAATGATTTGAAGTCATCTCTGAATGATAGAAAGAATATATTGAAGATCTTTTCTTATTAGAATAGAAGACTTAAAAGGAATACTCCTTATCAATTAAGTAAACATCAAAAAAAGGAAACATTATTTGGAGATATCTTGAAGACAATTAAATTAAAAATCTGTATAATTTTGAATTAAACAAAATCTGATTTGTTAGAAGATATATATTTGAAGATCTCCAAGTCGGGTAAGGAAAGAAGATAAAGGAAATATTTTCCTTAATGATCAAATTAGGATCTTTTGTAAATGCTATATATAAATCCTATTAGCCTTTATTATTTTGTGTATTGAATACAATGTAGATATACTGATATTATAGATTAACAACACCCATTGTACATGAGAGAGAAACATACTTAAAAAGATTGTGACGAGAAGCCATTAGAGATTAATAGTTGTGAGTTAGAGAGGTCACGAGTCCAAAAGTTTGGTCAAATTCCATGTGAATAATCTAAAGTTTAGACTCCGTACTCAAATGGTTTGATTATATTGTGTGACGAGCTTCAAAACAGAATATAACATGACCTATTCAGTGAATGGGTGTGAATGGAAATTGGCTCCGAAGTTGGACCATGGAGAAACGATATCTGGAATTTGGGAAGAAAGAGTGGGAAAACAAATGGATGGGGAAGCCACCAAATGTTTATCCCACATCAAAGAGGAAAAACTATTTTTAATAATTTATATACATATTCACCACTAGAGAGTGTTAATAATGTGTAGCCTCATAGTTGTGTGTGTAGGCAAGAGCACCACACACGTGCGCGCTCGCTCAGTCTCGGGCACAGGTCGCGGGGCGCAGGCGTGGGACGTAGGACTTGGGACTTGTGAAATGTTCCGGTTCCGGTTCCGGTTCCGGTTCCGGTTACAAGAAAGTTTAAGAGTTTGGATAATAACAAAGCAGTCCCCAAAATTTTAGCAAGCCTGTAACTGATGCAATTAAATGAGAATAATTGCACCATTAATTCAGCAATTTTGATTGCTGAATTAAGTGACCATTATGGCTGAGATTTCAGCTTAGCTTATAAGTAGGCAGCTCTCCCCCACTCTCTAAACACACATTTTTTTTTTTACATTATGAAAATACTGCATACTTTTTGTTGAACGTCGTTTCTTCTAATCGATTATTTTGATGATAACAATATTTGTAAAACATGATAAAAGCTCGTTTTGCATACTAATCATTTATAGAGTGTATTAAAGTTTCAAAATGATAGAATGCGTAATTATGAAGCCAATGGTTCAAGCGGAACCAAAATCGGATTTGAAACGAATTAGTTACGGGGTTTCGAAGTTTGTCGAGAAAACCGAAAACATGCCCAGAACAGAAAACGACTGATCAATAGGCAAAACGATCGATCATTTACTATCTGTTTTCTTCCAGTGAGCACTTAGCAAAAAAAACGACCGATCATAAAGCAAATCGACCGATCGTTTTATGTCTGATTTCTTCCAGAGAGTACAATGTAAAAACGACCGATCGCTAGACTTAAAACGACCGATCGTTTTAAGTGTGATTTCTTCCAGTGAGCAAAGAACAAAGACGACCGATCGTTTTACAGAAACGACCGATCGTTTCTGTAGAATTTCAAATTCCAGCTTTTAAGCTTTTCCTGAAAATTGGGCGAACTGCTGAATAACCAGCATTTAATTCACTCAACAACCAGCAACGGTTATGAATTAAATGCTGAACCTTTTGCCTCTACTTATAAGCCTTAAACCCATTGAAGAAAGAATTATCAATACTCAACATCCTTAAGCAATTACTACAAAGAAATTCTTCAAGGTTATACTACTTATTTCTCACTTGTAATCAAAAATATTCTCGAGTATATTCTCATTGTAATCTTATAAACATCGAGATAATATTTGTTAGTGAGTGATTCAAAATCAATCTTGTAAAAGAGTATTTTATAAACTCATTTGGAGCGAGTGATTGGGTAGAGGCTTTTAAGCAAGTGTAGCTTAAAAGCTCTAGGTCATTTATTCGGGATACTCATAAAGTGAGGGGGAGCGTAATCGGTTGATTAAGCTCGTTAAGGTGTAACCTTGGAACGAAGATTTTTAGTGAAACACTCGGTAGTGAAAATACCGAGGAGAGGACGTAGGTGCGTTTTGCCGAACCTCTATAAATCTTGCGTTATTTCTTTTCCCTTAACTCTTACATTTTGCATTTATTCATCGCTTATATTTATTGCTTGCGTAGATTTATTTGGCAATTATTTCTTAACGTAAGTGTTTAAGTTATAAAATTCACTAATTAGGTTTTGCTTGGTCCTGTTCCGTCGTACTCGTCGTGTAGTAGCTCTTTGACTGGAGCTGTTTTATTCTGTCTAATTTGCTGAATATTGTTGCCTCCGTAAAGCGGGCTCGTACTATTTTCTTATTTACATACCCATATGGATTGTATCTTCTTGTTTCCGTATTGCCATTTTATTTGTCGTTTTGTTTTTCTTCGGTGTTTGGTTACTGCGTTTTGATTTTTGTTTATTGCATTTGTCGATGCTTGGAATGTTGTTGCCTTCGTAACATGGGCTCGTATCATTTAATATTCTTCTCTTACCATGGAAATTGTTGCATTAATATACATGTATATATGTGCCTTCGGTTCGTTGAAGGACATGTTTGGGACTTACACTCTGTTGCCTCCAGTTCGTTAGAGGCCTTGTTTCTGTTTTCTTTTTCTTTTTCTTAGACATGCCTTCGGTTTGTTGAAGGACTTATTCGGGACTTAAACCATGTTGCCTCCGGTTCGTTGGAGGACTTGTTCCTTTTTCCTTTTCTTAAACATGCATTCGGTTCGTTGAAGGACTTGTTAGGGACTTAAACCATGTTGCCTCCAGTTCGTTGGAGAAATTGTTTCTTGTTCTTTTACTTATACATGCCTTCGGTTCGTTGAAGGACTTGTTAGGGACTTAAACCCTGTTGTCTCCTGTTCGTTAGAGGACTTGTTGTTTATTCTTTTTCTTAGACATGTCTTCGGTTCGTTGAAGGACTTGTTAGGGACTTAAACCCTGTTGCCTCTAGTTCATTGGAGGACTTTTTTTTGTTCTTTTTCTTAGACATACCTTCGGTTCGTTGAAGGACTTGTTAGGGACTTAAACTCTATTTCCTCCGGTTTGTTGGAGGACTTGTTTCTTGTTCCTTCTCTTAGACATGCCTTCGGTTCGTTGAAGAGATTTTTTCTTTTTCTTTTTCTTAGACATGCCTTCGGTTCATTGAAGGACTTGTTCGGACTTAAACCATGTTGCCTCCGGTTCGTTGGAGGACTTGTTTCCTTTCCTTTTTCTTAGACATGCCTTCGGTTCGTTGAAGGACTTGTTAGGGACTTAAACCCTGTTGCCTCCGGTTCGTTGGAGGACTTGTTTCTTGTTCCTTCTCTTCGATATGCCTTCGGTTCATTGAAGGGATTTTTTATTTTTCCTTTTCTTAGACATGCCTTCGGTTCGTTGAAGGACTTGTTCGGGACTTAAACCCTGTTGCCTCTGGTTCGTTGGAGGAGTTGTTTATTTTCCTTTTTCTAAGACATTCCTTCAGTTCGTTGAAGGATTTGTTAGGGATTTAAACCATGTTGCCTCTGGTTCGTTGGAGGACTTGTTCTTGTTCTTTTTCTTAGACATGCCTTCGGTTCGTTGAAGGTCTTGTTAGGGACTTAAACCCTATTGCCTCCGGTTCGTTGGAGGACTTGTTTCTTGTTCTTTTGAGATAATGCTAATAAAATTCACTTTATTTATTTAAAAGGGAAATTTCGTTACAATGAAAAAGGTAGGGCCTTACCTGTAGCGTTAAACTAATTTACATGTAGTACTTCTTAAGGTTGGCTACGTAACATGAATTTTTCTCTCCTCTGCTATTCTCAAATTGAATGTTTTTGATTTTGTATGAAACCGGGCATGTTCTTTTGATGATTTCATATGGTCCTTCCCAGTTGGGGCTGAGTTTGCCGTGTATCTCGTTTCTTGTATAAGCAGTTACACGTCGCAGTACCATTTCTCCTACTTTGAATTCCTTAGATCCCTTCACCCTTTTGTCATAGGTTTGCTTTATGCTCTGTTGGTATTTTGCCAGGGTTAGGGCTGCTATCTCGGGTTTTTCGTCTAGCATGTCGAGCTCTTCCCTCATTCGTTCTTCATTTTGTCCTTGTTCGACTAATGATGTACGAAGAGTGGGTAGGCCGACTTCCGTGGGTATGATGGCCTCGATGCCGTATGCTAGGATGAACGGGGTTTATTTTTTGCCCATTTTAGGCGTAGTTCGGCATGACCATAAAACATTGAGGAGTCGCTCTGGCCATTTCCCTTTTGCTTTTTCCAGACTTGTCTTGATGCCATCTAAGATAGTTTGGTTTGATACATCGGCCTGTCCGTTACCCTGTAGGTAGGTCGGAGTTGAGTAAAACTTCCAGATACCTAGTTCTTCGTACCAAAGCTGTAATTTGATGTCTTTGAACTAGGTACCGTTGTCTGCGACGATGGCATACGGTATTCCGAATCTTGTTATGATATCCTCCCATATAAATTTCTTGACGTTTTGGGCTTTGATTTGTCTGAGTGGTTTAGCTTCTACCCATTTTGTGAAATAATTTGTTGCTACAATTAAGTATTCAACGTTGCCTGGTACTTTGGGAAGCTTCCCGACTAAATCAATTGCCCATTGCGCAAATGGCCATGGTACCGATACCGGGGTCATCATAGATGATAGGAGCCGAGGTATTTTAGCGAATCTTTGGCACTTGTCACACCTTTGGACGTATACGTCGGTATCTTTTTTGATATATGGCCACCAATACCCTTGTGTGATTGTCTTGTTAGCGAGGGACCTTTCTTTGATGTGTGATCCACATGACCCTTCGTGGATTTCTTCGAAGATTTGTTGTTGCTGTTCTGTACGGACACACAGCAGGTGTGGTACTCGGTAAGTTGACTTATACAACTTTTCTTTTTCGGACAGCCAGAACTTGGGAGCCTTTTTTGTTATCTTTAGGGCTTTTATTTTGTCTGATGGGAGTGTTCCGCTTCTCAGATACTGAACCATTTCGTCCATCCACTATGATTGGTAATGCTCGGTGTTGCCAGCGTTTCCACTATGATTGAACGAGTATTTGCTAGTGTTAATATCGAAGCTAGGGTTGCGAATGCGTCGGCGTGTGCATTTTTGGTACGGTTGATTCGTATTAGCTCGCATTTCTCGAATTTGGCTATTATATTTTGGACTTTTTCTTGGTAAAGGACCATCCGGTCGTCTTTGGCTTGGTATTCGCCGATGGCTTGATTAACGACCAGCATGGAGTCTGAGCTAGCAAATAAATGGGTGCATCCGAGCGTCCGTGCAATGATCATACCGTTTATCATAGCTTCATACTCGGCTTCATTGTTAGTGGCTCGGAAGCCCAACTTTATGCTTTTTTTGATGATTGCGCCCTCACTAGATTTGAGGACGATTCCTGCACCCGATCCATCTTTGGTAGCTAACCCATCGACATGCATCTGCCAATGCGATTGTGGTGATATGACCGTTGGTTCGTCGTGTCCTTCGGTAAATTATGCGACGAAGTCTGCCAATACTTGTCCCTTGACTGCATGCCGATGTACGAAGTCTATATGGAATTGGGATAGCTTGACCCCCCATGCCGCTACCCGTCCGCTTATGTCTTTTCGCCTTAATGATTCTTTGATGTGGAACTTGGTGTAAACCTTGACTTGGTGGGCGATGAAGTAATGTGACAGTTTTCTCGTCGCGACAACCAGCGCAAGGCATAGCTTTTCCAAAGGCAGATATTGTGTTTCGGCTTCAACGAGGGTTTTGCTTACGAAATAGATCGGGAATTGTTCCCGACCTTCTTCTCTCAGGATAACTCCACTAACGACTATTGTTAATATTGCTAGGTAACACGCTAGAATATCTCATTTGTTCATCCTTACGAGCAGGGGCAGCGTCCTTAGGATGACGAATGGGACGCTTTGTCTAATTAACCGAAGTGCGCCAGTTGCCTTTGTTGGGACCGCTCTCCTCATGTGGTTTTGGGCCGTGATAGGTGGACGACGTTGATCGTCTTGCCCCTTCTGTTTTCTGTTCATTCAATGGCCGACTATTTGTCTTTATTCGTGCCGTTCTTGATGAACTTGTTTAGGTACCCCGCGTCGCCCCACATGTTTATTTTCCATCGAAGGTTTCTGCATTGCTCCGTAAGGTGACCGTGGTCCTCATGATAGGCACAAAAAAGCTTTGAGTCTCTTTGGTTGTGGGGGAGGGGGTGGGGCGGGAGGGGGGGGGGAGGCAAACAGTTCTGGTCGTGAATACCATCTTTCTCTGCATATGTCCTTGAGAATATCTTCTGCAGACAGGTTGAAGTTGTATCTCAGTTCGACCGGTTCGAAGTTCCCCTTGCGTTCCCTTTCTTGGAAATGATCTTGTCGAAGAGCCTGTTTGGCACCTGGTATGCGAGCGGGTAAGGTATCTGTTTAGGTTCTAGGGGGGCTCTGCCCTTTTCTGAATCTCGGGCCCTTTGTCCCTCATGGTCGGCTTAACCGCCTCCCCTTGATGGTTTTTTGCTTTGATGCGTTCCACCTGCATTTCTCTGACCGACTCTCGTCTTGGTAGAGTCCGGCTGAGGTTTCGCATTTCTTCGTTCTTATCAGTCAGGTGGGTGCAGTAGGCGAGAAGTGCGTCAATGGTCGGGAAGCTTTTGCCAAAGAACTTCCTCCTTGCCCAGTATCCACTCCAAAAAGAATTGATAAAGTTCTGTATGGCGATGTTGCTTGCGTACTACGGGATTTGATTTGCAACGTCGATGAAGCGGATGCAGTAGTCGTTCAGCCTTTCGTTGTGCAAGCATAGCCATTTTCAGCAGTGTTTCGATGGTAACTTTCTTCTTTCTGTGAGCTGCATACCGGTTTGAGTATGCTCTGAGCAGCTCAGTCTAGCTTCCTATGAACCCCCTTGGTAGGTTATGGTACCAGGTCGAGGCTTCTTATCCCAAGCTATTTTTGAAGAACTTGCACATCAACGTGGGGTCATCACTCCATAGTTCCATCCTGGTCTTATAATGTCTCAGGTGGTCTATTGGGCAGCTCTTCCCGTCGTACAGTTTAAATTCTGGTATTACAAATCCGTTCGTGTTTCGGTATCGCGTGATTTGTTCGGTACATGGCGTTTCTTGGTAGACGTCTCATGCTTGTTGGAACACTTCGTCATGCGTTTAGGACTGGGGGGTGTATCATCCACCATAATTTTGTGTGGGGTAGTAATCTTGTCCATCTCCTGCCCTGTTCTCGGTATATTCTCTGCAGTTTGGGGTTATTCCGTAGGCGTGCCCCGTCTGAATGCCCGGAAGGCCAAATGTTGGCAGGGTTGTTCTTGGGAGGTGTTCCCCCTGTTGTTGTCTCCTTGTTTCCTGTTGTCGCCCTGTCACTTCCATGGCGGCCCTGTAAGTGGAATCTTCCACTTGTTCATTTCTTTGTTCCTTCTACGTATTGGTTGCCTGTCTTGTCGGTACTCTGATCCCTGCTGTCATGGCAGCCATGCATGCTGCCAGCTGAGTTTGAATCTGAGCATGGTAGCTTTCATCGGTCCTTGTCAGTACAACCGCATTTCCTTCTTGAGGAATTATATGTTGAAACTCCACCGTTGATGGTGTAATTATCTGTGGAGGGAGGATTGGTGGTCGGATTGTTTGTTCCGGTACATCGTCCCTTGGCATACCATATGGTGCCGAGACGTTTGATGGTCGGTGTTGGGCTCTCCTTATCTCCTTGGCATAGTTATCCTTGGAGTGGAGCTCCCTATCGTTGTCCTCATTTGTTCGGAAACGAATTATTCTATCCTGATGAGAACTAGAGTTGGCTGAAGCAGTTGGGAAGTGGGCCCTTGAGCTTGATCTTGAGTTTGTTATGGCAGTTGCGTCGTTTAGGTATCGGGTTACTGTCTGGTGTCTCCTTGTTCTCCTTATTGCAGATATAGCTCGTTCTTCGTCAGAGTCCGTCGGGTTTTCGTCTACGATTCCGTCGATTAGTAGGGGTTGTTCCATCGGTTGTTCGGTAGGGATATTGGAAGTGGACGGTCGATTTTTGGACTTGATTGTTTTGTATCTTTCACGGATGATGAGGAGTTCTTCTAGGTCGTCTTGGTTGATTCGCACTTCGTGGTTATTTGTGGTTCCTACTTCATCGGGACGAATTTCTTCTATTGTGGTAACCATTCTACTCGTCTGATAGAGTTGTGTATTCGACTTCGAAACTAGTTGGCACTAGGTGAAGTGTAGAGACGACGTCGTTTGATGAAGCATTAACTTTGATCGGGTGAATTAAGCTAAATAAAGTGTTAACTCTGGTCGGTTAAGTTAACCTTCTCAACAATAATGATATAAATTGATGATAGGAAATATTAGACGAGATAGTATTCTTTCTTTATTGATCGGTGAATCTTCTTAATCGGGATTACAATTTTTAATATACTTATGCTCGGTCTGTTCATTTAATCTTAATATTGGTCTTTTACTTAGCCTTCATGCTCGGTCTTTGACTTGACTTCTATCAGCGTATTTTCTAGTGAGATAAGCTCTGAAAAGTCTCTGTTTGTATTCTTTTTTGCTCAGATCGCAGGTCCCTTTTCCAGTACTGATACTTGACTATTTATTCTCATGGGCTTTTTAACTGTTGGGCTTTTACTAATTGAGCTTGGATGTTAATGGATAATTAATTACCCTTATCTTTTAAGTAGGGAGAAGGTCATTATACCCCGGGTCCTGTTATAATTGCGTTGGGTACCCGTTAATAATGCATGAGTCGGTTCGTACCCGATTAGATATATTCGGGTCTGATTTTTATGTGCTATCACCTACTGGTTGCTTACAAGTATATTGCATTCTCCATCAATATAAGTGACATTCTCTTGTCTGCTTTCTAATCGATAGGGCTCGCCCCCGCGCTGCCATATGCAGAAAAACGTCCATGCATCAAAGGACACCCCTGCCACTACCACTATAATTTTTGTTACCATTGCCGCTGCACTTAGTTCACTCTGTTGTGACTTTGTTCTACCATCCTAATTTTATAACAAAGCAATAATGTAAACTCTAATCAAATTGTTCACTTTAATATTATAAATTATAATGGTTAGGTTCTGTATATGTTTAAAATTAAACATAACTTAATATGGTTAACAAGAGATTCAACAAGGTTGTATAGTATGAAGAATTAAAAAAACCACTACGATTACCATTACCACTAATCAGTATTTGGGAAAAGAAATAATTTTAATTATTTATACCGACAAAATGTCAACTACTATCAATATATGAAGTGTAAATTGAGAAGTACGCTTTAATTACAAAGCAACAACTTTTATGTAAAATAAATAGGTACCTATTAACAACTTATATTCCATATAGGTATCTTGATAAGTTCACATTTCTCAGAGGTACTACTTTTTAATTATTTAGTTTATTTACTAAAAAAATGTCATACAAATCAAAATATAATAGGCATATTTTATCTCTCTATAAACCCAAAAAACTAGTTTTAAATTACAACAAAATTCTATAAAACAAAAAAAAAAATTATAAAAAATCAAAAAAATATTAAAAAAATATAAAAAATTATAAAAATAAAAAAATGAAAAAATTCACAAAAAATGAAAAAAATCACAAAAAATTTATAAAAAAGACATAAAATTATAAAAAATTACAAAAATCACAAAAAATAATATAAAAAATCATGAAAAATGAAAAAAATCACAAACTTTTTAAAAAATTATTAAAAAAATGTATAATTGTTTTTGTCAATATAACACTTTTTATACCGAAAAAGCTGTTTTTCATAAAAAAAAAAACACTTTTTTCCATCAAAAAGTGAATTTTTTTATACAAAAAGTGGCTTTTCCATAAAATTGTACATTTTTAAATCTAAATGTGTTGGAAGTGCATCTACTTCAGTCGAAAATGCATATAATTTGGTCAAAAGTGCATATAGTTCAGTCAAAAGTGCATAAATTTGAGTCGAAATTGTATACAATTCAGCTGAAATTACATCTAGTTCCGTTGAAAGTGCATACAATTTAGTCGAAAATAAATATAGTTCAATAAAAGTGTGTATGCATATAGTTCAGCTCAAAGTGCATCTGTTTCAGCTGAAAGTACATGTGGTTCAGTTTAAAGTGCATCTAATTTAATCGAAAATACATATAGTTAAGTCAAAAGCGCATATAGTATAGTCGAAAATGAATATAGTTCAGTCGAAAGTATATATAGTTCAAGTCGAAAGTGTATATAGTTCAATAAAAGTGCATGTAGTTCGGTCAAAAATGCATCTAATTCAGCTAAAAGTGCATCTGGTTCACCTGAAAATAGATATGGTTCAGCTAAAATTACATCTGATTCAGCTAAAAGTGCTTGCAATAATCGTTTTCTTTGTCTGCCCAATGTATTATTAGTTGGCTAGTGAGCTTGGGTTTTGTGCCATAAGAAAGAAGCCTAAAATCCTTTTGCGGATTTATCAGTTTGGAGCGGATTCGAATTGGATTCGGTTTTGATAGTGTTCGTTACTCTGAATATTATGTTCAAAATAAAATATATTACGAGATTTATGTCATTACACGTCTCACATGCAACGCGTGGGTAACTTTTACTACTAATAACTATATGTTGTGTGGGTAACATGGTTCAGCCAAAAGTGCATCTAGTTAAATAAAAATGCATATAGTTATGTAAAAGATGCATCTGGTTCAGCTAAAAGTGTATCTGGTTCAGCTGAAAGTGCATCTAGTCAGTCAAACGTGCATCTAGTATAGTCGAAAGTGCATAAAGTTCAATAAAAGTGATTTTTTCACTTTTTATAATTTTTTTGTAATTTTTATCATTTTTTTAAAAAAAAATTATAATTTTTTGTGATTTTTTTTTTATTTTTTTTTTTTTGTGATTTTTTACAATTTTTACTGATTATTTTAAAAAAATCATTTTTTTGTTTGATTTTTTAAATTTTATATAATTTTATGTGTTTTTTTTTTTAGATTTTTTGTGAAATATGTATATGGTGTTTTGGTAAATAAAGTAAATAATTAAAAAGTTATACATATGGAGAATATGAACTTATTGAGGTAGTTAGGAGAAATATAAGTTCAAAAGTGCTGTCTATTGGGCATTAATTCAAATAAAATAAATAACTCTGCTACTCACCAGACTTGTAAATATTCATTTAACCTTTATTAGAAAATCATCATTATTAAAAGAAACTGACACCTACTCCATTAAATACTCAAAATTACAAGCTCTCATTAACCAAAAATGTAAATTAACTATGCAAACCCAATTCAAAATTTACCAACAACCCTAGAAATAATAAATTGAACCCAATTCAAGAGTATCATCAAATTCTAATTAACCAGGAATCTCACTATGGTTCCAAATTTTAAGGGGATATGTTGAATACTTGTAATAACTTAATATCTGAACACACTTGCAAACAAGTCTTCAAAATAGGATAGATAAGGCTGCAAAAAGCTTAAATACAGACACCCCAAACCGACAATAAGTAGGCTTAAAGTAGCCAGTGAATAACGCTATTGTTCTGAAATATGAAAAAGGCATATGTCATTTTCTTTTTAAAGTTAAATGCTCATAGTCTCTAAATTAAGCTATTAAAAAGACCATCAAAAACTATGTTAAGCACTTAAGCATGGGGGATCTTAGTTAATAGCTTACTTGTACAAACTAAAAGTTGTCACATACAACATTTAAACTCTAGGTGTTGTTTGGTCGTAGAATTTAAACCTTGTTTTCTTTATATACTTAATTACTTATATATACGGGTGTCAATTTTACCTGATCCGACCTAACGTTTTTTGGGTATTCGGGTAACGGTTTTAGCGGTTCTTTCGTCATCTACGGGTCGGGTCGGGTCTATATGGATTTTTATACTTATTTTACCCGATCCATACACGTATTTCTAATGGGTATAACGGTTCTCGGTGCGGGTATTTACCCAAAATACACAAAAATCGTAAAATTTATTCTAATTTTTATTTTTCTAGATATTCTTTTCTAAATGTTATTTTTACATATTGATAATAAATATATTTTTTCAAGAAATTTCTTAACTTGTAAATAAACAAACTAATGGTGTCTATGAAAAATTTTCCTTCATATTTGTCGACAATGTTTTTGGTTGACAATTGAATCACCTTGTAAAAAATAAACAAACTAATCATAACAAAGATTGACAAATGTTTTTTTATTAAATGGTGGGAAAACCACATATTTTTATATTATTAATGATAAAGATATAAAAATATGGGAAAAAAACTCCACAAGACATAAAAGAAAAAAAAAATAGAGTATCAACTTATAAAAAATAAAACAATTATAAAACATCTATAAAACATCATAATAACTAATTGATCAATGTTAAATCTTCAATCGTGTCTTCGCAAAAATTCAAAAATATTTCATCTTCCTTCACTCGCTATTGTATGAGTTCTTCTTTTATTCTTTCTCGTGCATTTATTCAATTTTCATTGCACATACATGCTTCAATCACATCGGGTTTCAAACATGAGTGATAATCATAAATTAAACGGCCACTTGTACTAAAAGTTCTTTCGGAAGCGGTTGTTGATGCTTGAACACTCAAAAAGTTACGAGTTATATTTGCAAGACTTTTTGATGAACCCGATTCTTTTTTTCCACCACTCCAATATATTCATATTTTTCTCACCTCTTTCTTCCGCCTTTTGTAAATAGATCTCTAATTCAGATTCGACACCAGAATCGGTTTTTTGTCTCTTAAAAAAGTCCCAAACACAATCACTACTTGAACTCAATAGCAAATCATCATTTGCATGTGAGTTTGATGGGGGATTGCACTTTGTAACCTACAAAAATCTCTCTTGCAGCCAACATTATATTATCATATTATTTTTTTCCATCTTCGATCCCGTAAATAAATATCAACATTTTTTCCAACCCCCGGCCTTTAAACCTAGGATCAAGGATGGTGGCTACACCAAAGACAAGAGGAAAAGTTTTCCAATATTTTAAAAACTTATCTTTCATTACACTCATAGCAGCTTTGTATTTTTTTCAATATTAATAGCAGATTGATATTTTTGAAAGACCATTGCAATTTTCATTAGTTGCAAAATTACTAAATTAGAAGTAGGCGTATAAACACTAGAGAAAGTAAGGGTAACATCATCAAATAATTTTAAAAAGTCTTGATAAATTTGGCAATTAATCCAATCAGTATCATTAGGTCTTCCTTCGTAATTTTTTTCAAACCGATTTAGATAAAATGACACAAGATCTCTATATTCATATGCACGTTCTAACATATGATAACAAGAATTCCATCTTGTAGCAACTTCGGAAATTAACATCAACACTTTTTTACCTTTTGATGAACATGATTCTTTCCAATTTTTTACCCTTTTGTTAGAACTTTTAACATAAGTAACGAACAACCTGATTTTATTAACTGAAGAAGAAATTACATCTAAGCCTTCATGGATAATTAAGTTCACAATATGGGCACAACAACGTACATGTAATAACTGAAACTCAGTCGAGTTTTTTACAATGGACAAATCACCTGCAAGATATTCAACAGCATTGGCATAATAACTAGCATTATCTAATGAAATAGACAATAGTTTTTTTTCCCAATTGAAAATCTTTGAGTACATTAAAAATGATTACCCACAACAACTCCATTATGAGGTATTTCAGCAAGTTTAAACGCAATAATTCTTTTTTGGAGAACCCAATCAGAATCAATGAAGTGCACGGTGAAACATACATAATCTAGCTTTTGGTTTGAACTCCAAAAATAAAAAGTTAAAGAAACTTTACCATTAAAGTCTTTAAAAAAGCTAATTAAATCATTTCTTCCTTTGCGAAAATCTTTCATGATATCATTTCTACATGTAGTTCTAGATTTACCCGTGTAACTGGGTTGAAAGGCTTTTTGAATCAATCTAACAAATTTTGGATTTTCAGCAAATCCAAAAGGTTGATGCACCGTTTGCGTATAATCAACCAATTCTTTACGAGCAACCGTGACACTAAAACGAAAATTAATAATTTCACCACTGTTAGGATTTTGAGTTATAGTTGTTTGTGATTTATTCAAAACTTTAAGATGAATTTCATAATGCTTTCTTAAGCTGCTTGTTCCATCCCAGCTAGAATCTTTAAGAGCTTTTTTGCAAGTTCTACATACTGCTTTGAAAATAGGTAGGTTCTTATGTTTTGGACACTTCTCACCCGTGTCTATTAAATTCTCTCAAAATATTTCCAGACCGTGGAACCCTCCTTTTGAGTTTTTATTGCCATTGTAGATGAATTATCTAAAGTTTCTGGAGGTTTGTTATTAGAATTAGAATTTTCTACTTCTACTTCGTTATAATCTAAGTCTTCCATTACGTAGGGAACAAAATAGTGGGATAACAAAACAAATATCTTAACTATCAATGCAAATGTATAAAATGTAAACAAAAATTCAGACTTTATTTCTAGAAATACCGCATGACGAAAGCAAAAGTCGGATATGAATCAGGTTTCCTCGTATGGTAACTCCACCAAATTATTTTATAAGAATAAGAAGTATATTGTAACTTTTGGAAAAGTAGTAAAGTAGTGTGGAAAATATGCGTGGTACTATGCTACCTTTATAGAAGAAAAGGAGTTGTTAACGTTGGTTTTGATACAACATTAAAATTTAAGATTTTATTTTTAATTGGTGAATATTAGAAAAGATTCAAAAGAATCAAAGATAATTCTCAAAGGATAATTCTGAAAACTAGATATATACTTAATTTAAATTTAAATTACTATGTTAGAAGAAAAGAAATAAAAATAAAGTTGTTAACTTATTATGTTGATACGCATAAATGTCTTTTTGATCTATTTACTTAATTATATAACAAATTTTGCCAAATATTATCATTACCAAAAATTATAAAAATCTCTTCGTTAACATCTATTTCTTTATGAATCTAATAATATATGAACCTAATATAGTAATCATAATAATAATATGTTTATATATTTTTTACATCGAAAAAGTTGTTTTTCATCAACAACTAGTTTTTTCACTAAAAAGTGGTCTTTTCACAAAAAAGTGGATTTTTCACCAAAAAAGGGCTTTTTCATCAAAAAGTGCATATAGTTTAATAAAAGTGCAAATGGTTAAGCCAAAATTACATATAGTTCATCATAAAGTGCATATATATAGTTTAATAAAAGTACATATAATTTAGTCAAAATTGCATATAATTTGATATAAATAACATGTAGTTTGGTATAAAAGTGTATACAGTTCAGTCAAAAATGCATATAGTTCAATTGAAAGTGCATATAGTTCGGTCAAAAGAGCATTTAGTTCAACACAGAGTGCATATAGTTCTATCAAAAGGGCATACATTTCAGTCAAAAGTGTATCTAGTTGAACACAAAATGCATATATATCAATCGAAATTGCATACAGTTCAGTCAAAAGTGCATATAGTTCAACACAAATTGCATCTAATTCAGTCAAAAGTGAATACAATTCAACATAAAGAGCATATAGTCCAATGTAAAATGTATACAGTTAAGTAAAAAAGTGTGTATAGTTTAGTCAAAATTGCTAAATATCGTATAGTTCACTACAAAGTGCATATTCTTTACTTCAAATTAAAAAAAAAACGGATGGATTCGAACCACCAAGCTCTTGAAACTCGGTGTTGGTGCAAGCGCTCTTACTATTTTGAGCTTACGGATGTATGGAGTAGCTAAACAAAATCATACAAACATGTATATCTAAAAAAATCATTCCGTCTCTGTCTAAAAATTAAACAAATTGCCAAATAACAAACCCTCCACCTAAATTAAAGTTAGTACTTTTTATTGATCCAAGCATTCTTCGCCATTTCAACAAAAACATATGAACCTAATAGACAAAAACTAACCATACAAAAACCAACACCTTAGTCGATAAAACATAACCAGTGTCTACAAAACCTCATATATAAAACCTATAAAAATTAGTTCATACTATTTATATACATACACCAATTATTACTACTTCACGAGCAACTCAGATAAAATCCAAACAAATACATGTACACTTTTTTTCCAGTCCTAAACAAGCTTTGATTTAGACCCAAACGGAGCTAAATCGGCTTTTCAGCCTGAAAATGGATACACTTTCAGACCCAAATAGATATTTAACACTATAAAACTCTATAAAACAAACCTTTCAAAAAACACAAACTTGCACCTGTTAAAATGACCAAATGAAGCAATGTTTCACAAAATAGATATTTTCACCCCCGAATCGAGGTCTATTTCTGCCCCAAAACAGAACTTAATTTCAGCCCCAAACGGAGCTTAATTTCAGCCCCAAACAGAGCTTAATTTCAGCCCCAAGTGGAGCTTAATTTCATCCCCAAGGGGAGCTTAATTTCAGCCGCAAAACGGAGCTTAATTTCATTCACAAAACGGAGCTTAATTTATCCCCAAAACGGAGCTTAATTTTAGCACCAAACAGAGATTAATTTCAGTTCCAAAAAGAGCTTAATTTCAGACCCAAACAGAGCTTAAATTCAGCCTCAAATAGAGCTTAGTTTCAGCCCCAAACAGAGCTTAATTTCAGCCATAAACAGACTCCGTTTTTAGAATCGAATCGAACTCCATTTCAACCTCAAAAGGAGCTTAATTCATGCCCCAGATGGAGTTTAATTTCAACCCCAAACATGGCTTAATTTCACACACAAACATATAGGTAGATATATAAATATATATATATGTATATATATATATGTATGTATATATAAATGTATATATGTATAAATAGATGGAAAGAAAGAGATGAAAAAACTCGATGATCTGCTAAAACTCGTCAAAAATCCGGTCCTAAATCGCTTAATCTAAGGCCGGATCTTCTTGGATTAGAGAGAGAGATAGAGATAGAGAGAAAGACTCTGTGTGAGAAAAATAGATTTTTAATTGTTTAAATATTACTAAAAAGTGTTACATAGAAGGAATGCAAATTATATTAGCTATTTAGTGGGAGTTAAAGTTCAAAAGTGGTATCTAAGAGGCGCTGTGTAACATCCCAGATCCAGGGGTGTCACACAGCTGAATAACACGTGTGGCGGCACGTGCTAAACAAAGCATAAATGAAATAATTATTAAACACTCGCTAAATAACTCATTAAATAAGCTCAAATTTCTAGCAAAAGGTTCATTAAATAGAATCTCAAAAATTACGTTCATTACAAGAACTTAATCTCTTACAAACTAAAATAAAAATGTAATCGCAGCGGAATTTAACACATAATCTTAAAGGTCTGTCTGGTCCTCAAACTGACTCGATATCAACTCTAAATAACTGCTCGTTAACCTGAAAACATTTTTAAAAAGAGAGTGAGCCAAACGAGCTCAATGAGAGAGAAAGCTTCACAATATACAATACGGGTCGAAAATAAGATTTTTCTTTTCAGTTTCTTGCAAAATAATAACTTGTTTAATAAGAATTCCCAATGCATAAGTATTTAGAAATTACTTGAATATAAAAGATAAATAAACTTTTCACTTTTATTTCATCAAAATTAAATCCCTCACAATAGTAATAACAAAATCTCTTTCTTTCTTTTTATGATAAAAGCAAAATGATAACATGTATATCTTAGAGTACCAAGCCCGATTGACTTTCTCAATCTCTTTACCGTCGATCTTTTTCTCAGGTGTATAAACCATACGTGCACTACGTAATTAAGGTCACCACAGCATGACGGCTGAGTCTATTCCTTAAAACGTTCCGGCTAATAAAGCTATGTACAATCGCTAAGTTAATCGTTGAGAACTAAACTCTTTCGTTTAAATGCCAACGTCACCCCACTGATGGGCTTGGAGGAATCTCCGTTGGACTTCTTTCTCATGATACCAATACAAATCATAAGCGCACCATAACATAAAACTGTCTTTAATATAAAATTCCACTTCATAAAATTATAGCCACTTCATAAGATTACCTTCTTTCTTTCTTTCTTTATTTCTTTCAACATTTAATATAAATATACTTATATAATAATACTGTTTTGTGAATAATCACTGGAAATCTGCAAATACTTTGTCATAAAAATGCAATGGGATACTTTGTAGTAGAAAGACAAAACCCACTCACCTGATCCGCAATGGAAATCACTAGACTTGTTTCTACTAGAACGAGATACTGAGTCACGACCCTGTAATATAATATATATTCCATAAGAAAATATATCTAAACACAGAATTAAACCTCACATAATCAGATACAATGGACCGAACCCTAATACCACGTAAACTAAATGAAACGACGGCTTTGCACCTACATCGAAATTCCAGAAATCTAAACTTCCATAAAACATACCTATATGTCCAACTGTACTGATGTACCTACCGATTATCTCAATTTACATACTATGTATTCTATTTTATAACCAAACTCCATGTAGTTATATATATTGTGCCATATAAACTAACAGCTTAAAACAGGACTTATAAATTTGTATCTTTGTTCTCTTTCTAATCACCCAAATATATATTGAACCACCTAAGTTGTCAACCTCTTTCCTTCCCCTTTATCTTTACTGTAATATATATTCCGAATAATATAATTTAATAAACCAAATTGTAATAAAAGTTACATGGATAAAATCTGGTTCTTAGGCAATTTAGAGTACGTCGGTCGCTAGTAATAATTAAAGAAAATTAATCTAACAAGGACAAAAGTTACGAGTCTGAGGAAAATTACTTCCCTAATACCGACATGAACAAGACACTTAATTGATATCAATTATGGTGGCAACTTACATATGAATCAAGTAATATATCTCCTTAAAATGGCAGAATAAACTTTTACACTAAAACACAGTTTGTTGATTAATAAAATCTGAATCTGTGTAAAATCTGTAGCCTTTATGTTGGCTATCAATGGTTCAATATGCAGAGGGGACATGTTTACCTTAATTGATGAAGAAAACCATTCTCAGATCATGGACGATCTCTCCCTCTCTCTCAGTTGTCATCTTCCCTCTTCTCTCTCTTATACGTAGTTATATGTACATATATAAGAGCTAAGAACCAAACGCTCAAACTTTGTTGAAACCTTCTCAGTATATGCGTGTATATATATAAGGAATGGTTATAGGAACAATAAGCCAGATGAAACGCTCCAATTAATTCCTAATCCGTTGTGTACATAAAAGGAAAAGAATACTTTCAGTTTCTTCTCATAACTCCTAATTTATAACTACACTTAAGTAAACAACCTTCTCGGTTCTCTATTTTTTACAAAAACTAATCCTGATCCATAAGTTTATAAAATTAACACGTCCTGCCAGAATGAAATAAATGTAAAATACGGGATTTTACACGCTGGATACGAGATCATCGGCGGGGGAGGCATATGAGATGCGCTGGATAGAGATGGCATATGAGAAACGATGTGATGGAGGCGTCGTTTTCTCTCTCTCTCTCTCTATGATATTTTTAGGGTTAGAATTTAGAATTTGGAAGTAAAAGTAAAGTAGACTAACAAGTAAATGACCTATGTATAATAAAGTCCGTAATCTGCACAAACTTCCTTATTATGTAAAAAAAAATATGGTATTTTGTTATACACGTGACTTATATTTTTATAAGTTCAATCATTCTGTTAATGTAAAAATGTGCAACTGTGATTATTGCTTATTTTTGTTTAAGGTTTCAAGTCAGATGAAAATTCGTGTCCGTTTCGTCAAACCTTCATTCATGATCGTTAGTAAAGGAATGTGAACAAATATGGACAAAACTTTCACTAAACAAACATGAACATGAATATATCATTTTCCTTGTTATCATGCAATTAAGTTCAACTTGGTTACTGCAGACCCAATTAGTTACCATCAATCACACATAGATTATCGTCAAGGAGACGTGACACACTCTTTACAATAAAAGAGGTAGCGATACTCTTTTCTTTTTCTTTGGTAAACCAAAGATTTTTTCCATATAGATATTTCTATTTTGTAACCCCGAACTCTTGTCTAGTTTTGTGTATCTAATTTTGTAACCCCTATAACCTATATAGAAAAACGGATTATCGAATCGTATAAAATCGATCATGCACATAAGCTGAAAGCTAAGAAATAGCAAGTGTATATTTTATGTTTATTGTTTTTCATTTAAATCATTGTACGCCTATTGTGGTTTGTAATTTTTTTGCATATTTAGTAGTATGTTTTTCATGAGTCAAGTAATAAAAAATTTAAGCCATTCAAATGTAACA
Source organism: Primula veris (assembly GCA_963682055.1). Taxonomy (NCBI): domain Eukaryota; kingdom Viridiplantae; phylum Streptophyta; class Magnoliopsida; order Ericales; family Primulaceae; genus Primula; species Primula veris. Next base: position 21,337,381 of record OY821741.1, read on the forward strand.
TAACAAAGTACAACCATATTTAGTGTAAGCGTTTTAGAACATAATTTTTTTTGTTAAAAGTCACAATAAAAACATAGCAAAGTACAAATATAGTTTAGTGTACGTGTTTTAGAACATTAAATATTATGTTAAAAGTCACAATAGAAACATAAAAAAGTGCAAATATACTTGGTGTAATTGTGTTAAAAATGAAAAAAAAAATCTAATTAATATCCATAAAAAATATAAAAAAGCTTTATGTCTTAACAAAAATAATATTAACAACTAATGATAATGAGTTGGTAATTTGCTAACGTAAAAATAATATTTATTAATTCTGTTGTTATTACCAAATGAAAAATGTAATTAGGTAATCAGTTAGTATTTTACAACCAAAAGTATTATAATCAGTTAGTATTTAGCAACCAAAAGTATTATAATCACTAAGTAGTTGGTAATTTTCTAACCGATAAAGTTGCATTTACTATTTAGTTGGTATTTATTAACCGAAAATTACCATCAAAATTCTTACTTCTTTTTTTGGTAGTTCACAAATATCTTCAACTCCATCTCATGATCGTTTTTATACATTAGACGATTGAAGATGAATCTAGACATATTATGTCTCTACCAGATTTTTAAAGAATATGATTAAACTGTTTTGGCCATTTTGGTGGAGTTTAAAGAGGTGGTCGGTCACCTAATAAGTTTTTAAGAGAGGAACGAAAGGAGAGAGAAACATATGAGAAGTGGAGGGTATATTGGTAATATATGATTGTAAAATCATGACCGTTGGACAAAATAAATAAATTATGACGTGGCTTAATCTCAGCCATTGTTTCACTGTGTATAATTCATTGTACAACTATGCTCCGTGCGTATAGCATTGCTGAACTTGTTTTGGTTTTGGTCTCTGATAGAACATAAAAAATATATCCGAATATTCTATTTGGGTAATAATCAACCCACTTTATAAATGGGTATCCAACGCTTAAATGGGTCGTCTCATACTTTTTATAGGAATTGAGGTGTTACTATTAAAAGCCCAAGCCCAATCAAAGGGGGACCCATGTCTGAAAAATTCCTGGGATGAAGACATTTGTCAATATCTTAGAAGGCGCAGTTGCCTATAAATAGCCAACTACCCCTCCTAGAAAAGGACCAGAAAATCTATCCAAAAAATATAGAGAGAAGTTGAGAAAAGAGAGAAACTAACCAACGCACACCACTTCTAGAAATAAACCGAGAAAAGACAGCCGAGCACCGAATAAAAGGGGAGAAAGATCAAGACGAGAGACTAAATAGTCATATCGAGCACAATTGTCAAAACCGAAATACTAGTCCGAGCAAGTGTAATAGTTCGAACAAGGATAATAATCCGAGCAATAATAAAGATCAGGAAGTGTCCTTTATTCACGGTTGATTTACTATTATATCATTGTTGAAAAGCCTAACGCGACCGACCAAAGTTATGGCTTTATCAAATGGCGCCGTCTCCGGGAATTATCTAGTTCCCAACTAGTTTAGAATTCGAATACCAATACTCTGCCAGACGAGCGACAATGGTTACCAATGTAGAGGAAACCCATCCCGAGATAATAGAAACCAATAACCAAAACACGCAAATTAGCCAACAAGACATCGACGATCTACTCGCCATCCACGACAGATATGAAGCTATCCAATCCGGAAACCAACCAACAACCTCCTACGTCAACCAAGAACAACCGGTCGAACCACCCCGATATTTCATCGAAGGGATTGTCGACGAACACCCTTCGTCCTCGGAGGACGAACAAGACGTGCCCGTATTAAGGCGTGCACGAAGACGCTTAACCGGATCCCAAGAAGGGCCGAGCTCAAGAGTCCCTTTGCCTACAGCCTCGGTCAACTCCGGTGCTCGTTTACAAACGGACGAAGCTCATCAGTTTGGCATGCCCGAGGATCATGTACTCGGACAGTCGCCCCGACTACCGACTAATTCTCCGAGGATGATTACACCACCCACGGTGGAGGTACAACATGTTGTTCCGTTAGCCGATGAAAGGAACTACGCCCAGCTACAAGCTCAGCTGGCGGCATGCATGGCAGCCATGACAGCGGCCGGCATCGTATTGCCAGTTATCCAACCCGACAAAGACCCACGCCATGAAGTGGAAGATTCTGCCTACAGGGCAGCCCTGGAGGCAGCGGGTCGGCGACCCGATACAAGAGTCCCCCACCAAGGGGGCAATGTCCCAATAACTATCGTCCATCCGAACACTCATATGGAACGTGTCCACACAAACACGAAGGACGGTAGATATCCCGAATACAGGATCGGGGAAGGATATGGCCCACCACCACATCAGGGAGGATACCCTCCCCCTACCAAGTCACGGATGACGCGTTCCAACAGGCTTGGAACGTATGCCAAGAAACCCCGTGTGCTGAACAGATCACGCGGTACCGCAATCCTATGGGATTCGTCATCCCCGAATTCAGGCTCTATGATGGGAAGAGTTGCCCTATCGACCATCTGAGGCACTACAAGACGAAGATTGAACTGTGGATTGATGACCATGCACTGATGTGCAAATTTTTCAAAAACAGCTTGGGTCAAGAGGCTTCGTCATGGTATCACAACTTACCACGGGGCTCCATTAGAGACTGGGCAGAATTGCTAAGAGCATACTCCACCCGGTACGCTGCTCATCGGAAAAAGAAGGTTAGTATCGAAACCCTTCTTAAAATGGCGATGATGCCAAATGAAAGGCTCAACGATTACTGCATACGTTTTATCGACGTAGCAAACCAGATTCCACGATATGCCAATAATATAGCCATCCAAAACTTTATCAATTCCATCCCTAATGGCTATTGGGCGAGAAGGAAGTTCATAGGCAAAAACTTCCCGACCACTGATTCCCTGCTAGCCTATTGTACCCACCTCACCGATAAAAACGACGAACTGCGTTTCCTCAACCGAACTCTACCGAGAAGAGAGTCGGTCCGCGAGGCACAGGTGGGTCGCAAAAGAGTTAGGAATAACCAGGGAGAAGCATTCCAACCGACCAGAAAGGGCAAAGAGCCCGAGGTCCATAGCAGGGTAGAGCGACCACGAGCACTAGAGCCCAAACCGCTCCAGATCGCATACCCAACACCGACCAACGAACATAAACCGCTCCAGCTCACCTACCCAATGCCACCCAAGCCGTTTCAACAAGGTCGGCCCCAAGAAAGGGAACACCGAAATACTTTCGGATCGGTCGAGCTGCGATACACTTTCGACTTGTCTGCTGAAGATATCCTCAAGGATATATGCAGGAAAAGTTGGTATTCCCGACCGCAACCGATCAACACTCCCCCCAATCAGAGAGATTCCAAGCTCTTCTGCGCATATCATGAGGATCACGGCCATCTCACTGAGCATTGCCGTAACCTGCGATGGAGAATGAACCAGTGGGGCGATGCAGGATACCTAGCCAAGTTCATCAAAGGAGCTGGGAATAAAGGCAAACAACTGGCCATCGAAGGATCCGACAACCGGCAAGGCAAAACGATCAACGTCGTTCATATGACAAGACCCAAGGGTCCAGGCGGGGAACGATCGCGACAATGGCAGCTGGCCCATTTTGGCCAAGTATCCAAGGCATCACAGGCGTCGACCTCTAAACGACAATGCACACAACGACGACATCCGCCCATTTCTTTCTCGGATCTTGACGAAGAAGGGGTGATTTACCCCCATGGAGACGCCATTAACCTCCGAGTTCAAATTGGCCTAGACACGGTCAGCAGGGTACTTGTCGACCAAGGAGCCTCTTGTGATATCATGTACAGGGAGCTCTTCGACAAAATGGAACTCAAGCTGCAAGATCTACGGCCTACTGACGTCACACTGATCGGATTCATCTCCGAAACGACTAAACCGTTGGGTAAGATCGTCCTCAGTGTCACAACCGGGTCCGTGTCGGTTCCCGTGGAGTTCTTAGTGGTTAATGACCACTCCGGTCACAATGCAATATTGGGCCGACCTTGGTTACATGCCATGAAGGCCATACCCTCGACCTATCACCAAAAGGTCAAATACCCAAATGACAGGGGAGAGATCGAGACAGCCAGAGGATGTCAAGAGGATTCAAGACGCTGCGAGGAAATCACCGCGACTCTCCAAAAACAACGAAGCATGGTGGAACAACCCACCAGCACCAAGAAGCTGATCAACCAAATATCCAAAGCCGAAAGGGTTGTTGAAGAACAAGTAGGAGAGACACTCAGGAAGGTGTATATACCAGATATGGACGAGGAGCATTACTTCCTCCTCGGCGACAACCTTCCAAAACAGGAATCCGAAGAGTTGAAGGCATTCCTTCTCAGCAACACTGATAAATTCGCCTGGAGCCCTAAAGATATGCCGGGCCTAGACCCCAATACAGTATGCCACCACCTAAGTGTAAACACCGAGTACAAGCCGATAGCACAGAGGAGCAGGAAAGTGTCTGTACAGCATAGAGCAGCTATAATCGCTGAAGTACAAAAGTTATTGGAGGCTGGAGCCATAAGAGAGGTTTACTATCCAAAATGGTTGTCCAACCCGGTCGTCGTCCCTAAGAAGAACGGAAAGGAGAGAGTATGTATAGACTTCACAAACCTCAACAAAGCCTGTCCGAGGGACCACTTTCCCCTTCCAAGGATTGATCAACTGGTGGACGCAACTGCGGGGGCAGAACGGATGACCTTCCTTGACGCATATTCAGGATACCATCAAATTCCCCTCGCCCGCGAAGATCAAGAAAAGACTTTGTTTATATCACCTTTGGGAAATTATTGCTATACGGTAATGCCGTTCGGCCTACGCAATGCGGGAGCAACATACCAAAGGATGATAACAAGGGTATGTCGAGATCATATAGGGAAGACGATGGAGGTATACATAGACGACATGGTCGTCAAGAGCGAAAGAGCCACATCCCAACTTCAAGATATCGGGGACGTTTTCCGAACGCTGGGCGAGCACAAACTGAAACTCAATGCGAGCAAGTGTGCATTTGGCGTCAGCAAAGGGAAATTCTTGGGGCATATGGTTAGCCGACGAGGAATAGAGGCTAACCCCGATCAAATAACGGCTCTACGAAACCTAGAAGCGCCTAAGAATAAGAAACAGGTACAAGAGCTCATGGGAATGATGGCCGCGCTGAGCAGGTTCATTAGCCGATCCGCAGATAAGGGACGGCCATTTTTTGAATCACTCAAGAAGGATAGAAAATTCGTCTGGGACCCGGAATGTGAAGTCTCATTCAACAATCTCAAAGAGTACTTGAGGACACTGCCACTGCTAGTAAGGCCGAACAAAGAAGACATTCTGGCATGCTACCTAGCAGTTTCCACTACAGCTGTGAGCGCAGTTATCCTAAGAGAAGAAGGTCGCGAACAATTTCCGATCTACTTCGTCAGCAAGACTCTGGTCGAAGCCGAAACACGTTATCTACCCTTGGAGAAGCTGTGTCTGGCATTGGTCGTCACAACCAGAAAGTTGCCACACTATTTCATAGCTCATCAGGTCCGGGTATACACAAAATTTCATATCAAAGAGTCACTTCGACGGACGGACATTAGCGGCCGAGTTGCCGCCTGGGGGGTCGAGCTATCCCAATTTCATATCCAGTTCGCACCCCGTCATGCCATAAAGGGACAAGTCCTGGCCGATTTCGTCGCAGAATTCACCGAAGGCTATGACGAGCCTTTGGCACTCACTCCACAATCACACTAGCAGATACATGTCGACGGATCAGCCATCAAGGACGGATCAGGAGCAGGGATCGTCCTAAAGTCTAGAGAGGGAGCAATCATCGAAAAAAGCATAAAATTGGGCTTCCGAGCTACCAACAATGAGGCAGAATACGAGGCCATGATAAATGGCATGCTTATTGCCCGGTCCCTCGGATGCTCCCACTTAATTGCAAGCTCAGACTCCATGCTCATCGTCAATCAAGCCATCGGCGAGTACCAAGCGAAAGATGATAGAATGATCCTCTACCAAGAGAAAGTCCAAAGCTTGATGGCAACCTTCTGACAGTGCGAGTTAGTAAGAATCAATCGCACCGAAAATGCACATGCCGATGCCTTGGCCACCCTAGCCTCGACATTAACATTGACCGACACCCGGTCGATCACAGTGGAACTACTGCCGACCCCGAGCATAATAAAAAGGGTAGGCCGGGTGACGTCGATACAGTACGAACTAGGTTGGATGGAGGACATGACCCATTATCTGCGAAGTGGAACGCTTCCGGCCGACAAGATAAAAGCGCTGAAAATTACAAGAAAAGCTCCTCGCTTCTGGCTATCCGAGGACGATAAACTATACAAATCCAGTTACCGGGGACCCCATCTACTATGCGTCCCGACCGAGCTACAACTGCCGGTCTTGGAGGAAATCCACGAAGGATCTTGCGGAGCACACATCAAAGGGCGATCCCTTGCAAACAAGGCAGTGACCCAAGGATATTGGTGGCCCTATATCAAGCGAGACGCCGATGCGTACGTCCAACGATGCGACAAGTGCCAACGATTCGCCAAGATACCACGGCTCCCTTCATCTATGATGACCCCGGTATCGGCACCATGGCCGTTCGCTCAATGGGCAATTGATTTGGTCGGTAAACTCCCAAGAGCACCTGGGAATGTGGAATATCTGATCGTTGCGACTGATTATTTCACCAAATGGGTCGAAGCCAAACCCCTCCGAGAAATCAAAGCCAGCAACGTCAAACAATTCGTTTGGGAATACATCATAACTAGGTTCGGTATACCGTACGCTATAGTCGCCGACAACGGAACCCAGTTCAAAGATGCCAAGTTACAGCTGTGGTACGAGGAACTAGGTATCCGAAAATTCTATTCGACGCCGACATACCCACAAGGAAACGGGCAAGCCGAAGTGTCAAACCGAACAATATTAGACGGCATCAAGACCACCCTTGAACAGGCAAAGGGGAGGTGGCCCGAGCGGCTACTCAACGTTTTATGGTCGTGCCGAACTACACCCAAGACGGGCACCAAGGAAACCCCGTTTAGCTTAGCATACGGTGTTGAGGCCATCATACCGACAGAGATCGGGCTACCCACGCTCCGAACGACGTTGGTCGAGCAGGGAAACAATGAACAACGAATGAGAGAAGAGCTCGACATGATAGACGAGAAACGAGAGATAGCGGCCCTTACCCTAGCTAAGTACCAACAAAGCGTGAAGCAAACCTATGACAAGAGAGTAAAAGGGTCCAAAGAATTCATGGTAGGAGAACTGGTGCTGCGACGAGTGACGGTCTATACCCGCAACGAAATACATGGCAAGCTAAGCCCTACCTGGGAAGGCCCATACGAAATCGTCAAGCAAACAAGTCCAGTCTCTTACAAAATCAAAAGCGTCCTGTTCGCCAACAGCCGAGGGGAAAAGAATTCTTGGAATGTGGCTAACCTAAAGAAGTACTACGTATAGGCAATCCTCCGAATACAAGTACAAGTGCTACCTTACCCTTCTTTCTTAATGGCATTATCGTTCTTCTTTTGAATGAATAAAATATATTATCATGTTGTCTACTAATACTATGAAATTCCCAACATGGCCGAAGTGCCTAGGAATACTATGAAATTCCGTAAATGGCGTGTTACCGAAGGAACGCCTAGGAATACTATGAAATTCCCAACATGGCCGAAGTGCCTAGGAATACTATGAAATTCCCAACATGGCCGAAGTGCCTAGGAATACTATGAAATTCCCAACATGGCGTGTTACCGAAGGAACGCCTAGGAATACTATGAAATTCCCAACATGGCCGAAGTGCCTAGGAATGCTATGAAATTCCCAACATGGCCGAAGTGCCTAGGAATACTATGAAATTCCCAACATGGCGTGTTACCGAAGGAACGCCTAGGAATACTATGAAATTCCTAACATGGCCGAAGTGCCTAGGAATACTATGAAATTCCCAACATGGCGTGTTACCGAAGGAACGCCTAGGAATACTATGAAATTCCCAACATGGCCGAAGTGCCTAGGAATACTATGAAATTCCCAACATGGCATGTTACCGAAGGAACGCCTAGGAATACTATGAAATTCCCAACATGGCCGAAGTGCCTAGGAATACTATGAAATTCCCAACATGGCGTGTTTTCAAAGGAACGCCTAGGAATACTATGAAATTCATATGCAGGTACAATGCAAGGAATTATTCAGGTCCACATTACGGCGGCGATACAATACAAATTGGCTAAAACAATGAAGGAGAATCAATCTAAACAACGAAATATCAACAAGAAGCATCTCCAAAACAGGAATAACGAAATAACAAATGATTTAGCAAGGAAAAATCAATCCAATCAATCAAATAGCAATACGGCAATGGAAAGGTACAAAATAGGAACAAAGAAATAACATAAATAGTCCTCGCCCGCATTACGGAGGCAACAAGAAGATCATCGACACTAAAGAGATTCATTTAAGAAGAGCTACTGCAGGAGGAGCACGACGGTAATTGACCGAGCTCAATCTCTTCGTCATCTGTCGTTGTGTACCCATCAGACTCGTCACCATCAAAACGCTCCTCAGAAATGAGGGCATCAAAATTGGTCGTATGAGCCCCAACACAAGTCAGCGTCTGAAGCCGCGCGTTGAACTCGGCTTCTTTCACGAACTCGTGAGCATCCGAGGCCGCTTTACGGCGATCGTCGTCAAAGGAGAGGTTACGGCGAGCTTCGATCATAGCTGCGGAAGCATCGTATCTGGCACGGGACAAACGGAAATACTTCACCAACACGTTGGCCTTGGTCACAAGCAACTTTAATTTGCCGAAGTACTTGTCCTTTGCACGCCAATATCGATCCAAACGACGCTCCTGAACCTCAACAGTATGCTCGGCACGGCGAACGTATTCTCGAAAAAAGGCCGCCTGGGTTTTCAGCTTGGTCCGCAGTCGAGCACATTGGTTGGTCAATTTGACATTTTTGCTCATCAAAACAATGTAGGGCCACCTGTCAGGCACCTCACTAGCCGCACTAGATGAGACCTCGTCCCGGGCAGCACCACTAGGTCCTAACCCCGGGTTAACTAGGCATGGAGAACCAGCCTGGTGCGACATAGTAGCATGTGCCTATAAAAAAAAAGAGGGGGGGGGGGGGGGGGGGAGAAGAACGAGATGAGATGAATATACAAAAAGAGAAAAAAAAAAAAAAAAAAGAGAGAGAATTTTTTATACAAGCTACAAAGAAAACGACAAAACAAGCTACTTTATTACTCCGACAACCCCTCAACAGACGCCGAAGTCTCTACTACATCGGCAAAATGAATATCTCGCAATGAATTAATTTGCGTCCCCAAACGCTCACGAATGACCGCCTCGATTCGGTTCAAGGCGACAGTGGTTTCAGTTACCCCGGCCTTCGCATCAACCATGCGCTCTGCCCGGGATACACCACTCATTCCTTTTATATGCTCAAGCACCTCTAAAGCGCGAGCTCGGGCCCAATACGCTTTGGCAAAGGATAGCAGCAGGTCCGCGTCCTCGAAAACGGCCCCAAGGACCAAGTTCAAGCTCGTCACACGACCTCGGGCTTCATCACGAGAACGTCGTAGGGCACCGAGAAGTTCCTTCGCTTTACCCTTGTTTGCCGTATAATGGGCGGTCTTTTTACTAAATTTCTCTCCCAAATCACGTAACCGAATCGCCAAGTTGAAAATATGAATATTCAGACCCTCGATTTCCTGACAAGCACAAGTCAATTTCGCGGTAAGGGACGCCTTAGATCTTTCCAAATCTTCTATTACGTCACCTACACTACGACTAGGCGAGGTCCAGATCACCATGGCAAGGGGGTTATTTGGTACCTGACAATATTTTGTTTTCACATCCTTCAAAATATGACGACCATCAAAAGAAATTAACCCAAGCAAGCCCAACAGAAATAAAACACAGTACCTATGTTATCACTTCCCCAAAAGAATCTGTTTCTAGATACACAAGAGACCAAAAAAAAAATAAAAAAAAAATAAATAAAATAAAATACATACTGATAGAAAGATAGTCAAGGTTCCACCTGAGGAGATACTGGTAGGGGCACAACAGTAGCATCCGGTCGAGGAGTGGACGGGTCCGACATAGAGTGAGGACGTAGCGCTGTCGAAATTGTCTGTCCCGGTAGCCGAGGAAGCTCTTCTTCACGAAGATTCGCCCAGTCCAAGGGTTTCGGCGGTGCACCATGCGGACACGGATACACCAACTCCGACCACGCCCTATCCGACAAAGGAACATTCGCAAAATTGAGCGCCCGCACATGAGCACAGTATACAGAGAAGTTGGCCATCATGGCTAACTTTGTCCGCTCCTCCGCGTGTGCCGTTTTCAGGGCAGTCACCTTAGCCTTTTCGGCTTCCACGTCCTCTGCCAGGAGCAAGTTCTCCTCCTCTAGTTCGCCGTACTTAACGACCATGCACTCTTTCCGCCCTCAATTTATCGACATCCTCGGTCAGGTGCAGAAAGTCCACCGACAGCTTGTCATAATTCTCGCCCAGGGTTTTATTCGCGGCGACCAATTTCTCTTTCTCGACCTCGAAAGCCGCAAGCAGATCCTTTATCTTCTGCTCGTTCTCCTCGACTATGGCGTTCTTCTCGGCCACCAGCTTCTCTTTCTCAGCCCCTAGAGCTCCCAGCTGATCCCGTAGCGCCACGGTACTCAAAGCAATCTGCACTTCAAAACATTAGATTCCAAACAGAATACAAGTACCAGACCTATATAGCGAAATACGAGCCCCACGTACCCTCAGCGCATCCACGTGGGCCTGCTCTATAACCGACATTGTAGGTTGAGCAGCTAGTCTTTCTGCATCCTTGAACACAAGGGGTTTCAGAGCCGTATACCCCATCTTCAAGATTCGCGGTTGCTCCAGCAGCTCACCCCTACATCGGTCAATGTAACGGGTCATTGCAACCCCGTCAACCAACACCTTCTCGGATCCATCGAGAGCCTCATCCTCGCCACCCGTCACAACATCATCGGCACTCTCTTCGCCGCCTTCCATATCCACTTCCTCGACCGCCTCCTCCTCTGGAGCATTAGTCTCAGGGGTCCTGCGTTCGATTACATCCTCTGTACGGCTGGGCGAGATACCAGACAGGTTCAACGCGGCCTCGGCAAGGACAGGCGAGACCGCAGGCAGGGTCATCGTCTCCTTCCCCATAGCCACCAGCATGTTGATATGTCCGAACAGGCTATCGACCGACCCCTGAAACACAACAATACCCATCGACCGGGCAAGCGCGAGGGTAACCAATGGAGAAGCCAGTAGCTGAAACAAGATAACTAATAAAGCAAAGCACTAGCGAACAAACCGATAACCAAAAGACAAGAAAATCATAATACATATACACATACCTCGCCCGGCGCAGAGGCATCCTCGGCGGTATCCCCTTCGGCGGCAGCAACCGCCCCCTCGCCCGAGCCAACGATATCAGCCTCCTCGGTAACCGATGTATCGGTTCCCCTGGCCCTCTTCCTTACTCCACCAACAGGGTCAGACGCATGACGCTTAGACCGAACGAGCTTCTTCCCGAGCCGAGCAGCACTTCGAGCCCGGACCACTTTCAAGAACTCTTCCTCGGGCTTTTTGGGGATCTCGGGCGCAGGATTCCCCTTGGTCACCGACCCCATAGGGTACCCGAGCAGCACCGGAGCAGTACGACTCACCGGATCCGGCGTCGGTCCCGGCCCCCACCATTTCCAAAGAGCTAACAGAGCCTCCACATTGGGAGCGCCGAGGTCGGGCATAGGGGGAGCGTTGGTGGCCGGTCCAGGAATCTGGTGTCCCGGACAGCCCCATTCACCAGAAGCTATCACGATACCAAGATTGCGCTCTTTGTTGGTATCCGGCAAACCGATAACAAGCCGGCAATAGGTACGCTGGGTTTTCAGATACGAGCTGCGACGCTCAAAGCTCAGACTGTAGACTCCGAAGACGTCCTTCAATTCAATCGGTATTCCGGCCAACTCCGATAACCTTTGAATACCGTTCAGCGTACGGTAACCATTCAAGGCCAGTTGGGCTGGAGCAATCTGGACGGCCTCAAAGAACGAAGCCACCCAGTTTGTAAAAGGAAGTCGAAGACCCCCAGTAAAAAATGCCGAAGAGCGCACGGCCACCTCGCCGGCAGGAACAAATCCCAGCACCTCCTCGTCAGAAATAGGAAGCCGGATATGTATGTTGTCAGGTATTCTGGCAAGCTCCTTAAAATCCTTTTCTACGAATGTGCCAACTTGGGCCACACTTTGGCTCAGAATTTCCTATCCAAACATCATCAAAAGTCCATCAATATACTAACCAAATACACAAACAAGAACCACATCAATATAACGAGCGCCACCACCCCCCCCCCCCCCCACTCGCATTAACCAGATACATAAGAATCATCAGACATATAGAGATAACCTGAACCATATACCAACGCCACACCTATGACCACAACGACAAATCAAATACAACTCCTAAAAAAGGGAAGGGGGGAGAACGAAAAATCACTTACAGTAATCATTATGAGCAAGCAAGCGCGAACCGCAGCTAGTCTTCCAACAAAACCACGAAACCCTAGATCAAGCGGCCGAACTCTTTTCCTTTTTGGCGGGAAGAATATGCTTTAGAGAGAGAGATATTTTCTTCAGCAAATTCTGTGATAAAAATAAAAAAGGATTACTTGGCACAGTAGAAAGGAGTGGAGTCACAAAAAGAATAAAATAATAACCGTCCTTTCGTGTAACAGAGGTTTACCTTTTTTCCAACCATACAAAAGTCAACAACCGCTGCTATTTTTAACATATAAACGCTCCAGATTTCGCCACGTCAGCGCGTATCCCACTACCCAAGGCAGTTCACATCATTACACCTAAATAAACAGCCAGTGGACCCTACCACGAAAAGCTTTCCACATACGCTACCACTATTATCACACCGAGAATGTCCCCCGATTAAAGTTCCTCGACGCCAAACCAATTCTTACCCAAAGGGCACACCGAACAAGGTGGACGAAGACCGTTTCTAGCTTGACGGCAGGGAGCATCAAGTCTACCAACGCTCTCCGGGGGGATAACCGGGCATATTGTTCGGTGTATGCTGAGGGACATCAAATGATATCAACATAAAAGAGTGAAGCAAACAGGAAATAAAATAGGACAGAATCAAGTGCAAGACAAGTTTTATTCATCCACAAAGGGGGAAACACAAACAATACAACAGAAAAAGAAAATACACCCATCCTACTTTTTCGAACTATCCCCCATAGCAACATCCCTCTTCGCCAAAAGTTCCTAGAAATCGCCATCTCAGCCTGTTTCAAGGCGTAAGACTGAGACTCGCATTTTTGCTCGGCCTTGAAACGAGCAGTGCCCTCCTCGTCCCAATATTGTTTAAACCTCCTCGCTTCAGTCCGAGCACACATGAGATCATGTTTCAGCCATGACATCTCAATTTCTTTTAGTTGAAGAGGAGTCAAATCCTCCTCCCCAAAGCCAGGGGGACGAGGTAGCAAAAAGGTAGGCTCCTCTTCCATAAGGGCTTTCTTTTTGGAGGCAGACCTAGTGATGGGAGCCATCTCACGCAAAAGCAAGCTAGAAGCAAATTATAAAACAAGAAAGAGGTAGAAATTGGTAATGAGATACAGGCAATAGGGAGCATTTATAGAGAATCAAAAGGCACAAAGTACGAAGCGTTACAATGGTTCACAAGACAGGCACGAGATACGAAAAGATACAACTGATTCATCAAATACAGAAGATAAAACAAATTGCAAAAGGGGAAATACATAAGAAAACCAGCCCAATCTAAGGATCAATGGGTGGAAAAACCGAACTGCCAGACCGAGAGAAAGCAAAACGAGCAGAACAATTCAACCAAGCTTGGTAGGAATCGTTCACGGCGACCAAATTGTCATTCTCCGAGGAGAGCCTGTTGTTTTCCGTAGTAAAAACCCTGACGCGCTCCACGAGCCGAGCATTCTTTACCATTATGCTAGCTAGGCCTTGAGGAGAGTCGTCAAACTCATCTTGAGAATGGTCCCAAATCTCCTCGGCATCATACCAGGAGTTGGCCAGATGGTTTCTCTGTAACAAGTGATCGAGCTGGCGACTCAGTGCCGAAATCTCGGTCCACTTCACCGTCTCTTCGGGAAAAGAGCCGAACAAGCTCAAGGCCAGAACGCCATACTCTTTCTCAAGCATTGCCATCCGACGGCGGACCCGAGATACCTCAGTGTCCAAGCCCTTCATCTGAGCAGGATATCTAACCACAGGTCCAGACATTCTGGGAAATTGTTATAGTACGGAAGAAAATAAAGGGCTGAGGGGGAGAGAAGCAAAAAGAAAAAAGAGATGATAATCTACCAAAGAAAAGAAAAGTACTTATAGAACGGAGGGAGCATGCATATTCCTGACCTACTAGGGAGCATGCACCTATATTCGACAGTGATGGGGACGTCTACTGATATCTGATACGACAATACAGAAGGAAATAAAGACGAGATATTCAAAGATCTAGCTTCCAGACAAACAACAAACCATAGGCGCAATATAAAAAAAAAAGTGCAAAAATAAAGGGGCAAAAATACTTTTCATTAATGAAGATGGAATACATCATTGTTCATTACATCAAAGGACAATATTACATCGAGGTCTATTACATCAAGGTCTATTACATCCGAAAAGAAAATCTGTTACATCCGAGATAAAGACCTATTACATCCGAGAAGAGCTAGTACAGAAGATCAGGCAAAGAAGATCGACTATATCAGCTGACCAAGTGAGCAGGAAACGCCAAAAAGAAAAAGTAAGAATAAAGAGAAAGGAAAAGAAGAAGAGTGCAAGAAACGAAGTGATAAGAAAGAAGAGTCGAAAAGAGAAATGACAAAAACCCTAGATGTAACACAAAACCCTTAGGATCACAGGGCTGATTGTTACATCATAGTGGTGCAAAAAAGAAGAAAAAGAAAAAGAGTGATGGGAGAGAAGATGAAGAAAAAGAAAGAGGAGGCACAGAAGAAAAACAGATAAGAAGAAGAGAAAGAAATGAGGGAAACTGAGAAATGAAAAGAAGAAAAACAAAGACCTAGGAAAAGATAGTAAGAAGAAAGAGAAAGGAAAAGAAGAAGAGTGCAAGAGAACAAAAGGGGAAGAAAGTGGAGGGAACAGAAGTGAAAAGCAAGAAGAGGAAAAGAAAAACGACAAAAACCCTAGATGTAACACAAAACCCTTAGGATCACAGGGCTGATTATTACATCGTAGTGGTGCAAAAAAAAAAGATGAAGAAAAAAGAAAGAGAAAGAGCAGAGGAAGAAGAAATGAAGGAAACAGACAAATAAAAAGGACGTAAAAGAAACAAAACAAAAAGAAGAAAAAGAAAGACCTAGGAAAAGATAGTAAGAAGAAAATGGAGGATAGAGAGAAGAGAGACTGAAAAAGTATAGAAAGAAAAGAGATGGGAAAAGATGGGGAAAAGCAGAGAGAGATAAAAAAAAGAAGGGGGAAGGTTAGGGGGAAGTCGATTGGTATCGATGAGAGGGCCCGGCAGAGACATCCCTGTCCCTCAGTGTCGGGTTCCCCCTTAGCACCTCATTCTCTTCGACTAGAGCCTGACGAGCACGTCGGCTATAAGCCAGTTCGGATCTTAGCCAAGTTAATTCCCGAACCATCTCGGTATGGTGATAACGCATCACCTTCAATTCCTCCTCGGTATCCCTCAACAGCCTTTGTACATGGCTATAAGAGGCTTCAAAAGCCTCGACTTGCAAAGCTAATGTTGATGGAGTGAAAGGACCAGACATCTTAGGGAAATTATAAGATGAGGGTCTATATATGGGGGAAAATAATATGATGAGAATTGTGGATGTAACCATGCTGTAAGCAGGTATTTATAGATCAATTAGATGAGGGCTGGTATTGAGAGTCGCAACCGTTCGCCAATGGGTACTAAGAAGCGATGGCAATTAAAAGATGTCTGTTCAAGAAAAAACGTTTGAATTCCCCAAAGGTTCTAAAAAAGCGTGAGTAATTAAAAGCCACTCTTGTTCACAAAACGCTTGGATTCTTACCAATATTTAAAGAGGGCAAGTAATAATGGCATTGAAACATGCGTCATTTCTGGGGAAAGGCATTAGGCTCAAATAAATATCTAAGATCTTTTGCACAGAGATCAAGAAAACTCTGGTGAATAAGATTTTTATGCACAGGGCTCAAGAAATCCTATTGGTCCCCAGATATAAAGAGTAAGAAGGTCCACTGGATAAGGTCAAACGCTAGGCCCAAGAAAAAGCATTGATGAGGCCATAAGCGTGCGCAGTCAAAATAAATTGCATCGGAAAAGTAATTCAGATATAAACAAGAGAAAGATGTCTTTATTGATTGATTGGTACTTCGTTACAGAAGAAGAAATAAAAGGAAATACAATGAAAAAACAATAAAATCATTTCGTGGAAGGGCCCGCTTCGTCATTTGGTTTCCACTTCGACCGAGCATACACTTCCTTAAGGGCCAGTTTGTAAGCCCTCTTGGAAGCAAGTTGCCTATCTCTGGAGGCCTCGAGCTCTTTGATCCGAGCACGAGCGCGAATACTGTCGAGCAAAGACCTCTGATGCTCCTTCTCCAGGGCATCCAATCGCTCGTCTAGTTCGGCGGCCCGACGAGCTACCACCGACAACCTGGCAACCCTCTTCTCTAGATAACGCACCTTCTGAACTTCCTCTTTAAGACGAGCAACGTATTCAGGAAGGTTGTCACCATAGTTTTCAAGAGGAAAAGCCATTTGGTCGTTAATAAAGAATGAATTACATAAAGAATACTGGGACAGTCCTTTTATAGGAAGAAACAAGGAGTAGATCAAAGGTCATCTCGAAGAAATACAACCTCGTGAACTTCCCAAGAGCATTTACGGCAAATTAACCACAGTTCCAAATCCAATTAAAGTCATCCAAAAAGACATCAAGAAGATAAACAGACAGGAACAAGGAAAGGGAAATATTTTATTAACTTCAAAAAACTTCGATTACAACTGAGGAGAATACTCCCCATTCAAGAGAAATTACGACAGAAATTACAAAAGACTAATTATTTCGAGGAAGAGCCTTCTTCATCGTCATCCGAACTCGGTTTAGACCGAGCATGCAACTCCTTGAAGGCAAGCTTATAGGCCCTTTTTGCTGCCTTCTGCTTAGCCAGATTAGCCTCGAGCTTCTTTATATGCTCGTAAGCCCAATCCCGATCGGCCATCGTCACATGATGATCAGAATCCATGTCAGACAACCTTTTCTTGTAGTCTGAAACCTTGGCCACGAGTTTCTTATTCGCGGTACGAGATTTCTTGATTTCCGTTTCTAAATATGAAATATAATTAAAGGAGCTCTCACCAGTAGAACCAGAAGAAGCCATTATGTCACGGGCAAATTAGTAGTAAAATGCCTAATTATGAAGGGAGCACACCCCTTTATAGGAGTTTTCCTCGAAGAAAGATATTAGGATAGGAAACATTAAATGTGCCCCCCTGGGAACCGTCATGAGTCTATTGCGTTTCTCGATGAAGCATTGGGAAAAAAAAGACCGAAGTAACGTTCTCGACAAACCGAGCATGACTCCCCCGACATGGAAACCACGCCGAGGAAGTCAGGGAGCACTTGATAGAACATAAAAATTAGACCCGAATATTCTATTTGGGTAATAATCAACCCACTTTATAAATGGGTATCCAACGCTTAAATGGGTCGACTCATACTTTTTATAGGAATTGAGGTGTTACTATTAAAAGCCCAAGCCCAATCAAAGGGGGACCCATGTCTGAAAAATCCCTGGGATGAAGACATTTGTCAATATCCTAGAAGGCGCAGTTGCCTATAAATAGCCAACTACCCCTCCTAGAAAAGGACCAGAAAATCTATCCAAAAAATATATAGAGAAGTTGAGAAAAGAGAGAAACTAACCAACGCACACCACTTCTAGAAATAAACCGAGAAAAGACAGCCGAGCACCGAATAAAAGGGGAGAAAGATCAAGACGAGAGACTAAATAGTCATATCGAGCACAATTGTCAAAACCGAAATACTAGTCCGAGCAAGTGTAATAGTCCGAACAAGGATAATAATCCGAGCAATAATAAAGATCAGGAAGTGTCATTTATTCACGGTTGATTTACTATTATATCATTGTTGAAAAGCCTAACGCGACCGACCAAAGTTATGGCTTTATCAGTCTCTTTTTTAAATGCGTATAAAATAAGGGCTAAATTTCTAATTTTACATTTCCCTATTGTCTGTTCTCTCTCTACGATAGAAAAAGCATACGGGCAAAAATTAAATATGTTTTTTGTATCGATCATGACTTCAACAAACCTATGCCGCCACTGCCCTCCATCTTTGCTATGTTATCGTCTACATCCAACCAATTGTGGAAGAACTCTGCCCCTTTCTTTTTATATATCTGGCTCTCATTAGATGTTTTATTCTATCTGTCTCACTTTCATCTCTTCTGCTCTGATCGTATTTACGGCTGATAAACACTATCGGTCCCTTTATTTCAGATATGTATCTAACCTCTCTTGCTCTCTAGCTCTTTATTTTATGTTTTGTGATGAGTAATGGGCAAAAATATCAATGCTTTTGATATTATATGTAACTGTTGGAAACACTTTTTATTTTTCAGCGAAAAACTGGCATTGTATTATGATTATAGGGTATATGCATTATATAAAAACAATACAGGAATACATCACGGACAGAGATACTTCTTACTCTTAGAGAGGTGTGCCCTCTAAAAACTGCTAAGAAACTCTAATTATGAAGGTTGTTTCTTTTCCTTAACATATGAACAATATATATAGGCTACAACAGGGACCTAGTGCACAAGAAGGAAAACACTTCTACCTTATCTAGAACTCTAACTCTACTTAGATTAGTACTTAATTAATAAATATTATATAATCTTATTAACATGATTAATATAATATTATCTACTTAATACTTCACCAATTTTAGGATATTCTATCGGTAAATTATATTCAATTCCACTAGAGAATATAATTGCACTTTAATTCTTTCTGAAATAATATTTGAGAGCATATTATTAAATAATTAATTTTCTCCTCACGTTAAGATCACATATATCCACCAAGTAAATAAATTATTGACAATTATTTTACTCGGTATATTATTTCATCGCTTAACTTATTTGTTGTGTCGGATATAAAATTCACTTGCAAGATTTGACACAAACAAAACTTATAAGTTTATCGAGGGGATATCATCAATCCTTGTTAACAGACGTGAATTCCTTCGATTATAGACACACACCATATAAATAATATTACTGCCCAACGTACGGGTTTGTTGACCACAACAAATCTCACCCATTGTAAATCAAAGCAGTATATATTATAAATATGTATATCGAAAATAATTTAGGGATTAATAGTATAAATAATCATAATAATTTCTTAGCTATAATTATTTTATTCTGGTCAGTAGCATAAAATAATACCACTTTGTCCTGTTTAATATACTCTTAGTATACTAGCACAAAGAGTCGGAACTCAACTGTTCTCTGTAGTCAAGACAGACCTACTAAAACTATGTGCTACAACTATACCGATCTTTGTCCACTCCATCTAAAGTTGTGAACGATAAAAATATATTCTGTTAGAACTAGTGATTTGATCTTCCGTGTGTAAGTCATACTCTTCACACCAAATCAATTACTATACATAATAAAGACACGTACATATAAATAACATGTACAACATTGCTCAAAACTATTCTTAAATAAATCATTCATTGTTAATAAATAAATACTAAAAACAACAATAAATCATGTCTTTTAGTATATCATTCTAACAATCTCTCACTTATACTTAAAGCCATGATTTCCTACATTAAACTCTCATCCCCTCTATTTATCTAAGAGCTTACCAAAAAAGTCTTAATAAAGGGTTTACTAGAAAGTTAGGATGTAATCATATTCACTTATAACTCTATGTTGATTTTCTAGAATTAGTACTCGACTAAAATCTAAGTCTACTAATCAAAATGATTAAATACTAACTTCTTGGTAAAACTACATTTAATACTTAATCATTTAAGATACTTCATTCAATGTTTTACCATTGATAAATAATCATGCCATGAGCTAGATTTATATCTACTAACAATGCCAAAGACAACATAAATATAATATCTAACGAATTTCATAACATACATAAGACTTTCAATTGCCAACGCATATGGAATCGTCTATTCAACATTCCAAATCCGAAAGGAGTAATCCTTTCTTGGAAAACTGTATGCTAAATTCGGCTAGAACCGATATAAGTTATTTTGTGAGAAGCCCAACATCAATTGATGTGATTGGCTTATCGCAAATCCTTTAATATCTAACTATCTGGATAATTATACATTTACTGTAAATAACAATTCCACATCACATCTGATGACTAAGTTAATCTACTCATAGTACGAAAAATATCAAAACATACCCATCACGCTTCCAGTACTTATACTACTTATCCGACCATTGATCAAAGTCATAAGACTTTATAGCCTGATCAATACGGATAAATTAAGATCTAGATGCCTGCTTAAGTCTAGAGACTTCTTAAGCTTGCACAATATGTGCTAAATGCTCCTTGAAGAATATCTGGTTGTACTATAAAGTACTACATTCAAGACTTTCAATTAGAAAAACTGTCTTGCCCAGATTTCTAACAATTTGCCAATGATCTGCATCTATTTCTCATTGAGATTCATTGTATCCAGTGGTTCAATTTCCAACTTATCAAGGATCATCTCGCAAGATTATCCTAAAATTAGAAATATAAAAGTCGTTTTATGACCCTCCCACTACGATGAACATCCCTATAAACTACTAAGCATTAATAACTTTTGAACTGGTGTTATACACCAACATCCTCGGCATGAATCACTCGATTTCTCCCACTTAGAAAACGTATCCGTGAGTCCATCATGCGACGTTTTATTTTGAACTATAGGTATAAAAATAAATGTCACTCTACTTACTCTTAACTACTATCAAGCTAACTTTATTTTGGATTCGTAGTAACATCTTATCATTTTTCAAGAATCAGTCAATATGTGCTAATAATGACTTCCGATTCTTAGAACAATAAGGAACCATTTTTCGTTTCTTTTGGATAACATACAAGAAACAAACATCAATACTTGATTCAAACTTCTTTTGCTTTTTTCCTTCAACACGTGTGTTGGACTCCCACGAAATAGAACTTCTTAAGACTAGGCTTGCGCCAAATCTAAAGTTCTATGGAATTACTAGGTACTAGCTAAGATAAAACCAAGTTGAAGATGTACGCTAATGTTTCTACTACATATCCTAAAAACGAATAAAATTAACTGAATAATTCACCATCAACCTAACAATTCCTATAAAAGTCGTTTTTACCTTCATTTTACTACACCGTTTGATGATTATTTACTAGGTGAACTAAACTGGGATATAATCCCTACATCTGATAAGTAGTCCACTATCTATCCAAAGAGTTACTCGCCACCTCGATCAAATCGAAGTGACGATATACATTTCCAAGATGCTTATATGTCTTCGTCTTAAATGCATTGAATACTTCAAAACACTTAAACGTATGACGCATCAAAATGAATGTACATGTACTTTGAATAATCATAAATAAATAAGACCGCTTATTCAAAAACTCATGTATCATGGATCTCGTAGGATTGCACGAATTAGAATGAACTAATCCTTACACTTCTTAACTCATATAACCTTTGATCGTGAAAGACCACTTGGTCATCTTACTATCTAAACATGATTCAAGAGTTGGTACTACGTCCACTTTCAATGATCGAAAAGACCATTTTAAAGCAACATTGACATCCTTTTAGATTAAAATAACCTAGGTGTACATGCCAAACTTATGTATAGTTCATTACTTGAAAGTTAATTTCTCTAATATGGTACGTTAATACTATTATTCAAATTTTAATTGTTATGTAGAATTAGAATTTAACAATAATATAAAGATCATTCACGTATTTACCATATCCGACAAATTGTCTATTTTACCTAATAACCGGAGAGTTATTAAAATAAACAAAATGTCTTCATCCATTATCTTAGAAACCGAACTGAAGTTCTTTCTAATGGAAGGTTTATATACAATGTCTATTATTATTAATGTATGATTACTACTAATCAATTCTAATATCTTCCACTCTAACTACTTGCATCCTGTGCAATCTTCCAAAAAAGTGTAATATTTCACCATCACTAAACTATCTGGTTTACTGGAACATTTACAATAAATTGCAACCATGATTAGTGATTCCAATATCTACACTACAACTTACAGGAGATACAATCACTAAACATTTTTCAGCAACAAGTGAAAGAGATATAACTTATAGCTTAATTTTAAGTTAAATATATTGGAAAATATTACTTAATGACTAGCTACTGGTTCATGTGACTTTTTCCTTTTCTTATAACCTTTCGGTTTAGAAACATAAACTTTTCATTAACCTAAGCAATTCATGAGACCTTTTGGTGCCTTAACTATCAACTTGGCTTTCGCCATTGATTTTACCTTTAAGAATCCCTAGTTCAAGAACATGATCCTTAAACCGTGTCTCTTCGTCGTTATTGTGTTTAAGAAATTTCAGATGTTATTTTCTCTATTATCACAATTTCGAATCTCAAACATACATTTTAGATTCATCGTGATGTCATAGAAATATAACATAAATTGATGCTGATGTCGTAATACATTAGTCATGAATGACAATATGTATTACCGCTACATCTCATCAAATTATATTCAATTCACCTCCGATTAGCCTCGATCAACTAATTAGTTAACCACTTACTCGGAACCGATGGACATACCTTAAAACACAAAACTTTGTTTATTAGCAGTCAAATAAAATTATCCGAGTTTTATTTTCAGGTATAATAATTCAAATCAACAACTTAACATTTTCAGTTTATTAACTCGTGGTATAAATGCTATTTATTATCATGAGAAAACTATTTCTAATAAAATATTAAATGAGCAACAAAAATAACTATGAATTATTAATAAATATGGTCTATAATCCAATATTTAAAACTTTAATCCACCACCAGTCTAATCACCGTAAATAATATACCTCGATGAGAGAACGTATATTATTTAACATTCGATATGCTAGTATAGCCATTTAATTTTACTATCTAGATAAATGCCAAAGTAAAAATTAAATATCTGGCTTAACTTTGGTCATATAAATATTAAAATAGCCTCAGATGGAGAGGGATAATAATAATTATATCTAAGTGAATACCATCGGCCTTTATAAATCCATTATTCCAGTATATAATCTCTCAGATGGAGAGATTAGATACTAACAAAATATTTATACTTTATACTTGATAATTTCGTAATTATTCCATCCGATGGGGAGGAAGACACTATAGCCAACGCGTAAAATAATTACTTAATCTATAAAGTAACGATAGAGACCGTGACATTTATACGAAATAAATTCACTCTCCCACTTAGTTATTTATAGCTTTTAGGGATACAAATTATACTTAGTGATCCGTAAATAATATCATCCGATGTGGAGGAAGGCACTATAGCCAATGCGTGATAATTAAATACATC
The DNA here is from genome assembly GCA_963682055.1 of Primula veris. Taxonomy (NCBI): domain Eukaryota; kingdom Viridiplantae; phylum Streptophyta; class Magnoliopsida; order Ericales; family Primulaceae; genus Primula; species Primula veris. The sequence continues at coordinate 21,361,052 of OY821741.1, forward strand.
ACTTATAATTTGTTTCAGTCAATTCAATTAAATATTAATTAAATCTAATTGTTATTAATTAATTAAAACAAATTAATTAAGTCTAAACAATATTAATTAATCCAGGTAATCAAATTCAAACTATTATAAATCAATAAACTAAATATCAATTCAATATAAATAGTTTTAATTAATTAAAACTTAACTATTATTAATCAATAACAAAAATCAATTAAATCTAAATAGTTAATAATTAATTACATCTTAACTATTATTAATCAATAACAAAAATCAATTAAATCTAAATAGTTAATAATTAATTACACCTTAACTGTCAATTATAAGAATTAATTAAATCTAAATAGTTAATAATTAATTACATGCAGATTTTTAGATTATATATAAACTGTAATACTATATATTCCCAAATCTGTAAGTAGTGGGTCAAACTGTAATATTCTGAAACTTTAACGGGTTAAAACTATTTCTGTTGAAGGATTGGCAAGCTAATGGTATTGTTTGAAAAATACATGGACATGTTTGAATAAATCAGCAAACTTAGAATTAACAAAGATTGGTCCTTGTGTCTATCCAATTTACAAAACAGGTCCTTTTTAATTAGAATTAATACCTTATGGGTATCACTTTTGAACTTTAATTCCCATTAGATAACTATGATAATTTGCATTACACTTAGATACCACTTTTTCATACTATATAAATTAAAAAAAAATCTAATTTCATAAAAAAAACAGAAAATATCTCTCCCTCTCTCCCTCATAAATGAAAAATATCATAAAAAATTATAAAAGATCACAAAAAATTATAAAAAATTAAAAAATTAAAAAAAATCAAAAAAATCAAAAAAAAATCAAAAAAATCAAAAAAAAATGACAAAAAAATATAAAAAATAAAAAAATCACAAAAAATTAAAAAAATCGCAAAAAAAATTATAAAATATCATAAAAAATGTCAATATACCACTTTTTACACCGAAAAAACGTTTTTTAATAAAAAAAACACTTTTTCATAAAAAATCACTTTTTCATAAAAAAAAACACTTTTTCATAAAAAAAACATTTTTTCATCAAAAAGTGAATTTTATGTATTTAACTCTCGTTTGACTCATTTCAATGCTTGTTAAAGTTTGAATTGCCTTTTTAGAAACTAATTTTAGATCCGTAAGCTCAAATTGGTAAGAGTGCTTGCACCCAACACCAATATTCAAGAGGTTGGTGGTTCGAATCCACCAAGTTTTTTTTAACTTTAAAGTAAAATAAATGCATATTTTGTGCTGTACTATATGCACTTTTATTGAACTATATGCACTTTCGACTGTACTAGATGCAATTTCGACTGAACTAGATGCACTTTCAGCTGAACTATATGCACTTTCTGCTAAATAAGATGCACTTTTAGCTGAACCAGATGCACCCTTTACAGAACTATATGCATTTTTATTGAACTATATGTACTTTTGGCTGAACCACATGCACTTTCAGCTGAACCATATGCACTTTTAACTGAACCACATGCACTTTTAGCTGAATGATATGCATTTTTGACAGAACTATATGCACTTTTATTGAACTATATGCACTTTCGACTGAACTATATTCATTTTTGACTAGACTATATGCACTTTTGACTTAACTATATGTACTTTCGACTAAATTAGATGCATTTTAAGCTGAACCAGATGTACTTTCAGCTAAAGCAGATGCACTTTTAGCTGAACTATATGCATACTCACTTTTATTGAACTATATTTACTTTCAACCGAATTGTATGCACTTTCAACGGAACTATATGTACTTTTAGCTCAATTGAATGCAATTTCGACTCAATTTTATGCATTTTTGACTAACTATATGCACTTTCGACTGAACTATATGCGCTTTTGACTAAACTATACGTACTTTCGACTGAAGTAGATGCACTTTCAGCTCATTTAGATTAAAAAAAAAGGCACATTTTCATGTAAAAACCACTTTTTGTATAAAATAAATAAATTTTTAATAGAAAAAGTGTTATATTGACAAAAAAAATTATATATTTTTTTGTAAATTTTTTAAAAAGTTTGTGATTTTTTTTATTTTTTATCATTTTTTCATTTTTTATAATTCTTTTTATTTTTTGTGATTTTTATATATTTCTATATTTTTTAATGATTTTTTATGATTTTTTATGATTTTTTTATGATTTTTTTTTGTTATTTTTTTTTAATAATTTTTTATGATTTTTATGATTTTTATGATTTTTTATATTTTTTGTGATTTTTAATATTTTTTATAATTTTTTTATGGTTTTTTTTTTTATTTTGTTGTAATTTAAAACTATTTTTTTGGGTTTGTAGAAAGATAAAATATGTCTATTATATTTTGGTTTGTAATACTATTTAATAAATAAACTAAATAATTAAAAAGTGGTACTTATGAGAAATGTGAACTTATCAAGATATCTACGAGGAATATAAGTTGATATGAGTTATTTATTAAAACCAGCAGCTTAAAACCCATAAGCCAGCCGCCGCCACAAAAACACCACCGTTGTCCATGGCTTACAATCATCAGCGAGCAAAGAGCCCGTTTCTGGAGGCCTGGTCCCGACACGGCTCATAGCCGATGAGCCATGTTCCGCCAAAACCATCACCAAAAACGCTCTGCCACTTTGGTTCCGCCACCATTGGCTTTGACCTCTGGCGACCACCACAGTTACCAAACGCCACCAGTACAAGCAATTAATAACCAATCACAACTGTAAATACTATTTTCAATTTTTGGTACCTCACTGGGTTACATAAGTTTAGTCAAAATTGATAAACTATACATTGTGAATTTATTAATCATCATGATCTTAATTACAAAACGAGTAATTATACATGTACATGAGACGTTTAAACATATAGAATAATATCAACACAGATGATAAATTCTTTGTTGGAATCAATATATATCTTATCATCGCTCAATTATCATAATGTTACATGTGTATTATTACATACACGTACACTAACATAAACGGATTGAAAACTTAATGAACCAAGATTAAATATATATTCAATCAACAAATATATCAAAACAAATCCAAAAAACAATATAATCAATCCTCTGGTACCAATTGTTGAAAACACTTTTTATTTTACAGCGAAAAACTGACAGTAGATATATGAATTATATAAAAACAATACGGAAATAGCTCACTAAAAAAAAATACTCAAATAGCGACGGGATTAGTGACAATATTTTTTGTTACAGGCTTATTAGCGACGGTTTTGGTGACGGCTTTGTGACAGTTTAGTCAATTTGTGACAGATTTATGACAGCTTTTTAAATTAGTGACAGACTTGCGACAGATTTTTACTCTCACTAAATCAAACATTATTTTGTAGTGTCACGGACAGTGGTAGATCACACTTGATAAGTGGACTATTATATTTCTTACTTAGAGAGGTGTACTCTCTAAAATTGTTAGAAAACCCTAAAACCCTAATTATAAAGGTTGTTTCTTTTTCTTAACATATGAACAATATATATAGGTTACAACAGAAATATAGTGCACAAGAGGAAAAAACTTCTACCTTACCTAAAACTCTAACCCTACTTAAATTAGTACTTAATTAATAAATATTATATAATTTTATTAACATGATTAATATACTATTATCTAATTAATATTTTATAAATCTTAGAATATTCTATTGGTAAATTATATTCATTTCAACAAGAGAATATAATTACACTCTAATTAAGTCTCAAATAATATCTGAGAACACATTATTAAATCCTTAATTTTCTCATCAAGTTAAGAATACAGATATCCACAAAATAAATAAATTACTGACAATTATTTTACTCGGCATATTATTTTCTCGACCTTTTCAATTAACTTATTTGTTGTGTCGGATATAAAATTCACTTGCAAGATTTTACACAAACAAAACTTATAAGGTTCTCGAGGGGATATCATCAATGCTTGTTAACGGACATGAATTCCTTCGATTATAGATACACACCATATAAATAATATTACTGCGCAACGTACGAGTTTGTTGACCACAACAAATCTCACCTACTGTAAATCAAAACAGTATATATTATAAATATGTGTATCGAAAATAATTTAGGGATTAAGAGTATAAGTAATCATAATAATTTCTTAGGTATAATTATTTTATTCTGGTCAGTACCATTAAATAATACCACTTTGCCATGTTCAATATACTCTAAGTATACTAGAATAAAGAGTCGGAACTCAACTATTCTCTGTAGTTAAGATAGACCTACTAAAACTATGTGCTACAACTATACCGATGGTTGTCAACTCCATCTAAAGTTGTGAACGATAAAATATATTATGTTAGAACCAGTGATTTGATCTTCCGTGTGTAAGACGTACTCTACACATCAAATCACTTACTATACAGAATAAAAACACATGTACAACATTGCTCAAAACTATTCTCAAATAAATCATTCATTGTTAATAAATAAATACTAAAAATAACAATAAATCATGTTTTTTATTATATCATTCTAACAGTAACTAGAAGCCGTATATGGTGAGGATAATTACAATGGGAGTTATAATATATATTGTGAATTGTTTGCATGAAAATGGCAGAGGGCACCTTTGTAATTGTAACTGAACATGCATGTTCAAAAGTTGATTAATCACATTGAAATGCTTGAAGGTTTAGGTCTTGTGATGAGACGTCGAGGAAAATCAGAGTAAAAACTAGTCCATAACGGATATCAATCAACCTCCGGAGTGGAGTGTAATCGACCAACGGAGATCAAGACAATCAAAGATTCTCAGCCATGGCAAAAGTTCGCTGAAAGAAGGAAATAATTCCATTATCGTTGAGATTCAATTGGACATGGAGTTGGGGCGTGTTATTTTTGTGCCTAATTTCTTCTCGGCCCAATCATCATATTTGTTCTAAGGATTATCCTTAACTTTGGGCTCGTTAAAGATATAATTAAGGGGTAGTATGTGGACGGTCACCTAATAATTTAAGTTGCATTCCGAGAGAGCAGATTATTTCCACGACTTTTTAATCTCTTATTTTTCTGTAACATAATAATTTAACCAAATAGTAGATTACATAACTAGTGGCAGATAGATACGTATATAAAGGCTCGGAAAGAAACAAAAAACAAACCCAAGTAGTCAATTGTTCACATGTTTATTTGTTTCGTGGACTTATAACTCTCTTTTTGAATGGACTTTTATTGGGCTGGAACACCTGAACTTAAATTAGCTCGGGATCAGTGCCTCTACTAATTAAATTCCATATGCGTAAGCTCCTAAAAATTACATATATAATTAACTAATCAATTAGTTCATTCAAGCGAAAAGGTCCAATTAGTAAGTCACAAGGAGAGTAAAAGGCAAATTGGGGACCGAAGAGGCCACTTTCTATCTATATTAGTATTTCGGCAAGGATAACTTTTCACGGTAGCTAGGATCATAGAGAAAGCTGCAGAAATAAATAAAGGGATAACTATATGCTAAAGAATCGAACGGGACCAAATTTACTGACAAGTAGTGAATCCATCAATAAACTTATTTTTGCTTATCAGGTAGCGCAACATATCTGCAATTAGTTTCGAGGGTAAATTTTGGATTGATCCATGAAAACACAAGTATTTAAGGATTGGTCCATGAAACTGAAACTAATTAAGGATTGGTCTATTTGGTGACATCATTAAAAAAAATTGCTGACGTCATCAAAAACAATTAAAAAATAAATAAAATAAAAAACAGTCTGAAAATAAACAGTCTGAAAAATAAAAAATACAACAGTCTGAAAAATAAACAGTCTGAAAAATAAAAAACAGTCTGAAAAATAAAAAATACAACAGTCTGAAAACAGTCTGAAAAATAAACAGTCCGAAAAATAAAAAACAGTCTGAAAAATAAAACAATTAAATAAAAAACAGTCTGAAAAATAAATTAATTTAAAAACAGTCTGAAAAATAAACAGTCTGAAAAATAAATTAACTAAAAACAGTATGAAAAATAAGCAGTCTGAAAAATAAACAGTCTGAAAAATAAACAGTCTGAAAAATAAAGAAAAACAGTCTGAATACAGCTATGAACTTTCTCCCAGTATACCTTATCTTCCCTTATCAGATTGTACCGAATTCTAACTTGAAAACTAGAATATATTCAGCAAAGATCATAAATGGAACTCAAATAATTTTGGGAACATACTGAACACAAGTCAATGATACACAACGAACATATATATATATATATATATATATATATATATATATATATATATATAGTTTACAGAACATATATATATATGTATATATGTATATACATGTACATATATATATATATATATCTAGTTTTGTGTATCATATACAGATCTGCTCCTCCTTCCGCTGGCAACGACGAGAGAGAGGAGGAGCAGATCTCCGACGACGACAGCGGCGGAGGTGGAGGGCACGACGGATGAGCGGTTGTGGTGGTAGGTTTAGGTGATTTATATATATGTATGTATAGAGAGAGAGTGTGTGTGGGAGAGATGGTTCTGTGATATTAAAACAGAATATCAATCCTTAATTAGTTTCATAAATAAATAATGGACCAATCCTTAAATGAATTTTATAGCCGGACCAATCTTTAAATACTTTTGTTTTCGTGGATCAATCCTTAATTTTCTCTAGTTTCAATGATGGTGAATTCAATTTAACCCTATAATAATAGCTATTGAAATATAAATTATGAGATTTCTGCATGTGAATTTGATGGGAAAAAATGGATATGGTGTTTGTGGTGGCGCGAATAATAACCAAACTAGTAAGACAGATTGTGGAAAAATATATTTTCATAGCGATGGTCCTCTTAAATTATTATACTACATTAAAATAAGTAATAATTTAATCATAAAATGTTAACAAAATTTGAAAGAATAACAAATTTCTGCAAGGCTATTAGTAAATTAACGTATCGTGTTTTTATAGGGAAAAATATGTTTAATACACTCAACTATCAGCTGATAACAATCTGGTTAACGAACTATCAGTTTTATCAATTTAAATACTTACCAACACATTTTTTTTTTCTAATTTGGGTTACTCGGTCAAATTAATTGGACGGATGTTAATTTTAATTATCATTTTGGTTTCATATTTTATATTATGAATCAATCTAACCCCAAAAGGTTTTGGAATCTCTTTTTTTAGTCTATAAAAAAAAAATTCCGTAACTTTTAAAAGTGTAACTTTTTAGCACTACTCTACTTTTACAAATACAAAAATCGTGGTTTCAATCACGTCAATACCTGACACAAAAAGTAACTATAAATTGGAATAATATAAAGTGTTTCAAATATTACCATCATTAGAAGAAAATGACCCTTTATTATGCAAGTGAACAAAATACTTGAAGGAATAAAGGATACTCAACTTTGGCACCAACAACGTAAACATGCTTGAAAATGTTGTACTAGTAAACACTAAAAGAGAAGGTAAATGTTTCCTGAGTATTAAGTTATTGACCTAGGTAATTATATTAATACTCTTTTTGTAAAGCGAAGCCTATCGCCACGCCGACCACCAAATACGAGATTAGGCCTCTTCTCAAAGATTTGATGGAACGGCCCAGCCCCAAAAAGGGAAGGTTATATAAGTACGTGATTCGTACAAATGGAAGGCATCTAAACTCCTCCCTCATGACACTATTGCGTTGCCCATGGGGACGGCGTAACCCCAACTCCCATAGATTCTTAGTTCGACCTCCTAATGATAATGGAGTTCCTTGTGCGGGCGTCTCCTCCCTAATACTTGCTTGCTCTGTATGGAGTGCCACGTGGTTGTTTGAGTGCCAGCCATAGAAACGAATGCCATCAACTACGGTGCTATTGGCCACAAACCACTCGCTCGCTTCACGTTTCAAGTTCGTTATCTTAACCGTCTCCTCCGCTCTACCGGGAGCCATGCCCCTTCTTCTATCTTATCTACTGCCTTGCTCCTCGACTCCCTGCTGCTCCAGCCGCTCGCTGTAATAGCTTGTTCTTGGGTGGCTCGCATCCTGGGTGGTGCCTCTTAACCAAAGTGGGCTCAACAGTCTGTCTATGTTTCTGGGCGCACGCCTAAAAGCTTGATTAGTTCCACAAATCTTACTGTATGCACTAACCATAGTAAACTCCTTCTCTTTGTACCAAAATAGAGGTCTTATTTAAACGATAAACAAGCATATGTTTATGTATATGTATCAATTTGTCTATTTGTATCTTAAAAAGTTGCTTTTTTAAAAAAGCAAAAACGGGCATACTTGATTTGTTTAATAAAATATGGGACCAAAGTGAAAATTAAGTTTACTTTCTATCCAATTAATTTAAAGGATTATTCAAATTAAAAAAAAAAAAATTGTGTTATTCACTATTCAAATTGGTAAAATTGATGGTTTGGTACAAAAATTGTGATGGACTGCTAGTTTATTGTAATAAATGTATCTTTTCCTTGTATTTAAATGTTTTCATTCTTTTATTAAAAACCTGAAATGATTGAAGTAGGAAAATTATATATACATATCGAATATTTAATATTGTGTACTCATGTAAGTGATTCTTATGCCCATGATCCTTTCTGATCATATGTTCCATATCGTGTGTGATTGTGTGTCTGTAGTCTTGTTTTATATTACGCCTGTGATCATTAATCCGTGATCGTGTGTGATGTATTCATGTATCTGATTTGGTTATTATCTAATGTCATGTGTGATGCTATTATTGCAATTTTATTTATTTTTATGTTTTCTAGTATTTTCGGATTTTCAGATTATTTGTAACTTTCTAAAAGTTTTAAATTTTTTGTTAATTGCTTATCAGTTTTTTAATATTTTCAGAGTTTTTTTTCATTTCCCAAATTTTCTTTTAGTTTTTTATAATATTTTTTATTTTATGTTAAATTTTTTAACATTCTTAATTACTTGTTATTGTTTTTTTTTAATATTAAACCGCACAGACATATTAATATGAGGCAAAATCTCTACCCAACCGGGTAAGAATACAAACTATAACAAGCTATACAAATCGATTAACCACCTACAAATTTGGGGCTTAATCGTCACATACAAACAAAAAACCTATCTCTCCATGAATTAGAAAACTTTCTAAATTTATTCATATAATTAATACCATAAATTCGATTAATTTAAAAGCATTTTCGAGACTTGAACAAGATCCTTCATAAACCCTTAAATTTCTTTTTCTCAAAATCAAAGAGATCGTAGAGGCGAAGATAGTTCTACCTAGACACACGGAAGACGACTTCCCTATAAAGAGGTCCGATACCCACTTCATCGACTCATTCAAGGAGTTGCAAGAACCTATAAATCCCGATCTAGCGCGACCAAACTATTCTCGAAAACTCACATGCAAAGAACAAATAATTAATCTTTTCTGTATTTTTAAGACATAGCAGACACCCATTTACGCAATGATGTAAAACTTTTGAAGTCTATCCATTGTTGTCAATGTATTCAAAATAACCAACCATAAAATGAAGGTACACTTTTTTTCGATGACAACTACTTTTTTCCGATATTGGCCTAGTAGAATGCCAAGCGGAGGTAACGAAGAACACCTGGGAGGAATCCGTTGTTCAAAAAACCAAATATGATTCAACGGGACATATTTGAGCATAATAAGGTGTCAATCATATGTCAAGATGCTAAGCATACGTGATGATACAAACAATAGTGTGCTAAGTATACGGCTGGATGTTCCCCCTCATTTGTATTCAACAGGGTGTGAGGATTCATCTTGAACATAAAATGTCTCAAGATAACTTAGACATACTAGGATAGTTGTGATTGATCGTGTCTCATTAAACCTGGTCAAGGTAAAACCAGTGGGACAAACCCTTGGTCTAAGGACAAAACAGGACACTCACAAGTGTTAATCAATACGAGCATTCGTCGGTATGCTCCTCTACACATGTATATGACAGGATGTAAGGATTTTTGCTAAATAGTAATACATGATAAATAAGCATTCCTCAAGTTGCTCCTCCTAACTTGCACACAACTGGATGCAATAGTTTTGAATCCCAAGAACTAAACAACCATGAGCATTCGTTTGGATGCCTCATTTTACTTGCAAAATTTTACTTGCAAACGGAGGAGTGCAATAAAATCTAAATATGGAATAGGAACGAGCATTCGACGAGATGCTCTTGTACTTTATATATGAAGATTTATTTTGGCGAGATATACACAATGGCATAATCTAGTCATGTTTTTTCTTGATCGATAAGCAAGTTGTGCTCAAATATGACAAATACTTCATCTAGATCGTGAGACGGTACAAATGTACTTTATGGCTAATAGCAGCTCGAAACCAGATATACTCTCTATCATCTCATAGTGCACGAGTAGATCAGAGTGATTCGTCTGAAGTGTTTTCAAGACCTTTCAAGATATCTCCTTATTCTCAATGGTAAAGGCAAGCCATATTAGGAATATCTCTTATGCGGGTCTGATAAGAAACCGACATCGGTATAACCGAAAAAAGGTTGTATTAATTCAAGTACTGAAGAGGGTATATACACACGATGGAACAAACGGGATAAGAAAGGCCACTTCCAAAATTACCTCAAGGTAACAAAATATGTCTTTAGTGCCATTCTCATGACAGTGTGTTAGCGCGATGCTGTGTCGAGCTATATCGTTCACAGCAGACGAGATGTTCGTCCTAACACATTAGCCCAAGTACAATGATGTGGTTATTATACTTAGATATGAACATCATGGTTCAATATCTCTTCATCATTATTTCAATGATGGAATGGGTCTATATTAGAATGTGATGGCTTAACGTCATGATGACTAAATTGTCATAACACCTTCTAGGTGTATTCTGAATCATGGACTTAGATTATATATTTACACGACTTGATCATCAGGCTCGCATTACCGTGTTTTTCCAAGATCGTTGATCTCGAAGGAAAATCCTAACGTGAATTACTTCAAAACATGAAAGGGCATAATACTTATTCAAGTATCCCAAGCTGATCAAGTACTCACTTAAGTGGGGATAACACATCCGCTTGGACTATTTTACTCCATACAGTGAGCGTCTTAGTTATATAAGAACGTGTTATGTTGTCATGAACTACTTGATTCAAGCATCTGAAGTTCAGCTAAGACATTCATCAACATCTCCCTATCTAAATCCCCATAGAGATAAGACCATGACCACAGTCAAAGGCTACATACTCAGTTTTTCGGAAACTACTAAACTCGTAAGTAGAGTACCATTGGAACTTCCATTATGAGGTCATTAACCATATCGTAATCAATTCCAAGATGTTAGAGAAGCCTTGCGCAATAAGGCGATCAATGTACAATCTCATTATTCTTATCACGCTTCCTTACGAATACCCAAATAAATGAACGGGTTTAACACTAGGCGGTGTTTGAGCTACATGTCTGAACACTCCTTCGCTAAGTAACTCTACTTAGATGGTGAATTTCCATAAGGCTAGTTTGATTTTCGTTGACTTCAGGCAACAGTACTTGATTCCCTGTCATAATTTTCTCAGTTGTCACCAAATATATGAACATATAATCTCAGTGACAGCCTCGTTTCGCTTCAATATTATCTAAGATATCATGATTAACAAATATTTCGAGATTCTTAGGATAATGAGGAATCAGACATCTCTTTGATCCTTTATAATCTCTTGCGACAAATGATTTTCAGTTCATCTCTTCTGGGGCTGAAGAAATTAAAAAGCGGTCAACTTACTCGTATCTTAGGAAGGATGATAGACTCAAGAGAAGACAATAGCACCATTTGCTTGGCAGATTCGGCCAAAGTAACGTGTTATGACATGAACACGACATCCGACATGGACGTCTATCCTTGCAAGTATATTTACAGCAGGTATAAATGATCTAGTTACATCTCATAAAGTCATTAAATGTGTCTGAAATTTAGTTAGACTTAGAGGAAATTCTACACATACTCATCACTTTGTGCAGTTAGGGGATCAAGCTAAGACTGAATGGGTTAATGCCACGTTACTCCACATCATTCCTTATCAACGTTAACATGCAAATATCTCCCTAATGATGGGGAGTACAGTCTTAGCAATGTCATGTGATAAATAAATTACTTGCAAATGTTATTCTATCATTTGATAGACGGGGAATGCCTAATCGATGTATGTCTCCTTAAGAGGTCCATATTTTGAACGCTTTAGCGGCTCAATAAAAATATTAATCAAGCAATCAAACACGCGTTAAAATGAGGCGTCTGGCTCATAACCAGTAAACAACTGGTACTCAAAAAGTGTTCGAGTGGGTATGGGCCTCATAACAGACCAATGCAGCAGTATGCACTGTGTAATAACCCTACACGGAAATATAAATCTTGGTGCACAAATCAATAAGTGCATGCAAATATGTGCCATCGCTTTATCAAAATTTTTGCGAGTCCATTTTGGGTAATTGATAGGATGTTCAATTTCAATTCTCAAATTCAAGTAATACATATCGAAATTTTGATGTTTACTCTTCAACATTATCAAGCTAAGAGTTTGGGAAGTGTTGCATTCATCTGGACAACAATAAAATGTGAACATATTATCGATGCATCAACCATAATCATAAATATTCAGCGATCCGTAGTATGGTTGAATAAGTTCACATATATCTCCTTTAATTCTTTTCAATAATTCTACGAGACTATTTAAGTGATATTTACACACACTTGTTTTTCAAAGAGAGCATTCATGGCATGTGGGTTTCAGATTTATCAAAAAATTATCTCTTCAAAGAGAATCTCAATGCGATGCGATTATAATTCAAGCATCGTCTTTTGATCCGAGAATATCGCATCCGGTCAATACTACAATAGCAAAATGATTTTATCAATTGACGACAGGCGATGGCAATATAGACTATCATGTCTCAGCATCTATATACTCTTATTAATCAGCGACATACAAATGATAAGTTAATTTTCAAATGGTTTGAAACATGGTAACAAACACCTGAAAGACATCTCAACTCCTCAAGAATACTTTTTGGTTGTATTGACTGGAGGTTGTGTAAATAAATTTCAATTGTTTATCATGAGCTATATCTAGATAATTCTGGTTTTATCGGAAAACAAATATTATTACTCAACAAGATACGACAGGACCTACTGGAGTATAGAGCCTCATTTTTTACAAGTTAATTTGGTTTTAACAAAGACTTCGATTAGGAACGACAGGTCCAAAAATCATTTGTCATCGAGGTTTATTTAGGCAAGTGGTTGGTGAAATAATGAATAGTACGAGTGGTCCATTGTCACCCACTGTAGTAAGACAACCATCTACCCCATGGGTATTTGCCATAAAGTTTGATAATTTAAAGTTTGGTCATGTTTGCAAGGAAATTTGCTCAAAAAATATTTCAAATTATTTCGAGTAATTTAAAAAAAAAAAAAAAAAAAACCATAATAGAAAAGAAGGATCCAAATGGAAAATAACGATCCATATGGAAAAGAACATTATCCAAATGGAGAAAACATAATCCAAATGAGCTACAAATTGACTCAATTATTTATCAAAATAAATATCGAAAGGTGCCAAACTTACATTTGAGCTACAATACGGGGGTCTCAAGAGTTTTCTTTCATTTTACATTAACCACATGAGTTTTAGATTTTCCATTAATGGTAGTTTTGAACTATTTAAAGAGTAGCCGTACATGAGTTTTGTCATTTAACAAAGAATTGGCTCATTGAGCATTCTCTCTTACTTTGGAAAACTGGCCCAATTGTTCCTTTCAAGGTCTGTCTTGGAGCCAGAGGTATTCGGTTCAGACAATTGTCTAAAACTTGTTTGGCTAGGCGAGCATTAGGCGCGCAACAGATCGAGATGACTAATTCTGGTCTTGTTTCTCAATTCAAGGATAATGTACATGAAGAGTGTTAGCATCAGGTAAATGCATTGCCATTGACCCAATAAGATGAGTTATCCCTCATTAAAATGAGGATACTTTCTCGTCGAACAACAATGGGTGATGAGATATAAGTAACATGGTGAATTTATATTCACGATACAACTTATGCAATATGCTTCCAAGCTAATAATTTGGTGAAAATTTGTTCTAATTGTCAATTTCAGACAAAAAAGTTCATCAAACACGTTTTCGTGCCTAACACATGGCGGCGGAATAAAATAAACGCCTTATCCTTCATCTATTAGGTAACAAAAATTCCATATTGTACTCATCAAAGATGACATCCAAAAAATTTAGGCATCACATTTCACACATCATGATGAATAACATGTGGCGACGGCATAACATCATCGTCTAAACAGTCATTTCGCAAGACGCTTTGCGATTTTCCTCATCATAGATGGTATCCAACATGTGTTGAGAGTTTTGAATTAATTATCATATAAAACAATATGTTTATATGTCTATTATGGTTTTCAAAATCACAAAGTTTGTTTCGGAACGACATGTTCAAAAAATACAAGTTTTGCTTTTCAAGTGAATAAGTTCTCATTGATTGAACAACGGGTTGATGTTGAGACATTAATTTAGCGAAAATACACCTACATAGACAACAGTGAGGAGATGGGCACGAAGGCTTCTTAGAAACTGAACTCATTAAGATTCGGTCATCCACCTTTATTTTTCCTAAATATTGTATCCAAATAGGTGAGCCTATTTGGGAAAAGATTCATAATTATTGCAACTTAAATGTGAATATATACCAGTTTTCATAAATTTTCAACTCTAAAGCTACATTTAAATATTTAAACGTGAGGAAAATTTCTACTCGAAAGATATATTTTGAAATGTTCAAGTTCGAGTTAATTTATAAGCTCACGTAACATATAATGATATAAGTGTGTACGAACTTTTATGTGAAAAGATAAAATAGCCTTCAACAATATCAGATTATAGAGGCATGTCATGCTCATCTAAACTATTTCAAGAATGGATTAGTAATATTAAATGAAATAATTTTATTGATTTTCATCATTTAATCTAACATTAAATGTGACTTTTGCCATTATCTATGTGTAATTATTACATCACATATGTTACATCAATAAATGGTGGCATGCTAAGAGACTAAATTTAATGATGTCACATTACCAATTAATTATATCATGCAAGAGATATTTTCTACAAAATTTATATAATTTTTTAGAAGTTGTAGTAATTAAATATTAGATCATTTGCATGTAAATAAATATTTTCGGACTAAACACTAGGTAAACTCGTACATATATACTATTCTGTGAATAAGGGGGAACTACAAGGACTATGATTGTAAATACAGAAAACTATATGCAGTTTAAGGGTAATTACAGCGTCAGTCTACTAGTTTCAGGAGCTTTTCATCGTAGTCCAAAAGTTTCAGGCGCGTTACAGCACAGCCCTAAAAGTTTGAGCGAGTTACAGATTTGTCCTTCTTTGTTCTAAAAGTGACATATTTGGTTAGATAGATTCATATGTCACTATACAAGTTTTAACTCCTTTTTTTAAGTGACATACATGGGTTTTAATAGACATTTTTCATCAAAATAAACCATCTATCATGTGATATAAATCTTAAACATGAGATTACCGGTTATATTCTTGATTAATCATGCAATTTCTATGTTTTATTAAAAGTAGAAAATTATATATATTTCTCACGGTATGCTGGGAAAAATCGATAAAACAAGAACAATAGATCCCGATCGAACTTTTAGAACCCAATAAACCTCAAGTTTTATATCCTATTTTCTAGCTTATACTGCAATATTCATTAAAAAAGTACCGATAACGTATTGTGTGAAAAGTTATCTCAACATTATATATAGTATACAAAAGAGAAGTTTAGTGAGATTCAAATATGTATACTAGAGCTGTGTCAAATAACATGGTCTCAATCTCTTTATATCGGGAAGCGATTGAGGAGTTACAATAAAACAAATTAATACAACCACATACTAAATGGCAATACATAAATACTAACCAACCGAGTAAGGCTATAAGTTAGAACAATAACAACGTTTTAGGAAACCATTTTTTCATATCGATATCTCGATTATTATATTCGAATATAAAAATGATTTTTTGGTAAACAAAAGTTAATACTATTAGAAAAAAAGTTAGCACTATTTAAAAAACTCAAATTTTGATTCTCATTCGATGGATGCAAGGTATTAATCCCTCGATTTAAGTAAAATAAGTTAGCACATTTTTTTATCTGGGTGGAGTTTATCTTGTCATCCAACTTGGGCAATAATGCAGCAACACGTTTACAAATACGTGTCAAGAATGGATCAACGTGTCAGCTAATACCAAAAGCAATGCACCACATCAAATACCTGCATGCATTTTGCAACAAAAGAAACTTAACAACAGAGTTAAGATTTAATGGCGTCATTAGGGCCATGGCTAGGTGGAGGAGGAGACTTTGGATCATGGGGTTCGCCGTTCTCGTTCTCATCGGATATATGGGACCCGTTCGACTGGGGCCGTGGCCAAGAGATGCAGCAGAAACAGCATGGTGAGGAGCATTGGTTGCAATTTATATAAATTATATACTAGGGTCATGGGCGGAACTACCGTATAACTAGGGGTCGAAAGATAATTTTTTTTGTTAGTATTTTAAAAAATAGTTTATATATAAAATATTCTATCAACCCATTAAATATTTTTTTTGGCAAGCATACTGTGATTTTGAATGTGATTATAATATAT
This sequence comes from Primula veris, assembly GCA_963682055.1. Taxonomy (NCBI): domain Eukaryota; kingdom Viridiplantae; phylum Streptophyta; class Magnoliopsida; order Ericales; family Primulaceae; genus Primula; species Primula veris. Next base: position 21,377,759 of record OY821741.1, read on the forward strand.
AAGTACTGATTAAAAACTAACACGTAGATATGTGATAATAAAAGACACTTTACACCAACTTAGCATGCTGACACGTAACACACATCTTAAAAAAAAATAATAAAAAATAATAATTAGAATAACAGATAGTGGTGAATGCAAATAAAATTTATAAAAAAACTTTTGGGGGTTTTTATTTTAATTAAGTGAAGTGAGTATAATGGAATTTTGTATTACATATTAGATTGTTCGTATATATTTAGTATTAAATATATATGTGGTTTTTTCAGTTTTTATATTTTTGTACGTTCGTATCTTAATTTTTAATTTTATCCTTTTGTATCGTTTAGTTTTCTATTTTTTTTATTTTTTAGTCAATTTTGAAACGCTAAATTTTTGAGACGTGACTGCACGTGATATTATTGTTGTGTGTTTTTTTGGAGTTTAAAAAAAAATTGTAATTGCCAAAATTGAGCGAAAAGGAAACTTTTTAGAAATTAAATACATTTTAATTAAGAAAATAAGATAAAAAAATGAAGAAAAGATGGTACAAAAAGGTTAAAAAAATCCGACTTCTCTGTGTTTATACTTTGAAAACTATTATGTGATTCTATTAATTATTTTGGCAAGCTTATAAATTTGATTATGGTTTTGCCCCTGACTAGAGTATACCTCTTTGGTAAATATTGTATATTTTTTTATTAGCGGGTAAATATTGCATATTTTTTATTAACAGATAGCATTTTTGGTATTACTCTTCAGTCTTCATAAGTACATTCATATGATTGGTAGTAGATGGTAGTACATTTTTGGTAGTACTAAAAATTATGCTTTATTTCTTGTATGGCCAATATTTTGAAAAAACTAGTAGATGGTAGCTTAGGCGGACATAGTATAGAGGTCAGTGGAGGCATGTGTATCCCTGAATTTTTACTTCGAAATTAGTATTATACCTCTATCCTTTAATTATATTAATAAATACTCTCTTCGTTCCTAAACTGTCACCTACAAAAATACGTGTAATTTTGACAATCAAATTTTTCATATCAAAATTTCCGAAATGAAAAAATTGAAAATCCCATCATATATTTCTAACCATAAACTATGTGATTAACTTTTAAAACTATTTTTTATGGCAATCTAGATATGAAAAAATTGTCGATCAAATTTGCACATATTTTCGTAGAGGACATTTGTTTAGACACGGAGGGAGTATGTCATTTGATATATATACTGTATATTTTAAGGCTGGTTTTTTATTTAATTATTTTATCACGTCATATACTAGAGAGAGAGAGATTAGGGTACATAAAAAAAATAAAGAGATAGAGTTTTGACAATTGGACCTACTCGTCGTCTCTTCGCCTCCTGCTCATTCTGCCTTTTTGTAAGATGCTCAAAACAATTTTTTTCGTGTCTAATTTGATCATTTGTTCATTTATTATTTATAAATAGTCTTTTTACAAGTAAACAACGATTTGTTTGAATTCAATAAGATTACTTCTAAGATTAAAAAAAAAACAAAAGGTAAGACTAATAATTTATATAATTTCAGTTTCCATAGATAACTATGTTGAGGTATTTCGTTAAAAAGCCAAGTTTTGATAAACCTTCTACAAGTTTTAGTAGTGAAATTTCGATAGAAGAGTTGCCAATTATTCAAACTGAATCATCTCCAAAAATAAATAATGATACTGCCACGAAAAAGAATAGGGATTCTGACTTACCCGATCTTTCCTCTGAGCATGCTCTAAGAAAAAGAATTTTGGATTATGATCCAAATATTCGTGACCGAGTTCGTAGACATTATATTTTAAAAGTACCATGCCAACCTAGTGAACATGACTTTAAAATCACTAAGTTTGGGAAAAACTTTCGGAGATTTGTTCCTTTCTAGTTCAAACAGTAGTCATGGTTAGAGTATAATGCCACAGTAGAGCGAGCATTTTCAGGAAGGAAGATTGTGAAGTTTCGACTTCGCAACCGGATAAATAATGAATGGTTGAGTTATGTTTGATAGTTTATATTGAAAAAGATTTATCTAGTAGTTTATCAAACGGTGTAATTATGAAAGACTTTCAGATAATGACAGAACATAGAGGTCAATTGTAATTGGCATTTAACTTATTAATATCTTATTCGTAGTTGGTTTTTTTTTCTATAGCATATTTTTTTTTTTCGAATCGTGCCCCTGCTGACTCGAAATCCTGGTTTCGCCCCTGGATGGTAGTGTAACTAGTAAACGATTATGCATTTTTTTTTATTTATAGAAAAAGCTAGTTTTGAAGAGGGACATTTTCTATGTTTATTAATAAAAAAAAGAACTTAAAACCGTAATCAACTTATATTTAGCTTATAAGCGAATTGAGATAAAAGTATGCCTATCTTGGCTTACTATAGAAACTCTAATTAGTCTTTTTCTTGTTTAGATTTGACTATGATTTATTTTTGGAATAATGATTGGCAATTCCAAATTACCTTTCATTTGGTATTGGTTTTATCTGAATTAAGGTACTTATATCAACAATTCCTGGTTTTTCTCAAGGTGGTGATGACACTTCGGTGTTGGCTCAGGCTCAGGTTGATTGGCAAGAAACCGAAAACTCTCACATCTTCAGAGCTGATCTCCCTGGTGTGAGAAAAGAAGAGGTAAAAGTGCAAGTCGAAGATGGGAACATATTACAAATAAACGGAGAACGGGTGAAGGAGCAAGAAGACATGAACTACAAGTGGCATCGCGTTGAACGGCGTCGGGGCCGCTTTCTTCGTCGCTTCCGCCTGCCGGAAAATGTTGACGTGGATGGCATGAAAGGTACGCTAAATAACGGTGTCCTCACGGTGACTGTGCCTAAGAAAGAGTCTCGAGAACAAGAACCAAAGAATGTTAAATACATAGATATTGTTTAAACACATGACACCGAAGTTAGCTTTGTAGAATATGTAAATGGGCGTGTGTAGCTCCTTCGTTTTTCTCGTCTACCTAGCTAGATGCGTGCTGGAAAACACCAAATAAAGTGGTGGTTGTAATGTTATAAAATAAAGTGGGCTGTTCTCTTGTAATATTCGAGGATTTGGTACTTTTAAATTATTTGCTTACAACAATCCATTAAGGAATAAATTGGTAACCAATAATTTATGCAGCATATAACCTCCGAGTATATTCGAGATTTTAACATTAGCAAATCATTGAAAGAAAGATCGAATCCTGGGGAGTCTAATTCAAAATGTCTTGTTTTTATCGAACTTTGTTACCAAGTCGTTGCATGTTAGGAAGACATATTTGCATGTTTTTAATATCATAACTGATAATCCGTAGCTTCATGGAGGACGTTGACTGAATCTGCCGGCTGTGTTATGCTTGTGTTTAACAGAGTTCGGACCATAAGAAAAATAATTGTGTGCAGGATAAGAGGATTATTAGCAGGTTATAAGACACTTAGGGAACACACCTAGAGGCTTGTCGCCAATGTATTGATGAGGTTTACCGACAAACAAACGCTTTGGAAACAGTTTTATAGATCATATTTGTTATTTCAAGTGAAACTGGAAAACAACAACGTGACAATTTAAGTAAAACACGAACAACGGGATTATAATAAAACTTTCAAAAATATTTAAAATAAGTTTAATTATTTTCTAATCTTACTCGTTTTCGCTATATCCTTCTTTTAAATGAGAAAATTTAACTATTTCTTGCTCCTTATAGCTCCTCTCCGGTCAACCACCTACATCCTCCAGTTTCCAATTAATTTTATTTAGTATCATTAGTCTCTGACTAGTTTTATTCAGTTACGTTTTATTCAGTTACGTTAAAAAGTGATCTTGGTTAGGAAAAAATAGGTTTAACTCACAAGTCCATATTACCAAAATAACCCAAAAATGATGGTGTTCTTATATTATAGTATATGTACGAAAGCAATTCTCTCAAACTGTTCACACTAACCCTACATCAGTAATATAACGCATTTCGTCAAGAGGCAGACAAACAAGAACGAAACAAGTTACGGTCAAGTCATACTTGTCTAGATTAATACACGTTATTTTAACTATTTTACATTATAAAAGGATCATAATAATCTCTTCTTACAATCGTATGATTAACTTTAAAAATTAGATCCAGTGCGTGAACTTCCATTCTCAATTGAGAACCATTGAGATTGCTTCCTTCTAGGGCTTGGCCCATGCTTATTGCTATCATCGCGTAACCTGCACACAATTAGCCAAGATCACAATTAATTGATTTGTGCTTTGAGAAGATAAGAGGGATACCAAGCAGGGGCGGAATCAAGATTTCGAGTCAGTGGGGGAATAATTCGGGAAAAAAAAATGCTATAGAAAAAAAAAAAGCAACTACAAATAAGATATTAATAAGTTAAATGTCAATTACAATTGATCTCCACTTCTGTCATTATCTGAAAATCTTTCATAATTACATCATTTGATAAAATAATAGATAAATATTTTTCAATATAAACTATCAAACTATTACTCAACCATTCTTTATTTATCCGGTTGTGAAGTCGAAACTTCACAATCTTCATTCCTGAAAATGCTCGCTCTACTGCGGCACTATACTCTAACCATGAGTACTGTTTGAACCAAAAAAGAACAAATCTCCTAAATGTTTTCCCAAAATTAGTCATTTTAAAGTCATGTTTACTAGGTTGGCATGGTCCTCCTAAAATATAATGTCTACGAACTCGGTCACGAATATTTGGATCATAATCCAAAATTCTTTTTCTTAGAGCAGAATCAGAGGAAAGATCGGGTAAGTCAGAATCCCTATTCTTTTTCGTGGCAGTATCATTATTTGTTTTTGGAGATGATTCAGTTTGAATGATTAGCGGCTCTTCTATCGGAATTTCACTAGTAGAACTTGTAGAAGGTTTATCAAACCTCCATTTTTTAGCGAAATAGCTCAACATCGTTATCTATTGAAACTGAAATTATATAAACTATATCAGAATTAGTCTTACTTTTTGTTTTTTTGTAATCTCAGAGGTAATCTTACTGAATTTAAACAAATCGTTGTTTACATGTAAAAAGACTATCTATAAATAATAAATGAACAAATAATCATATTAGACACGAAAAAAAATTGTTTGAGCATCTTACAAAGAGGCGGAATGAGCAGGAGGCGAAGAGACGACGAGTGGGCCCAATTGTCAAAACTCTATCTCTTTATTTTTTTTATCTATCCTAATCTCTCTCTCTGGTGTATGCGTAACAAAATAATTAAAGAAAAAATCAGCGTTAAAATATACGGTATATATATCAAATGACATATTTAGTAGTATAATTAAAGGGTAAGGGGTATAATACTAATTTCCAAGTAAAAATTCAGGGGGGCATGTGTCCCCACTAGCCTCTATACTATGTCCGCCTATGATAACAAGGTATCTTACTGGGCATTCATCCACTTTAAATCTCAGCACATCAATAATTCCACTTAGCTCATCATTATTAACAGAACAATGAAATATACAAATTTTATCTGGGTTTGGTACAAGACCAGAAAATCTAGAAAAAGTCTTTTAAAGCTTTAGAAAGAGTATTTACAGAGTTTATATCTCCATTAGCAAACAACATCAGGTCATCAGCAAAAGATAAGTGAGTAATCTTTAATTTCTTGCATTTGTCATGAAATGTAAAATTATTAGTATTACAATACTTTTCAAGGATAACAGAGAGAACATTCATACAAATAACAAATATATAAGGGGAAAGAGGATCCTCTTGTATGATACCATTTTTGCCTTTGAAAAAACCTTCCATACTACCATTTATCATAACAGAGTAGGAGGGAGTGGAGATGCATTCTTTGATCCAGAGTCTAATGTCCAAAGAGAATCCCATGAAGTGTAAAGTGTCATTGATGAAATGCCAATTAACAGAATCAAAAGCTTTTATTAAGTCCACTTTAAAAGCTACCTTAGGTTTACCCTTATTGTTATGATACCGCTCTATAATCTGTTGAGTAAGCAAGATATTGTCACTGATACTTCTACTTTTAATAAAAGCAGATTGTTTGCTAGAAATAACAAGTCTCTAATGTTAGCGGGGTTATCATTTTTAGGGATAAGAGCAATACAAGTGCTATTGACTTGTTGAAGTAAAGTCTTAGATTTTAAAATGTCCCGAATAGCAAGAACAACATCTTTGCCTATAATATGCCATGTCTTATTAAAAAAATACCTATTAAATCTATCAGGTCCATGAGCTTTCTTTTGATTAAGAGAAAGCATACAAGAAAAATTAGCATTCATATTAGCACTCATTTGACTAGTAATAACGGGTTTGACAAATTCTTTAAGAGCTTCCTTACAAGGATAATTATTAGTATTAGGGGTGCCAACCAAACCATTGTAAAACTCAAGAATGTTATGCACAATATCATTGTGCTTAGTGAGAGTATTACCATTATCATCCTCAATAGCATCTATTCTATTTATATTGTTTTTTTGATTAATGGATTTAAACAAGTAAGGAGTGTTATTATCCTCTTCCTCAAGCGACAACACTTTACTTTTTTTCTTAGCAAAGATCTCTTCTTCATTAAGAATATCCAATAATTTACCCTTAATATTATTAATGGAAGCTAAAGAAATAGCAGGATCACCTTTATCAAATAAGCATTGAGCTTTGTGGAGTGAGTCTCTAACATCATTAACCCTTGCTTTAACATCTCTCCCTTTAGAAAAAGGGCCATATTCTTAAGAGCTAATTTAGTAGCATGCAACTTTTTACAAACAACATACATGAGAGTACCAGAGTAATTAGTACTCCAGGCTCTATTCACAATATCAAAAACGTCAGAGATATCATGAGGTAGAAATTTAGCATAAGAATTACAAAAATGAATTATCTAATCATCATTTACAAGCACTCTATCAATTTTCCTCTGAATAGCCAGAGAAATCCAATTGTTACACCAAGTGTACTTAAGACCATTAAAACAAAGATCATCCAGCTTAGCATTATTAATAAAGCTAGGAAAATCACTATTAGGAGAAGGCCATTTATTACTACCACCTAGATAGAAAATCTAAGAGGTTATCATGAGGAAATCTAAGAGAGTTGAAATCACCTAACACTATCCAAGGCATGCCCAAAGTATTGTTAGCAAGAATAGAGAGCTCATTCCAGAAAAAGCTCCTATTTCTGTGCAAGTTATCAACATTAACAAAAGTAGCAAGAATATCATCATTAGTATTGATATTCTTAAGATTGCAGTGAATAAATTGAGGCTTAGCTAACAAGACACTGCAAGTGCACACAAGAGGATTAAAAGCTACTATAATTCTACCATAAGGAGCTTCCACAATATTACTAATGTAGCTTCGGTAAGGAAAAGTATAAGAGCAAGCAGAGTCAATCCTAGCAGCATGAATTTTATTTTCTAATATACCAACACAAGATAACTTATTTTTAGTAACAAAATTTTTAATAGCATATTGTTTAATTTTCTTATTAATAGCTCTAATGTTCCAGCAACCAATACAATTAGGATGTATCATCATTAAGGGATTTGTGGGGAGTAGCAGTAATAGTAGCAACATTAAGCTTTTCCAGTTTTTTATTGACTTTACTGTTCAATTTCTTTATTCCGTTCCTTTCTTTTTTCTCCAAGAGGTTGTTTGCTATAATCTTATTTTGAAACTCCTCAGAAGTGATCTCCTCCTATTCTTCTTCACTCAGATTTATAACATAATTAGTTTCTGAGCCATTGTTTATATCATTTTCTCCTTTATCCATAATACCAATTACATCTAAATAAATAGGTATTAATTGGTTAATATGTTCAGGGTTTTAATATTGCTCATGAGAGACTCAAAAGCACCAACATTGTCCAACTTAGAGGTTTTAGAGGAAATAGGAGCAACAATCACAACCTTTTTGCTCAAATTTAAGTTTTCAAAAATATTTGTAAGTTTAATACAATTTTGATAACTTGGGCTTTAGTTTTTATAGGAGTTGCTTCAACTAATTTGTCTTGTTCCTTAGAACCAACATCTCCATCTACCTCCAAGAATTTGATATTTTTTCCCTTCTTCATATTAGACCTATTGGTTTTTTTAAGAAACAGAAGTCTAATTCTCATTAGAAGGTTTCCCATTTGCTATCTTATCCTTACTATGTTTAGTGCAATGCTTAGTCTGGTGACCATATTATCCTTACTATGCTTAGTGCAATGCTTAGTCTGATGACCATATTCTTTACAAGAAACACAATCTTTTGGAATCCAACTATACTCCAGATTAACGGTGAATAAGTTGAAAAATTCATCCTCCACAATAATTTCGGTAGGAAATTCACTTTGTGAGCTAACTTCAATACAAAATTTAGCAAAATCAATTCTATTAAGCTCAGAAGTTTGTTCATCGGTATACAAAGGAACACCAATTCTACTAGGTATATGACTAACACCCACTTCATTCCAATAATTAAGAGGGATATCATATAAATAGACCCAGATGGGAACAGTTTTGAAGCTCTCCTTAGAGCAATCTATGTCAATGGACCATTTTTTTAGATAAATAGGTTTACCTAGAATCATTGAAGGGCCTTACTAATTACATTAGAAGGACCATTTCCATAATTAAAACAAAATAAAAAAAACACCATTACCTGCTGGTATTATTTTTGAAAAACCATATTTATCCCATTTAAGATGAGCTTGCTTAAGAAAGGTTAGAAAAGGAATGCCACTTCCCATGAAGTACTCAACAATGGTGTGTTTCCAATTTTGTACACCTAAAGTAGCTACCCCTTTTGGGAGTTTAACCCAATCCTTAGAAGGTTGAATAAATTTAAGAGTTGTCCTACAATAACAGTGAGAATATTAGGCAAATTACTACCCTTAGCAGAGGTGCCAGTCTCATTTATCTTAGCTATGTTACCAACTATAGGTAAAGCAATAACTTTAGAGTTTATAATTTTGGCTATCGTATCCACTTTGGGACAATCAATTTGTCCTATAGTGAAGGAGCTAATAGCCTTTTCAGTAAAGGTAACATTGAATATTTTAGGAAAAAGCACTTTATTGATAGAGTCATCAGTATTAAAAGAGGATTTACCAGTAAAGGGGATATTACCGTTAAGGGATAGATTGGTAATTTTCATCACTTTTGAACCATCATGGTTATTAGCAGGGGATTTTGTAGGAGTTGTGAGATTCACCTGCTTGTTAACCCCAAAATTTGTATTGCTACTCGAGCTATCTTTACCAGATTTTTTTAGATCCACCACTAGGGTACCCAGGAGCTCCTTATTTAATAGATCTTGAGGACTATTGATGTAGATTCCATTTATTTCATTTTTAATTTTCAATGAGGGAAAATTGGGTGTTTTTCAAGTTCAACAATTTCCTCACTCATAGCCCTATCCTCTGATCCGGGATGGGAGGAATTTACATCAGAATTTGTATCAACCTCACTGTTAATATCCACTACTAACTCCCCACTCAAACTTAATTGAATGATAGAATTATCAATTATAGTAGGAAAAGAATTTGTAGAACCTTTTGAGGGAGAGATTCCCAAATTCAAGACCAGCTATTATATTCCTTCTCTCCTCAATCAAAACCTCTAACTGTGGACAAGAGGCCTCACTATCATCATTGATTGGTTGGTCTAGGATTTGAACTGAGACAAGAGATGAGTTCGATCCCGGAGGAATATAAAGGTTAAGGTAACCCTCATATTCATCGAGTCTATGAGTTTCAGATGAGGAGTATGACATAGAAGACATAGAAGAGTCATCCATGGTGGATGATTTGCTTTGATATTGTGTAACTATTAGTAATAGATCACATTTAGAAGAGATATTCTATTTGGTATAGAGGTTGGATTTTTCCACTCCAATTTATCTGTTTCGACGCTCAAACCGTAATTTTTTTTTCCGAACCATAATTTTGACTTACGGTTCGTAAGTTAGATTTATGGTTTGACTATGAAATTACCAAATTTCCCCTGCGTAGAAATCTGAAAATTTTACAGAGGCCGGTCGATCGGACTTCATAGCCGATTGATCGGCCAAGCTCTCTGAAAATTTTTCTAGAGAGCTAATTAACTCAAAAAAAAACATTTACGGATCATAATCATAACTTATTCATAGATAAAAGGTCAATAAGTTAATTTGTTTCGAGTAACTTGATAAAATGTCATTTCGAGTACTAATCATTTAAAAAAATGGTTAATTTGTTTAAAATGAAATTTGCCTACTTATCTCAAAATAATATTTACGGATTGTAATCATGACTTACAGTTTTATAAAAAGGCCAATAAGTTAATTTGTTTCGAGTAACATGATAAAAGGTCGTTTTGATTACTAATGATTTATAAAATGGTTAATTTGTTTAAAATGATAGACGATCCAATAAAGAACATAATGGTTGAAATGGAACTAAATTTGGAGTGAGTCAGAACGAATAATTTATAGTTCCACAATATACGATAATGAAAAAAAAATGAATACTTCCAAATTTAGTTATCTTTTTCACCCAGTATTGGTAATCGGCATGAATTTTCATCCACTATTGCCTTTTTGCTTGTTCATTTCCAACAATTCTATCGATTGATATATTACACCAATTTTTACAAACTCGCTCATCTTCGTATTCGGTCCACACTTTTCGATCAACCGTATTCGTATCAGTTTGAGTTTTTTTTTTCTTAGTTTGCATTTTGAAGGTTGTGAAGATTTGGGTTGGAAATGTTGCGTGGAATATTGGGGTGAGTTGTCGTATGTATATTGGGAGGAATGATATTGGGATGAAGACACGTAATACGTTTCATCATCGGAGTTTATTGGGTAATTGAAATTATCACTACCATAATTGGCGATTTGTAGAGAATAAATATGTTTACTGATATAGGAAAGGTAATAAGAGAGAGCAAATTGTGTGGTTTGAATGAAAATGGGTGTAGCTTTATATAGGGAGAGAAATGAGTAAAATTTACTTTTTTACACATTTTGGCTTGAAAAAAATATAACTAGCCATTATTTAGGATCTACTTGTATAATTTAAAAATCTAAGGACCTTAAAAATTACCAATATTACCGTTTATTACCGTTATACAGACTAAATCGTAAGAATATGAAACTACATGTCCAGCGGAGTAATTATAACGGTCCGATTTTATTTTAATATAATACAAAATACAGGAACTGGTTTGTAATTATTACAGGGACCAGTCATTATAATTAATAGGTTGAACCATCACGAATACAGTGTTGGTTGCGAGAAGAGAGGGGGAAACCACATGAGATGCGCAACCAACATCATCTGCTCCGCCCTGTAAAGACGACGACGTGTTGATTGCGGCTCCACCCACCGCAACCATAGCTTTGATAAACATGCTTTAAGATGGTTCATCTAGTTATATGTACTGGCGGTGAAGAGATAAAGAAATAAGAAATACAGAAAAATAGAGTTCGCGTTTGAAGATAATAGTATTTTATTAAAAAGTCAAATACATAGAAGGGTCCCTATTTTCGTGTATTATCTTTTGGATCCTTTAAGTTTTTATTTTCGTTGTTTAATCCTGTAGTTGTTGGTTTCGTTGTAATAAGGTCGGAGGACCAATTTAAACTCAATATAAATAAAATAGTGGACAATCCCCACGTTTAATTAAAAAAAAACATAACCTATACCCTAAAAAATACTGATCCGGATCAACACACTTTGATCCGGATCAGATGACGTGGCCCAGTCGAATTATGCCATGTCATTAAATGACGTGGTCCAAAGTCGGTTCTGATCCAAATCTGTGATTTTGATCCGGATCAGTTGGCGCTTATTAGATTTTATTTACTTTCTTGGATTTTTTCAATCTTTCTTGTTAGATCTTTACTTTGGCCCGAATTAATACTTTGAAAACTCTTCTTCTAGGTCCTTAAAACTTCTCCATTATCATTCTAAATCCTTGGTTTCATATCTTGACATATTTATGTCCTAAAAAAGGTAAAAATACATAAATTCCTCAAAATGATCAAATGCATAAAATATATGTAAAATTAATCTATTAGCATTTTTAGATGACAAAATTTTTATTTTAATATGCTAAAATATTACATTTTTATAGCCGAATCAAACACTATATGTATTGTTAGCTTGTACAAATTATTATAGACCTTTTCAATACACATATTTAGTTTTTTATATTTTTGTCTCTTCCTTGTCGCTGCTTCTTCTTCTATTCCTTCTTTCTTTCTTTCCCTCCCTCCGCGTATATTCTTATTCTTGCGCCTCTCCCTAGCAATAACTCTACGGGGAGAGACAAAGCAACTCTTTATTTTTCCAGTACTTGTAAGTTATTTTACCTTCCTTTACCTAATTGTTTTTATTATATATTGCATACTTTATGCAGCTCTTAGATATTATTGCTTGCAAGTTAGTTTTGCAAGGTATGGATGAGGATTGCCGACTCTCACCTCTGTGTTTAGTAGGTCTTGCATGTTAGGTGATAACAACCAACTCTAGAAAAGGATAGCGCGAGCTTTATCGATAAAAAACAACAAAAAGATAGTTTAGAATAGTTTCAATATTGTTTCTCTGGACGATAGTAGGTCTTATTTCTGTGGACGATTTGGTCTTACCAACCAGTTGTGCGAGCTTTATCGATAAAAAACAACAAAAAGATAGTTTAGAATAGTTTCAATATTGTTTCTCTGGACGATAGTAGGTCTTATTTCTGTGGACGATTTGGTCTTACCAACCAGTTGTAAATATTGTTTTTACAATTGGCCCTTGTACTCTTACTAGGAAAAATGATTTTTTTTTTTAAAAACGCACACTTTTAAGCTAATCAATTAGACATTTGGAATGATTTTATTGATAAATTTGGTAGATTCGCATGTACAATTTTTTTCTTAAATATCGAGGCATTTTCTCGATTGATTATTTGATGATGTACATTGAGTTATAGGCCATTATATTTCATCCATTGTCACACTAGAATTTTTTTTTGAAAAGAACAAAATATAAAGAAAAAGTGGATGAGGCGGCACTTGTCGGCAAATATCGCTAACACTTGTCGCTCGATGAATGCGTGTCTCCATTAGAATGATATTCAATTAAATAATCTATCCCAAAATGTCGATAACAACTACTTGTAAGAAAAGGGTCACCGAGTTTATAATGTAGCTGACATGTGCAACAATCTCTAATAAATGCAATTCAAATAAAAATCTAAGAAATATTTATTTCCTTTCCTAAACATATTTGTTCATGACTTTGCCTGATAACTCAATTCAAAGTCATTAATTGGATTTTATATCTGTTTTTTGCTTTTTAGTTCATCTTTAAGGAGGCTTGATCATTAGGAATTTAACAAACAGCTAGGTAAACTTAACACTTATATTTAACCCCGTCAAACTTCAAGAAGCTGAAGGAGATCTTATGAGTGATTGAATGGCGTTGCAGATGCGAATGGAGAAATGAGAGTCCTCTATCTGTTGCATGTTGGTAGTATACTTGGTTTGGAGATAAGGGAGATGTTCAGTATTAATTTGTATATTTGTTTTTTCCTTCTCAGTTAATTCTTGTTCATCTTGTTTGATCTAGTTGGTTGTAGACATTATTTGTGAACATTACCTCTTTTATATAAAATAAATCAAGGAAAATAAAAATAAATTTCGAGTGGGTATCGTCCTGGTAAGAAAGAACTCACGATACAACAACCGTCCTTTAAGTACACTTTAAGTTTCAAAGGTTTGTTGCACGAGCTAAGTGAAATCCTGACTTACATGAAAGTAAGATATCTTTTTATTCATGTTTTATGAATTTTGAAACTCAGAAATTATCATACCTTATATGTTTATCGCTTGCGACACCCAAGTACGAGTATCAAGCTAGTTGAGGTGTGTGATTGGACTAAAAAAGCGTATATTCTTGGTGTACATAAATGGTATTTCATCAATCTAAAAGTACGTTTGTGGTTAGTTTTATATATATTTTATGCGTTTTGTCATTTTGAGTCATTTTAACTATTTTTGTGCATTTTTTGACCCTTTTAAGGCAAGATATATGAATGTGGTAAATTGAGGGACTCAAAATGATGATGGAGGGACTTGGAATGGCAAAAATAAGTAAAGAAACAAGTTTAGTTTGGGTCTAAGACTCTGTTTGTTTCACAGTAAAATGTTTCCAAAAGAAAAATTTTACATGGGAAAGTTTTTCGGTGAAAACTTTTGTTTGCTTCCTATTTACGGACGTTTGGTGCATAAAAAGTTTTCCACGTAATTTTTTTTAATAAATTTAAAGTTATGTCAATTTTTTAAGTTTAAACAATGTAAACGCATAAATAAATAAATATGGTTCATACTTTAAAACATATTATAAAATGAATAATTTTTTTTTAATCAAAGTACAAAGGCAAATAAGCTTAGAAAAGTTTAAAAACATTAATGATTAAAAATCATGATTATTTTGATAGAAAAACTAAAACTTATTCATTTAATTTAAAACTAAAACGACTTCTTTATAGAAGAACTCCATCAACCACTTTTTTCTTTCTTTTCATTTTTATTAGCGATGAATCTCATTAATTTTTTATTCATTTCTGTATAAATAGTCCAACGTGTATATATATATATATATATATATATATATATATACTAGTAAAATTTACCCACGCGTTGCGTGTGAGATGCGTAATGACATAAATCTCGTAATATATTTTATTTTGAACATAATATTCAGATTTGGTATCATTTATTGTAGGTATGCATGTTAAAATGAATTGATAATTAATTTAGGATACATCCGTAATTAGGAAAAATATAGTAGAACAAATTATTAATTAATTAGATTAGGTATATTGGTAATTATTAAAACATAGTGAGGGTATTTTTGAAAAAATTGTACAGACTCATTTCTCTTGGATTGACTTATTATAATAAAATGATACACACGTGTTGAGTTGTATGTATATCTAAAAAAGTATATACCAAAATATATATTATATATTTTTTTTATCACTGTATTTAATTTTTGGTGCCAATTAAATAAAATCCAGATTAAATAAAGAAAGGTAGAACAATTTTGATTTTAGTAGAATGGTTATATGGTAAAAGATATTTTGACTAAAAAATATAGAGAATATGGTAAGAGATATATTATATGAAAGTCTTATTATTTATATTATTGCATTAGGAGAGTGGGCGGGCCAATTGTAAATCGTTTCCCCTTTTTTTTTTCATTTTAAACATTTCTCCCATTTTTCCTTGATTTGGGGTAAATAATTTCCTAATTTTTTGCATTTACTTTCAACCAATCATCCGAAAAATATAATTTACCCGTAAATATTTGTTTATCCTCATTTTACACCAAAACAAACAGAGCCTAAGAAAGAAATCTAAAGAGGAAATATTAAATATATACCAAAAAGGAAGAAATTGGATCAGCACGGTCATTCGGATGAGAGGCAATCATTCAGATGAGCCATGCATCGAGGCGCGTAATATTTAATACGTGGTAGAACCTGACTCAGCCACATCACTCACCTAGACGAGTTCACTAATCATCCGGATAAAGATTTTTAGGGAATTAGGGTGTGAGATTTTCTTAGTTAAACTTAAACACTAAAAATAATAGATTTGTATGCCGTATTCTAATAATAATACGTAACTTTCTTTAAGTTTTTCTCTCTCTTTTCCTTCTTTTTATTTTCCTTCCACCTATTCTCTTGCATCTTTTCCTAGCAAGAGATCTTTATGTTTGAGTTTTGAAACTACTTTTTTATGATTCTTTGCCTTGTTCTATTAGCTCCAATCTTGTATTAATTTTACAAGTAGCGTTTTTTTTACGGTTATTCATTTATTTGCTTTATTTATTGCTTATCAAGCTAGGATTATGAGAGCATGGGTGAGAATTGACATCCCTCAAGTGCAATTGTAAGTCTTGCATGCTAAGTAATGAAAACAAATCTAAAGTAGAAGGCGCGAGCCATATCGATTTATCTTTGTATACTCCCATTAATTTTATTATTACAACCGATCTTCGTATACTTGCCAGATAAAAATGGTTTTTACTAAAAACACACTTTTAGCCCCATCAGGGGCAAATCGGATTTTTTGGTAACATATTTTTTGTTTCAAAATCAGATTTTAAAAATCTGTTTTGATAATCTACTGAAAAGATGTATTTTAAAAATCTAGATTTTTTTGAATTTTCAGACTAAAAATTAGATTTTCAGAAGCTACATAATCTGACTTGTCAAACAAGCACAAATTTTTAAATTCTAGAATCCAAAAATCCACTAAAAAAATTTGTTTCCAAACGGACCGTATATGATAGTACGTGAAATCAGAGTTGTGGTGGTGGTTGTTCCACCTTACTTTGAGTTATGCTTACTTTTTGAACCCTAAACAAAGGATATCTTTATACAGAAAAAATCGAACCTATTACAACATTCGATCGGTTCTTACCAAGCTAGAAAATTCAAATTCTCAATTGCGTGTAGCTCAATAGACTCGAATAAGGTGGGTTAGGGTCGGGACCCGACTCGTAAACACTCAACCCGTATCCCGACCCAATTACTTTTGTAAGTGAAAAAAAAATCCCGACTCCGACCCGACAAAAGTCGGGACCCGAATTTTTGAGATCCCGTAGGGTCGGATCCTGATTATCCCGACTTGAATATGAGTCGAATTTTTTTGTTACATAATTTAAATATTAGCACCAACTACGTACAACTACAATATACGGTCAATGAAATTGTAGAGAAAATGAGACATGAATGACTAAAAAAAGTCATAACCACATTGTCTTATAAGCCGGAATGTCCCAAAATCATAAAATACGACTCATCATTAAACCATAAAATAAAATAAAAATGGTCCCAAACTCACAAAATGATTAAAGAGATAGCATAATCTAATAATTTAAAAGTTTCATTAGTCCACACCGGCAATAAAACAAAAATACAATGATATAAACCGTTGTCTTCACTTGCTTCGATCGAAATGGTCCCATAACTTAGGTGTGTGAACCTAAAAAATAATCTGTTATTAGTATTTAAGAACACGAATAAAGGGAGAAAAAAAAACAAAAACTTGGTTAATTATCACACTTAATAACAAGGTTTTGTAAAATTACAGGGTCTTGTTTCAACACATATATAATGTTTAATTTTTTATGACCCTATTCATTTTAAGCAAGATGAAGCACCACTGTATAACTCAATTTGTATTTTCAAACACCAAAAAATATTTTTTAACCATATTTTTTTACTCAATACAGTGTTGTTAGTGTTTTCAGAATGAATGAGTATTTCACGGTTTGCTATTAATCATTGCAATAATGAAATTTAAGTGATGTAAAAATCACATATTTAAAAATTATGTACGGTTGTAAAACACAATAGTTTCTTACTGAATTGATATTTATTACTTAATATTACGTTTATCTTTTTATTTTTTATTTTTTGTTCCCAACACATGATTTTAAATAGAAGAATGAACTATCAGATTTGAATCGCAAGTATAAAAAAGGTATTGTTGCATTGATATTACTTACTTGGGAGAAAGTTTTTACAAGCGGTGTAGAAAAAACAAATACGAAATAGCATGCAACTTTATTTGTGCAATAGATATGGTTGAAAGTGTACTGTACTAGAGAAGAGAGAGAAATAAAGTGAAGGAGATAAAGAGGCAGAGGGAAGTGAAAAGTTTATTTAGTATGGGTAATTCGCTATAAGTAACTCATAGCAAATTATATTCCTCATAGATATCTTGATAATTTCACATTTTCTCATAGGTACCACTTTTTAATTATTTAGTTTATTTACTTAATTGTCATACAAAGCAAAATATAATATACTTATTTTATCTTTCAATAAACCCAAAAAAATAGTTTTAAATTACAACAAAATAAAAAAAACACAAAAAAATTATAAAAATGAAAAAAAAACAAAAAATATAAAAAAAAAACAAAAAAAACAAAAAATTATATAAAAAAATCACAAAAATCACAAAAAACATAAAAAATTATAAAAAATCAAAAAAAAATTATAAAAAATCACAAAAAATCACAAAAATATAAAAAATTATAAAAAATGACCAAAAATCACAAAAAATTATTAAAAAAAATACAAAAATCACAAAAAAATTTATAAAAATGAAAAAAATTATAAAAATTTTAAAAATTTTAAAAAATTACAAAAATTGAAAAAAAATCACAAACTTTTTAAAAAATTACAAAAAAAATATATAATTTTTTTTGTCAATATAACACTTTTTATACCGAAAAATCAAAAAAAATATAAAAAATCACAAAAAATTATAAAAACTCACAAAAAATTATAAAAAATTGAAAAAAATCAAAAAAATGAAAAAAAAAGAAAAAATCACAAAAAATAAAAAAAAAATCACAAAAAATTATAAAAAAATAACAAAAATCACAAAAAAATTATAAAAATTATAAAAAATGAAAAAAATTACAAAAAAAAAAAGAATTATAAAAAAAAATAAAAAAATCATAAACTTTTTAAAAAATTACAAAAAATATATAATTTTTTTTTGTCAATATAACACTTTTTATACCGAAAAGTGATTTTTTTTATACAAAAAAATGGTTTTTCCATGATAAATGTGCCTTTTTTTAATCTGAATGAGCTGAAAGTGTATCTACTTCAGTCAAAAATACATATAATTCAGTCAAAAGCGTATATAATTCAATAAAAGTGCATATAGTTCAGTCGAAAGTGTATATAGTTAGTCAAAAATGCATAAATTTGAGTCGAAATTGCATTCAATTCAGATGAAAGTGTATCTAGTTCCGTTGAAAGTGCATATAATTCAGTCGAAAGTAAATATAGTTCAATAAAAGTGAGTATACATATAGTTCAGCTAAAAGTGCATCTGGTTCAGCTGAAAGTACATCTGGTTCAGCTGAAAGTACATCTGGTTCAGCTTAAAGTGCATATAGTGTAGTCGAAAATGAATATAGTACAGTCGAAAGTGCATATAGTTCTGTTAAAAATGCATTTGATTCAACTAAAAGTGCATTTGGTACAACTGAAAGTGCATATGGTTCAGCTGAAAGTGCATATGGTTCAGCTAAAAGTGTATCTGGTTCAGCTGAAAGTGCATATGGTTCACACAAAAGTGCATCTAGTTCAATAAAAGTGCATATCGTTCTGTAAAACCTGCATCTAGTTCAACTAAAAGTGCATATGGTTCGGCTGAAAGTGCATATGGTTCAGCTAAAAGTGTATCTAGTTCAGCTGAAACTGCATATGCTTCAGACAAAAGTGCATCTAGTTCAAATAAAAGTGCATATCGTTCTGTAAAACCTGCATCTGGTTCAACTAAAAGTACATCTGTTTCGGCTGAAAGTGCATATGGTTCAGACAAAATTGCATCTAGTTCAATAAAAGTGCATATCGTTCTGTAAAACCTGCATCTGGTTCAACTAAAAATACATCTGGTTCGGCTGAAAGTGCATATAGTTCAGCTAAAAGTGCATCTGTTTCAGTCGAAAGTGCATCTAGTACAATCGAAAGTGCATAAAGTTCAATAAAAGGGATTTTTTTGGATTTTTTTTTTTAATTTTGGATTTTTTTTCATTTTTTTAGTATTTTTTTGTGATTTTTTTTATTTTTTATAATTTTATGTGATTTTTTTCATTTTTTATAATATTTTGTGATGTTTTTCAATTTTTATAATTTTTATAATTTTTTTTATTTTTTATAATTTTTTATGATTTTTTTCATTTTTTATAATATTTTGTGATTTTTTTCATTTTTTATAAATTTTTTTTGTAATTTTTTTTAGTTTTTTTTTATATTTTTATAATATTTTGTGATTTTTTTCATTTTTTATAATTTTATTTGATTTATTTTTATTTTTTATAATATTTTGTGATTTTTTTCATTTTTTATAATTTTTTTATATTTTTTTTTGTAATTTTTTTTAAAATTTTGTGATTTTTTGTGATTTTTTATAATTTTATTTTATTTTATTGTAATTTTTTTAAAATTTTGTGATTTTTTTTATTTTTTGTGATTTTTGTGATTTTTTTTTATAAAAATACATTTTTTTTTTATTTTTACAATTTTTTGTGATTTTTTTTCATTTATTTTGAGATTTTTTGCATTTTATATAATTTTATGTGTTTTTTTTTATTTTTTATGAAATATGTGTATGGCGTTTTGGTAAATAAATTAAATAATTAAAAAGTGGTACCTATAGAGAATGTGAAATTATGGAGGTAACTAGGAGGAATATAATTTCAAAAGTGGTAACTATTGGGCATTATTTGTATTTAGTATATCAATGTGTTTAATAATTTTAATTAATAGTTCACAGTTATCCATGTTATATACTTATATTATATATATATATATATATATATATATATATAAAATAAAAAATTAGATTTTTTTTTAAATTCGGGTCGGGTCAGGACACCCGAGTAAAGTCAAAATCAACATCCGATCCCAATCCCAAGTATATTGGGTCGGGAGAAAACTCGATGTTTTCGGGTCGGGTTTTCGGAAAAAAAATTCAGTCCTACTCGAATGCGGAAGGTTAGAAATAAATCTGGCCAAAATGTTTTGCTTTTAAAAAATAATTTGGGTTTGGAATGCGTTCGAAGGAATTATATATACAAGTAGAGAAAACAAAATTAATAAATACGCATTAACTTCATCGGAGTGTAAAACTGGTGGTGATTATTCCACGTTTCTCGGTGGTGGTGGTGGCAAGATTTATTTCCAACCTTCTGCATTTGAGTCTATCGAGCTACAAGCGATTTACAGTTTGAAGTTTCTAGCTTGATAAGAGCCGATTAAATGTTGTAATAGATTCAATTTTTTCCGTATGCATACTTCCTTTGTTTAATATTTATAAAGTAAGCATAACTCAAAGTAAGGTGGAACCACCACCACCACCACCACCATGGAGAAAGGTGGAACCACCACAACTCTGATTTACATGATTTTGGTACTGCTATATAGCAGTATACTGATTTGCCTCCACATTCAGAATAGCAAACCTTAACTGTGGAAACTTAAACTATGGAAATCAAACACGATCTTTGTAAAATACTGCAATGAGGATCACGACCACCACTGAGTTATGTAATAAAATTTGTATATTATTTAGACATAAACATTATTATACTATTCGAAAATTTGTTACAAAGCAATTCACGTCCATTATAATCCACAAGGACCATACAACATTGAATGATACACATGTGAGCGATCTTTTGAAACAATCTTATGCAGTATGAACGGTAACAACCCAACCCTCCGGTCCAATCGCCACCATCTCCATTATGATAGAATAGCATCAACGGAAAAAAGTGCCCATGCAGCAGGTATAGTATGTACATATGTCATCAAAATTAATCCTGTTTTACGATATAGATTTAGACCATAACGAATGTAGAAGGAGAAAAATGGCAGGTGTCGGAACACGCTATTTATAGGCTAAGGTAGGGAGTTTATGGGTTATTAGTGTCACGTCCCGTGCATTCTACGCTTACGGAGTGGCACGTGGACGACAAGCGTTTGTCCATGCGGCATAATACTTGGCGACAAGATGGCAATAAGAAAGGGGTTGAGTCCCGGAACTTTCTACAAGTGTCCGAGACGTTCTTGGAAGTTCTAGAATTAAGGGGAGAATTATAGTATATCCTTGTACAACCTAGAGTTGTGTAGTATATTCTAGAAGCCAGTAGAATAGTATGGAATATAACAGAATATAAAAAATATTATGTGATGTGATTTGTCACGTCCCGGATTTTGGATAAACCCGGGTCGTGAATGAAAATTAAAATAAAAAGGGAAAAAGTTAAAATAACGAAACATTCAGAAAATAAATAGACCCAAATAAATACTTCAAGACATGCCGATAATCACATATGATTCCCTGAGTTGGCCTAAGGGTAGCCAACGGGGCTAAAATGTGACAAACGAACAAAACAACACGTTTTAGAAAATTTCGGCATGAGCTTTGCGTATCTATTTGTTTCCAATAAATTATACCTGTTTGAACAACACAACAAAATCACCACGCGATTACCAAATAATCCAACAAGGATAAATCAAATCCAACCCAGCTGACATTCTATAAAATAGCGTAATCTAAATTAAACTTGCGTTAAACGCCTATTAGGTCCACAAGGCTCAAAATGAGGTAATACCAAAATGAATAAAAACAAGTCTGACGTGCGCACGATCACGTGTAATATGATAATGAGCCCCATGCAAGCATTCTAAACTTTGCCACAGTCTACATCAACACCTGTACATCGATCATGAACAAAATGTACAGAAAACAAAGAAAGGAGGTAAGAAAACAATCTCGCTTTAAAAACGGCACGTGCTACTAAGCACGCACACACAATCCTAACATGGCAAATATGATATCTTGGCAAATAATGACAAATACAATTGCACGAAAAACACATCAACAAATATAACTCGCAACACAAGTAAATGAACATATAATCAAGATCAACTGAATTAAGAATAAAATAAGATAAAATAAAAAAAAACAAAATAAAACAAGACTCAACGAAACACAAAGTCAGGATTGCCTCACATGTACCCACTTTTAGAGCCACTCTGCTCTAGGACCCAAAGTGCAATGGTTCCCTCACGCATATTCTGACACTAACATGTGACCAAAAGATATGGGGTCGGCTTTAAGTGGACTAACCCTATGGTACCGATATACCTAATCCTTGCGCAAGTTTCCGGGATCTCACCGTAAGCTGGCACAGCTCCGCCTTAACACTTGGTACTGCAATCCCTAAAATAAATATAAAAGACTCCGAAAACCAAACGCGAAAACCGTAAACTCCACAATAAAACATAAAACACACTTTATAATATTCGATGTAATTAGATAAACATATCACCACAAAAATATACACGGTATCACCACAAGAGTATACACGATATCACCACTAACACACTTTCACCACTTTCACGATTTTAAAAGATTTAATTAAAGAACACATTTAAATCACCTTTTTTTTTCACAATTCATTTTATAATAAAAATAGTAAAATCGTCATACACAATATAATCACCATAAAAATAACGATGCAATACACACTAACCATTTCACATAACCTAGCATACAACAAGCAACACACAAAACCGCCTTTAAAGCGAAACCATATTCTTCCCCCTTACCTACACAAACGAGAGCTCGTTTGTCAAAAAACCCCAAACTCAAGTCGAAAGCCCAACGAACAGTTAGAACCAGATCTGGACAGCCCAATAACGGTCCTTAAACAGTCCCTAAACGTAATTAAAACGAGCTAGATGTCATTATAAAAATCACTAATTCGGATTATAACAAATATTCCCAAAAATGGGTTTTTATAAAAGTCAAAATCAGATAAAACGGCTTACACGGATAGATAGCTCTCGAAAAATAGGCTAGGAAAACATATTTGATTGCGAAAAACGGAGATCCAAAGACCCCGATAGAGGACTCCGAAGCGGTTTACCGAATAAACCCAAAAACCATTCACCGACCTATCACCGTCAGCCTACTGGGCAGGTCTCCGTCTGGTCATCGCCGGTCCATCACCGTTCAGTCCCTCTCCCCGGCGTCCCTCTCTCTGAATTGTATATATATATATATATATGTATATGTATATGTATATGCGGCATATATATATATATGTATGTATCGGTGTATGTGTATCTGTGGGTGTGTATATATATATATATATGTATGTTAATATGTGTGGCTGTGTATGTATGTAAATATATATATATATATTTAGGTATTAGATAAATAACATTTTAGCCCACATAATTATTAGTATTTACACATATGACCCAACGTTATCACTACATATACATTAATACATTATCTATTTCACATATATACAATTACACAATACATTAATATCACTTTAAAAAAATAATACAAATAAATAATAAATACCCAAAATTTCTGAGTCGTTACATGATTGAAGTGTAATGAAGGATTTAGTAGAGCAGAGAAAGTTTAAGGGTCTAGAACCCTCTTTGGTCTTGTATAAAAGGGGAGTACCCCCTCCCATTTGTACGATCCAAGTTTGAGTAAGTAATATAAAGCCTATACATTCTCTCTCTAGCTTGTGAAATCTTATACCCTTATATACTCCTGTGTGAGTGAGTATTCGGGAAAGGCTGACTTAATCTCAATCTGTCGGGTATTGTTAGTTAAGTGTCCCACGGCTGGTATCAAAACAAGGTTATCTGACGAGGTCATAACGTTTGCGGGGGAAATGGCTAAAGAATCCGAAGTTACCAATGCTCAAGAGGTGTCTAAAAGGAAACTATGAAGGGTAAGTCCATGGGAGATGTCTCATCTCTCGAGGGTAGGCTAGCTCGGTTGGTGGAGAACTTTTTTGAGGAAAAGGATCTGTTCGAGGATCTACGTCTTGACAAGGAGAAGCTAAGGGAGGAGCTTCAAGAGTTTTGACCCGGTTTTGAACCCTCCTCTATCACGTTTGTTAGGATTGGTTTAGATATAATCTCTATCAACCTATAAAATAAAGGTAGCATTTATGCACTAACTAGAGTGTTTGGAAGGTAGATGAAGCTACAAATAATATAAGAAGGACAAATATAGCAAGTGTTTGCATTTAAATAGATTTAAAAAAAGAACTGGTCTAGGATATAAATTAAATAGAGAAACATTCTATTTTTTATTGAATAACTGAATTCCTTAAAACATCACCCATGTATGGGTATTTATAGTCTTGTCTAGCAATCCTAATTAAATTAGAAATAATAAAATAGAAAAGGAAATAATTAAACTTGGCCTTCAAGTTTACTGCTTGGTCTTCAAATTTCCTTCCCCTTACTTGCTCCTCAAGTTATCAATTAATTGTTACAAATCCGTTCCTCATCATTCCCTTCCACTTAAAAATAAATCGTCCCGATTTGTACTTTGTAGGCGAAAATAAATAAATTAAAATTATCTAACTCATTGTCATCTTTTTGTCGACGTAATATTTTCCTCTATCCCACAGATCTCCTGTTAACGTATCACAATCGATATCCAAATACTTATTAAAAGAATCTTTCAAGTACTCAATACCAAGCATGAAAGGCAATTGATGTCGCTCGGGCGTTACTCTTCGAAACTCCTTTAATAATTCTTCCATTGGCTCACTTATTTCGATCCCTTCATATTCTTCCTTAGCTCACAAAGTTAAAAGTCCATAAAACTCATTGATATTAAGACAAAAATCATGGTCAGAATTAGAGATATCCAACAAACTTTTCTCTTCCACTTTAAAAGCCTTCAATATACTTTCTTTTAGACCTACCATCATTTTTTTTCCTTTCCACTCAAAATAATGTATATCATCTTTTCCTATATAGACAGACTCAATATAAAATTGCCATTGTCTACCCAACAATACATTGGATGCACCCCTTTCATCTATTTTTATTTCCTCGAATTCAATATTATCGCTCGTCAAGTTAATTTTTTTTCGAACAACAATTTTAAATCATCAATATCAACGCCTTGTTCTAATTTTGATACACTTTCAAGAAAAAGTTCCTTTGTTTCATTTAGCTAGATTGTTGTAGAATCCAAGTGAACAATATCAGACATTTGTGAGTCTTGCGTTGAATTATAATTTTCTATAATTATGTCTCTTTTAGTTTTGAAATCATCGGTTAAAACAAATTTAGTCAACCCCAAATTAGCAATCGCAAAACATGTTTTTGGATAGAGTAAAAAAAAATTTGATCATCATAAAAAATTTCCTCCTTTTGAAGAAACTCCGGTATTTCAATCTGAATTCATTTCCTGCCATTTAAATGTATAGATATGGTGTTTGTCATCATAAACAACTCCCACTTCATCTTGCCATGATTTTTCCAACAAAATATGGCAAACTATAAATGATTTCACATTTGACTAAACACTTATATAATTTTCCCATGGCTAAAGGAACCAAAAAAATATGAGTTACCTGAAATGGGAGGCCATCTTGATCCCACCCGATTTAGTCATGTTCAAGTAGTTTACAACTTTTAATGATACTAAGTTTGACAAACACATTTTTTCTCTTACCATCTTGCAAACAGCTTCTACTAATTGACACTTAGCTTGAAACATTTTTTTTCGACAAGTGAGTTCTCTGTTAGGGATAAAGCTTTCCATAATATGCGTTTTGTGACATCGATCTTCTGTCATATCACTGGAACTATCAGATTTTAACAAAATTTTGTATTTTTTCAAGATCATAGGCTTGCTCGGATACCACCTGACGCATGACGGAAACATAAAATAAAATAAAAATATCATGTTCGTAACACATGAACGGGTGTTTGCTAGAAAATGCTTGAACGGACGATAAATAGTTGTAATCCACCAACACAACTTATAACTCACAATAAATTTAAATTAGAGAGAGAAAAACTCTATTGTTTATTGAATAACCGAATTACCTAAAACATCACCCCTATATGGGTATTTATACTCTTGTCTAGTATTCCTAATTAAACTAGGAATAGTAAAATAGGAAAGGAAATAATGCTAAAGGAAATAATGAAACTTGGTTTTCAAGTTTACTGCTTGTTCTTCAGGGTTAATACTTGGTCTTCAAATTAACTTCCCATTGGTTCTCAACTTATTAATTAATTATTACTAATTCATTCCTCATCATTCCCTTCCACTTAAAAACAAATCATACCTATTTGTATTTTGTAGGCGAAAATAAATAAATAAAAACCATCTAACTCATTGTCATCTTTTTGTCGACGTGTTATTTTTCCTCTATCCCACGGTTCTCATGTTAATGTATCACAATCGATATCCAAATACTCATTAAAAAAATCTATCAAATACTTAATATCAAGCATGAAAGGGAGATGATCTCGCTCAGGCGTTACTCCTCGAAACTCTTTTAATAATTCTTCTACTGGCTCACTTATTTCGATCCCTTCATATTCCTCCTTAGCTCCCAAAGTTAAAAGTTCAGAAAACTCATTGATATTAAGACAAAATTCGTTGACAGAATTAAAGATATCCAACAAACTTTTCCCTTCCACTTTAAAAGCCTTCAGTATACTTTCTGTTTGTACTACCATAATCTTTTTCTCTTGCCACTCAAAATAATGTATATTGCCCTTTCCTTTATAGACAGAATCAATATCAAATTGCCATAGTCTACCCAATAATGCATTGCATGCATCCCTCTCATCAATTTTTATTTCGTCGAATTCAATATTGTCGCTCGTCAACTTAAAGTTTTTTTGAACAACAATTTTAAAATCATCAATATCAACGCCTTGTTCTAATTTTGAAACACTTTCAAGAAAAAGTTCATTTGCTTCTTTTAGTGAGATTGTTGTTTAATCCAAGTTAACAATATCAAACATTTGTGAGTCTTGCGATGAACTATAATTTTCTATAATTATGTCTATTTTAGTTTTGAGATCATAAGTTAAAACAAGTTTAGTCAACTCCAAATCAGCAATCGTAAAACATGTTTTTGGATAGAGGGAAAAAAATTTGATCATCATAAAAAAATTCCTCCATTTCAAGAGACTCCGATACTTCAATCCGAATTCCTTTTCCTTGCCATTTAAATGCATAGATATGGTGTTTTTCATCATAAACAGCTCCCACTTCATATTGCCATGATTTTCTTAACAAAATATGCCAAACTTCCATATCTATAACTTCACAGTTGACTAAACACTTATATATTTTTTCCATGGCTAAAAACTCAAACAAATATGAGTTACCTAAACTGGGAGGCCATCTTGATCTCACCTGATTTGGTAAGGTGTGGGGTGCAGAATCATGTTCAAGTTCAAGTAGTTCACAACTCCTAATGATACTAAGTTTGATGAACACTTTTTTTCTATTCCCATCTTGCAAACAGCTTCTCCTAATTGGCACTTAGCTTGAAATGTTTGTTTCGACAAGTGAGTTCTCTTTTAGAGATAGAGCTTTCCAAAATATGCGTTTTGAGATGTCGATCTTCTGTCATATCACCGGTATTATCATATTTGAACAAAATTTTGCATTTGTTCAAGATTGTAGGCTTGCTCTGATACCACCTGACACAGGACGAAAACGTAAAATAAAATAAAAAGATCTTGTTCGTAATACACGAACGGGTGTTTGCTCGAAAATGCTCGAACGGACGTTAAATAATTGAAATCGACCAACACAACTTATAACTCACAAGAGATATAAATTAGAGATAGAATAACTTAATTCCCTAAAACATCACTCATATAGGGGTATTTATGGCATTGATAGCAATCCTGATTAAACTAGGAATAATAAAATAGAAAAGGAAATAATTAAACTTGGTCTTTAAATTTACTGCTTGGTCTTCAAGTTTCCTTACACTTACTTGCTCATCGAGTTATTAATTAATTGTTACTAATCCATTCCTCATCAAGCTCTTCGTCCTACTTTTGGTTATAATTCAGAAAGTGCTTTTGAAACCTATGTAGAAGGACAAAGTGACCAATATTTCAATGAAAATTTTGGGGTTTCCATATTAGACCACAAAGAATCCACTGTGCAACTTTACGAAGATAATTTTCTAAATCCTAACTTGGAGCTTAACGTCGTCCCCATCAATATTCTAAATGAAGAAGATCTGGAAGTTGATTTAAACTCTCCAAGTCAAAGTGAGGAGGATGTAAAATGTCTTAATTCGAGAAAAAATAAAAAGTTGAAAGTGGTGAACTAACTAAAAACGTTAAAAGAGTTAAAATCTACAAATCCAATACAATAAGATATAAGTCTAGTAGATCCTCCTCGTTCGATTTTTTTGAAGGTTTTAAAGTAATTTATGTACAGATTCAAGGAGTAGGGAGAAATATTATCACATTTAAGTGTAGTATTTACCTCGATTGATGTAATCGTCTTATACGGAAGCAGATTGGATTACGAAGAAACCCTTGATATTCTCATCTATTCTTTTCAATTATAAACCATAAATCTCTCGCAAAGTTCACAACATATTTTTGATTGATTCCTTTAAATATAGTCTTGGTTAAAAACTAGGTTTAAGGGGTAGGATATATTTATCTTTCTATGAAGGTTTCGTCTCTTTTGTGATCTGATTAGTGATGATCATATAGATACATAGGGAATATCTGAACAAAGCTAAAAAGGAAATATAGACCGTAATTACGTTTTATTTTCAAGATGCGGCGCCACTATGTATGTAAAAATGTTTATTTTTAGGGTTAAAATAACAAGAATGGCAATTGGGCCCATTGGTAATGTTGTCTGACCCAAAGCGGTCCTTGAATTGATCGTAAAGCTTAATTATTCAACCGGTGAATCACGCGATATCGAACCATGTTAATTTAATATATATTTTATATGTAATAAATATTGTTATTCTCATATCTACTCTTCTAAGTAACATTTGTGCTGGCCGTTTTGAAAGCTTTCTCTTCCTAAAAGGTTATCCATGATCTAATTTTATAACTAAAATCAAGAAATGATGGGGTTTTTTCTTCAATAAACATGTGATAGATTATACTATGTCAACTACCTGAATTGGATCATTTCTATAAAGAGCAACGGATATGTGGTTCATCTGCATAACCATATGCACGTTATCATTCTATTGAGACATGCGATGATATCAAACTAAATAATTGATTAACATTTGTCAACAAATCATTCACATAAATAACATTAATCGTGAATCTATCAAGATGGACTGCGAATATATTGTTGAAAAATGACTGAATCACATGTAAAAGAAAAGTAAAAACTTTTTCATATCTAGGAATATATATTAAAATGATAAGAGAGGACAAGTGACTGAATCACGGGTAAAAGCAAAGGTAAAAGAATTAAAACTTTTTTATAAATATGAAAGGAATCCCTACATATTATTATAGATACAAGTAGAGCCTACACTATTGAGCACAAGTGAAATATCCTATAAATTGAAAGAAAATAATATATTAGTAAAACAATAAGAGAGGGAGAGAGAGAGAGATTTAGAAAATGAATGAATGAAACCAGAAATCTTTTATGTTTTGTTTTCAAAAGACAATTATAGTTCAAAGAAAATTCAGCCATTACAAATTAAAAGTTCGATTAGAATGTTGGCAATAGTTATTTGTGAATTGGGAAGGACCAACTACAAGTGCTCTACATATGTTTCAAAAGAAATAGCCATAGTACAAATATAT
Source organism: Primula veris (assembly GCA_963682055.1). Classification (NCBI taxonomy): domain Eukaryota; kingdom Viridiplantae; phylum Streptophyta; class Magnoliopsida; order Ericales; family Primulaceae; genus Primula; species Primula veris. The sequence continues at coordinate 21,407,905 of OY821741.1, forward strand.
GAAAACAAACACTTCAAGAATCTAGTGAAGAGTTAGCAAAATGTCTTCTAGATGCAAAATTATAAGATTTAAATTATTGTGGTATTTTTTTTACATGGTAAAATAAATATGAAACTTATTTTATTAAGTTCAATTTGGATAGTGTTAGGACCTATTTTATAGTGTATAATAATTCTTATTTGTTGGCATTATTTTGTTAAACAACACTTAGTTATTTATTTGGTTATATATATAATATGTTACTAATAAATATTTTATGAGTTACACTTTCAGTTGTAACTGACTTTTACAACTGAAAGTTATTAATATACAGGTAAAAAATTCTATAGAAATATGGTTTGTTGATCAAGAAAGATATTATGTTGAAGATAAGCAAACGTGGGAAATCTCATAATATTGTGTGAAGTTTTGTGCAACAAAGATTCATCAAGAAAGTAACAATTGAAGAAAAAGATTGAGAGATCAATATGTTGGAACTAAACTTGGAAATTTTATTACATTAGTATATTGTGTTACCTTGTGTGTAAGAATGATATATAAATGCATAATAGGTCATAGGGTTTAGTTATGTATTCGAAACTTGAAAGTTTATTTTCTTAGAATACTATGATATTGTTAGAAAGATAGACTACAGTGGAAGGCCACCTTGAAATAGAATAGTTGAGAGGAGTTGTAGCAATAGCAGTATACGCTTAAATAGTGACCGAGTTACTGGTTTTGTAAGACTCATATACTCTTTATAAGCTTTCTCTTTATTCTAATCTGAGCAAGAACTCTGGAGAGTAGAATTGGTCGAACTCCGTTATCAAACGTGTTGTGTTATATCTTTATTCAATCAGTACATTTGTGTGCATGCTTAAGCTTATTCACAAAGATTCAGTTTCTGTTACAACTGAGAACTGTATTCACTAAAGTTCATTTGTAACTGAAACATGTGTTACTGCATCTTAGAGAATTAAGGCATTTAGTTAATTTTATTGGTATCAGAGCTTCATATTAGACTTTACTTGGTGTGAATCTTGTACTTTAAGAACTAGTGATCTGATGGAAGAAGGAAACTCTGGTGGCAAGCCACCATTGCTGAGAGGTGCAACCAAGTATGGTCTTCGAAAGATTAAGATGATGGCATACATCAAGAAGGTAGATGAAGAAGCATGGAGCATGGTCAATGATGGATAAGGCCACCAGTTGTAACTGATGATGAGGGAAACAAATTCAAAATTGTTCAATCAAAGTGGACTTCTGAACAAAAGAAGCAAGCTCTGGGTGACTCAAAATCTGTGTATGCACTCTATAATGGGTAAACTATAAAAATTCTATCTCTTATTTCTCAATGTGAAAACAGTAAAGAATGTTGGGATACTTTAGCAGTTACTTTTGAAAGAACCAAAAAGGTTTTAAAGCCTCTAAACTACAACAATTTGCAACTGATTTTGAAACCCTAAGAATGGAAGAATATGAAACTGTTGAGGAATTTAACATTAGAATCTACACTATTTCTGGTAATATACTGGCTTTAGGTAAAAAGATCTCTCCCATCTAGATTTGATATGAAAGTTACTTCTATTGAGGGGTCTAGTGAAATTGATACTGTGAAACTGGAAGAGTTAATTGGACATTTAAGTACTTATGAGTCTAAATTTTTGTAAAAACTAGTATAGGAGTTGATTTTTAAGCTAAGAAATAAAGTTAAAATTTGCTCTCTTTGCCAAAAAAATCTGTAAAAGATTCTTTAAAAGATCCACTAATGATCAAAATGGATTTGATAATTCTAAGAGGAATGAATATCAGGGTAATAATTATGATCCTAAGAAATCTGAAAATAAATGGATGTCTAAAGAAAGCTACTCTAAAAACTTCAAAAATAAAGATCAATCTAGTGGTCACAAACGCAAAGGTATATAGTGTAGAAAGTGTGATGGTCATGTCATGTTCAAGAAGAATGTGCTAACACTTTAAAGAAAACCAAAACAGCAGTGGTTGCAGATTCATCTGATACTAGTGAGTCTGAATATGAAAGTGGCAATGAAACTAGTAATTTTGCTGCGTTTATGGCTAAGGCTAGTTGTATATCTGACTCTGATCTATTTTCTGAAGATGATCTAATTGAAACTAATAATGAATATGACATTGATAATGAGCAACTTACATTGGCTGATGTTGAAAAACAGTATCTGTGTTTGAAAAGAACAATCTAAATGTCAAAAATTGTCAAGAACTTTAAGATAAACTTGTTTCACTAACCTTAGAAAATTGTGAGTTAAAAAATAAACTGTAGAAAAAACAGTTAGAAGTAAATGAAGGAGAAAGGAAGATCAAATTGCTTAACACTTCAGTTTTAGAGAGACTGGATGAGATTCTGTCATTTCAAAGAGCTGCAAAGGATTGTAGTGGATTGGAATATAATGGATTTGGAGGAAAAGGCAAGATAGTGTTTGTAAGATTCAAACAGAAAGAAGCAGAAAGCTCCACTAAAGGAAGGGTAAGTACAGGTAAGATTTCAGTTAAAACTGAAAAGAAAAATTCTCAATTTTAGTCTAAACCTAATCAAGTGCATAAATATGTTAAAAACTTGAGAAAGTTGTGTTATTATTGCAATAGGCCAGGACACTTAGAGGTCACGTGCTTTAAAAGAATAAATGACGAATACTGGAATAAAACTAACTAAAGAAAAACTGTCAATTCTAAGTCCAATTGGATATGGCAAATTAAGAAAACCAGTAATGAGTCTCTATCCTGTCAAACTGTCACTATAGTGTCATTAAAATTTGTTACTATTAATTCTTGGTATTTTGACAGTGAATGTTCCAATTATATGAGTGTAAATTCAGAAAATCTTAAAAATATCAAAAAGGAAAGAATAATGTTATAACTTTTGACAATGGTGACACATGTTCCACTATTGGCAAAGAAACTCTGTCTGTGGAAGGTATGCCAAAAATAAAAAAATGTACTTCTGGTTAAAGGACTAGAAGCTAATTTGCTAAGTATAAGTCAGATATGTGATAATGACATGCTTGTTGATTTCTCAAAAAATAATTGCATTATGACTGATTTGAACAACAACTTTATTATGTCAGGAATTAGATCTGCTAATAATTGTTATATTTTTTAAAAGTCAAACAGTAGTGTGAAAAATTCCAGTTGTAACTAAGCAAAACTCAGCTTGGCTGAAATTTGGCATCAAAAGTTTGGTCATGTTAACTATAAAACTCTTAGTAAAATTGTCAAATATGGGGTTGTCCATGGTGTGCCTGATTTGAATGTGAAAAATCTTAGTATATGTGGTGACTATGTAAAAGGCAAATAAAAAAAATATTTCATAAAAGCCTAGGTCATGTATACACAACTCATGTACTGGAACTTTTGCCCATGGTAAGAAATATTTCTTGTTGTGGTGGATGATTTTTCTGGATACTCATGGGTTATTTTTCTAAGGGAAAAATCATACACATTTGAAGCTTTTAAAAGCCTTTGTATCAACCTTTAAAATGAGAAAAACCACACAATTGGAAGAGTTGTGAGAATCAAAAGTGATCATAGAAAAGAATTTGAAAACTATAAATTTGCTGTTTTATGTGATTCTTCTGGTATCTCACATGAGTTCTCTGCACCTAAAACTCCTCAGCAAAAGGATGTTGTTGAAAGAAAGAACAAAACCATTTAAGAAATGACCAGAGTTATGTTGAATTTCAAAAAGATTGTTAAAAGACTGTGCGCAGAAGCAGTTAGTATAGCTTGCCACATTGTTAATAGAGATTATATTACTAAATGCACTACTAAAACTGCTTATGAACTCTAGAAGAGAAGAAACCAAATTTAAAATACTTTCATTTGTTTGGTTGTGTGTGCTATATTCTGAAAGATATAGAGAACTTAGGAAAGTTTGATGCTAAGAGTGATGAAAGAGTTTTTCTTGGTTATGCCACTGATAGTAGAGCTTATAGAATTTATAATTTAAGGACTCAAACTGTCGTGGAATCTTATAATGTTGTGTTTGATGATGCTAAGATCATAAATGAGTGTGCAAGTGAGGATGAAGAAACTGGAGCTGTTCAAATTATTCATAAAGATGGAGAAAATGAAGCTTCAATTGTAACTGAAAATATTAGTGATGGAGAAGAGACAACTGAAGAGCAATATAATGATCCAGTTATAACTGACACCACTCCATTGGGTGAAAATAATGCAGATGAAGAGACCACCCCAGAACAAATCAATGTAGCATGAATAAGAGTGAGGTATGTAAGAACTCAGAAAAATCATTACTTAGACCATGTGATCAGAGATGTCAATGAAGGTATGAAAACTAAAAAAAGAGTCTACAATATTTTAAGCTTTGCTTGTTATGTCTATCAATTTGAACCTAACAATATTAATGAAGCTTTAGAACATCTTAAGTGGATTAACGCAATGCAGGAAGAACTTTTGCAGTTTGAGAGAAATGATGTGTGGACACTTGTGCCTAAACCTAATAATAAAAATGTCATAGAAACTAAATGGGTTTTCAGGAATAAAAGTGATGAAAATGGTGTTATAACAAGAAATAAATCTAGGATAGTTGCTCAGGGTTACACCCAAATTGAGAGAATTGATTTTTATGAAACTTTTGCTCATGTTGCTAGAATTGAATCTATAAGAATGTTTTTGTCTCTTCATTGCCTGTATGATTTTAAACTGAATCAGTTGGATGTGAGAAGTGCCTTTCTGAATAATGATATAGTTAAAGAAGTTTATGTTAGGCATCCTAAATGCTTTGAGGACTCAGTTAAAACTGAACATGTTTATCATTTGAAGAAAACTTTGTACAGTCTTAACCAAACTCCTAGAGCTTGGTATGATAAGTTGACTAAGTTTCTCATTAAGAAAGGTTTTTCCAGAGGTGGTGTTGATAAAACTCTTTTCATTAACAAAACATCCAATGCTATTATAATTGCACAAATTTATTTGGATCTACGTGTATGAAATTGATTGAACTGTTTGTTGCTGATATGAAAAGTGAGTTTGGGATGAGTGGAGGTGGTGAGCTGAGTTTCTTTTTATGTCTGAAACTAAGTATGCTGATAAAATTGTAAAAAGGTTTGGTCTATCTGATTCTAAAGTCAAAATAACTCTCATGAGCTCAACTCTTAAACTATCCAAAAGTCATCAAAGTAAGCAAGTTTGTCCAAGTCTCTATAGGTCTATGATAGGAAGCCTGATATATCTTACAGCTGGTAGAACTGACATATGTCTAAGTGTAGGAATTTTTGCTAGATATCAAGCGAATTCTCTATAAACACATTTAGCTGTTGTTAAGAGAATTATCAGATATGTTAAAGGAACTTCCAATCTAGGCATTTGATATACACAAACAATCAGCTAGTGGGATATAATGATGCTGATTGGGCGGGGAATGTTGATGATACTTCTGGTGGATATTTCTATTTTGGTAATAATCTTGTCTCTAGCTTCAGTAGCTGAGCATATATCTACCGGTAGTGGGTGCACTCAGTTGTTGTGAATGAGACAAATGCTTAGGGATTATGATGTGAAAGAAGAAAATTTTATTTTATTCTATGATACAAAAGTGCAATTGACCTTGCTAATAATCACGTTCAGCATTCTAGAACTAAGCATATTGATTTGAGACATCATTTTATAAGAGAATTGGTTGAAAGCCAGAGTTTGATACTTAAGCATGTTATAACCGAAAAACAACTTGCAGATATATTTTCTAAACCTTTGGATGTAAAGAGGTTTGAGACCAAAAAAAGTGATTTAGGGATTTGTTTCTTTGAATCTGCATGAACAAATTGCATAAAATTTCTCTAAAATTGAGTGAGGTTTTTCTTAATAAAGAGGAGATTGACACTGGTAAAATTGATACTAATTCTATGGAATCACCATATAATTTATTAAATTGTGCTTACAACTGATGGCAGAAAATTATGTTGAACAGTCAATTACAACAGAGCCTGCAACTAACTTCATGCAAAAAGATGATAAATTGGTTAATGTGTTGAAAATTGGTTAATTGATGATGATCTAATCTATAAAGTGTCAATCTCTAAATTAAAAGAACAACACTGATCAATTTTTCTTGGAAGAGAATATTTTATGCTTAATCGTTCCAATGCAGTATCAAAACTCAGGTGTAACTGGAATTTAAATCTGATTTATTAACAAGTTTTGTTGTGTGTGATTTAACGATTCTTTTTTGTTGTGCTAAAATTTAATATTTGCAAGGTGTTATTCGTTGAATGTGATGTTAATTGTTTAATCTGTGTTTCCATATTTTTAGGGATCTAAAAACTCAAATTATGGCAAGTTTCAGAATGTTTTATGAGATTATTGTGATAAGGATCAATTTTTTTTTAAATAAAAAAATTTGTCCTTATTTGTTTTAACTTAAAACTGCATATTTTGTGTACGTTACCTTATTTTAAATATTCTCATCTAAATTTATTCGCATGTATCACATCAAAACACAATAACTGCTTATACTTTCAATCTATAATTAAGCTATATAACTGCTTTTGATAAAAACCCTAACTTTTAATCAGATTCATGTCGCACCCAAATACGCCTATTTCTTGTGATACTAATCTAGTTCCTCTTATAAAAGTTTTTCCCAAACTTATAGGTAAGATGTCCTCCTCTGTTTCAACACGTACTAGGTCTAAAACTGATTCTCAATCAGAACCTGCTAGTGTTGCCAAAAGGACTAGGTCTCAAGCCAATTTGCCAGAATTTGTTTCTCCTAAGGCTAAGAAATCTAAGTCTAGCTCTAAGAAGAACATTAGGGCTGCTAAATCTATTAATTTGTCTGATAATGTGCATGTATTTGATTATTCTGGGGATTCTATTGACAATGCAGAAAGATTTTTGAATGTTGAATGTGCTGATAGGTATGAATGTTTGAAGTCTGAGGAGATTTGTCCTGAAATTAAGGTTGATTTTGTTAAAGTGTTTGATATGAAAGATCATATTTTCAATTTTCTGAATGATGTTGGTGTAGGGCAAATTGTGTTTTATCTAGTGGATTATTTTGATGAATTGGTAAGGTAATTTTTTGTTAATCTCTCTGTGCATGTGTTTAGACTTTTTTCCTTATGTTTGGTAGGGTTTATATCAGAGGTTTTACTATTGATTTTAGTCCTGATAGGATTAATATGTTTTTGGGAAGTCACTATTCAGTTATAACTAAGGATCCAGAGGATCCTGATATGCATACGGTCACTAAGTTCTTACTGAGAGTGATGTAGCTTGGGATGTTTCTTGTATTAAGTCGGCTAATTTAACTCTAACCTATTCTATTCTGCATAAAATAGCCTTTAGAAATTGGTGTCCCACCAAGCAACAATTTATGCTAAACAAGGAGATTGCCTCTTTTATTTATAATATAGTAACTGGTGAGGAAATCAACTTTGGTATTCATGTGTTTCAGTCTGTTTGGGAAGATGTCCAAATTAAAACTAAATCTCAAATTTTACTTTACTCTAGTCTGATTTGCTCTCTCATCTTGGATCAGCTAACAAAAGCTACTATTATTCCTAAGCATGTGAAACCAACTCCTACACCAAAACCCATTAAACTCACATCCAAACTGTTATCTTAGGGCCACATAAATGATATCTCTATTCAGCCCTTCTCTGGTCCTTCTGACTTAGCCAGAGATCTTATCTATTAAATGTTGGATGACATTTAGGTGGAAAGGGCTGTTTTGGAGAAGAAAAAGATGAAATTGGATAAGAAAGAAGTTGATTTGTGAAATAATTTAGTTGTTGGTGAGTCTATCTATGTTCAAAAATCTCTTAGCTCATCTAAGAAAACTCCTAGTGTTTCCAAAGAATCTCCAAGTTCCTCCAAGGAACCTGTAACGGCTCGGAATTTTAGTGTTTATTATGGGTTTTATTAATTAAATAGTGATATTAAGTTAGTGTGTGTATTTATTTTTATATGTAATATTAAATAGCAAGTGTATAATAATTTTGGGTGTTTAAGTAGCTCATGACAACCATGTGGACTAAACTAGTAATTTACTTAAAATCTAATAACTAAATATATATATATACTTATATACATACACAACCACACATATATACATATACGTACATACATTGAATACATATATACATATATAGAATGGAGAGATAGAGAGAGAAGAAACGACAGAGAGAGAGGGAGAATTGGCTGGAGAGAGAGAGAAAGCCACTGGACGTGACCTGTTCAGAAACCAGTCTGGCCTGGTCGGTGGTGATTCTAGTGACTGGCGGCGGTAGTGGTGGTTTCATGTCAGATTTTAGGGCTGCAATTCGGAGGCTGATATCGAGGTATTCGGTTGTCCGTTTTTCCCAATCAAATATGTTTTCTTAACCTACTCGCCGAGATCTATATACCTGTGTATGTCTGCTCCTTTAATTTTCACTTTTATAAAAACCCAGTTTTGAGGATTTGATTAATAATCCGAATTTATATAATTTTATTAATATGTAGCTCGTTTTGATCGCGTTTACGGACGGTTTAATAGTCATGTGGCGGCTATGCAGATTTGATAGATTTGTTCCATGGGTTTTCGTCTCGTGTTATGTTTGTCAAACGAGTTCTCGTTTGGTTTCGGTAAGGGGGAAGAAACCAATCTAAACTTTAAGTGCCTTAATTGTTTTGATTGTTCGACTTGTATGATTATTCCTCTAATATTTTAATTGCTCGACTAAGTTAGTACTACTAATATGTTATGCGTCGAAGGTTTGATAAATCATAAATTGGTTTAGCGATTGTGTTATTTTGATAAAATTGATTTGATCGTCAAAAGTGGATAATTATTGTGCTTGTGTACCGAATGTATTTTATTGTGATTGTGACCGTTTGTTTTGCTGGTTATGTGTTGATCTGTAACTATATTCATTGAATTGGAATGGAAATGAAAGGTGTTAACTTGGATGTGTTGACTTGTAAGTGTTATGTAGTGATTAATTGATTTACATTTATCTATTTTTTTTGGTTGAATAAAGTAAGAATGCGTGTGTATCGTAGATGAGGTTCCTACGATGAGTCATGTGTGTATCATAGAGGGGGTTCCTACAGTGAGATGTAGAGGGGGTTCCTACATCGGGCTATAGACGAGGTTCCTGTAGCTGTAACTTGCGCAAGAGGAATATCGGTTACCTTGAGATTAGCTCCCTCTGAAATCGGCCCCAATTAGGCATGGTGCTCCATCCAAATGGGTGAGGGTCTCATTACAAAAACAGGTCCTATGACGCGGGGAATCGGTCCGAAGTGTGTGTTGGTTAAGTGTGTGTTGGCCAAGTGTGCGTGTTTGTGTTTTAAATATCTTATGTGTTAGTCTTGTGAATGAGTTGTGATGACTTTGAGATATGTTTAATGATTGTATTTATTATTGTGTTGATTCGGTTATTTAAGTGATTTTATTATTTGCTTGTCTCCTTAAGACATTGTTTGTATTTGTTTATAATGCGTGTTTATTATATTGGTTGAGATGTAACTGGTAGGTTGTGTGTGTGCCCATTCATTTAAAGTGAAGATTGTTTTCTTACCTCATTTCTTTGTTTTCTGTACATTTTGTTTTCGATTGATGTACATGTGCTGACTTAGGCCATGACGAGGCTTAGAGTGCTTGCTTGTGGCTCAGTTATCCTATTACATGTTATCGTGCACATGCTAGACTTTTATTCATGCTGGAACTATTTTATTTAGTGGAGCCGTGTTGGCCTGGTAAGCGTTTATTGATGGTTTATTCGTTTAATTGCAAAACACTTTATTCATTTATTCTTCTCCATGATTTGAGTTTTGATCGTCGGCTGGGTTGGATATAAATAATTACCATTTTTGGATTTATTTTAGAAACATCATGTTGGCGACTTTCATTTATTTATCTCGTGTTATTTGAATAGCTTGATTTTTATGGAAACGAATAGATACGTAAAGGTCATGCCAAAATTTCAAAAAGATGTTTTTTATGTTGTCACATTTGAGCACCGTTGGCTACCCTTAGGCCAATAGTGACTTCGATGTGATTATCGGCATGCCCCTGAAAGATCTGTTTGGTGTTATTATTTAGTGTATTGACAAATGCTTCTGCATGTTTTGTCATTCAAACCTTTTTATTTTAATTTACATTGACAACCCAGGTTTATCCAAAATCCGGGGCGTGACAAAACCTGCTAGTTCTTCTAAGTGTGTTAAAAGGAAAATCAAAAAAAGTAAGAAAGCTGCTAAAAGCATGCAAAAAGATAGTTCTCTTGAGGCTTTAGAGGAAGAGATTGATTCTTATACAGCTGAGGGTGATGAGGAGGTTGTTTCTGTGTCAAAGGGTAAAGAAAATGTTGTTTTTCCTATGTCTACCAGTGAGTCGGGTGCAAAAAATAGAGTGAAAAGGTTGGTGAACAAGGTACTGAAAGGATTGATTTAGTTGTAATTGAAAAAGTAGCTGAGAGTCTGACTGTGGAAGATGATGCTTCTATGGAAGATGGGCTACATGATATGGACAAAGAAGATGCTGAGAAGAAAGCTGAGAATGCTCTAATTTGTGATAATGTGACTCTTCTTGCCAATGTTATTGTTGTTGTTGCTGCAAATGATGGTGATGAAGATTTTCAATCTACAGATAAGGAGGTTCAAGAGTGATGTGGTTTACCCCTGTCATTGTTTATGACAAAAGGAGGGATTAATTTGGTTGTTTCAGTTTGTTTCAGACTATTTGTGTTATTTTCTTGCTGAACAATCTGTTAGTTTTTAATGCTGTAATAATTTGGAGTATTTCTCTTTTGGATATGATGCTTATTTTGAAGTTATGAGTTGAGGTAAATGGTTATATTATTGTTTACTCATTACAGCAAGATGAATTCTAATGATATATTTGCAGATGTAAAGCTGTGAGATTTCAGTTGTAACTGAAATATTAATTACATAACTCAGGGGGAGTTCAATGTGCTTAAATGTATTAATCTGTTATTTAAATATATAACTTAAAGTGTTTTAATTGCAGAACTCAGGGGGAGTTTATAAAGGATAAGGTAATATTAAAAAACTAAATGTTTTTACCAAAACAATGACAAATGGGGAGATTGTTAGAGTGAGCACTACAGATGCCTCAGATTGTTCCTCATATTCAGGAGAAAACTACCATTTTTTTAGTTTTGCATTTCACTTTTTCCATTTACAAAACATCAACTTCTTTATAATTTCCCCATATATTCAAAAGTACTTGATATTCATTTATTTATACTATTTAAATGTTAAGTTATATCTTGTAATTATATAAGACCAAGTAGACCCATCAAAAACTATTATAAAAAATTATGAGGAACACTTTCGGTTCCTTATATTTGAGAAACATTTTCACTACATGTAAAATTTGGGGATTAATAAGGGAAGCTGATGTTTGATGTTTTTTTGTCAACAAAAATGGTTTTGTTCCTCATAATATAGGTAAGTGATTCAAATAGTACTTATATAGTGCTTGCTCCTAGGACCTATATTAAGTGTCTAATAATTCATATTTGTTGTCATTATTTTGTTAAACAACACTTAGTTATTTACTTGGTTTTATATTCATTATGTTACTAATAAATCTTTTATGAGTTACACTTTCAGTTGTAACCGACTTATACAACTGAAAGTTATTGACTGACAGGTCAAAGAGTCTTTAGATATGCGATTTGTTGATCAAGAAAGATATTACGCTGAAGATAAGCAAATGTGGGCAATCTTAGAATATTTTATGAAGATTTGCGCAACCAAGATTCATCAAGAAAGTAGTAATTGAAGAAAAAGATTGAGGGATCAATATGTTGGAACTAAACTTGAAAATTTATTTTCCTATAATACTGTGCTATTCCTAGAGAGATAGACTACGACAGAAGGCCAACTTGAAGTAGAATAGTTGAGAGCAGTAGTAGTAATAGCAGTATAGGCTTAAATAGTGAGTGAGTTACTCATTTTGTAAAACTCATATACTCTTTGTAAGATTTTTCTTTATTCTAATATGAGCAACAGATTCGGAAAGTAGATTTGGTCGAAATCCGTCATCAAACGTGTTGTGTTATATCTTCATTCAATCAGTACATTTGTGTGTGTGTTTAAACTTATTCACAAAGATCCAGTTTCAGTTACAACTGATAAATATATTCACTAAAGTTCGGTTATAACTGATAACTGCGTTACTGGATTTTAGATTATTAAGCCATTTAGTTATTTCAGATAAATAGTAACTACAAATGAACAGTGGCTATCAAAAGTCCTCGGCTCTAGTGCATTTTTTTTTTCTATCAAAGTTTTTTAACACTTAGCTATGGTTGTTATTGTGACAAGCTCTGGTCACACCTCAAATTCCCCTTTCAAGTACTATAATTATTGGTCAAAATATGGGGGCTTTCATGATACAGGAAATGAAGCTTAGTTTCAGCGGCACTCTGGTCAAGATATATATGTTCTTTATGACAAACTAAAGGATTTAAAAGCTAGACTTACAAATATTTTCAAAGGAAAGAATACTTATGTGCTCAAGATGTGAAGGCACTTTAAAAAGTAAAATAAGCACAAGTAGACGTATTGGAATATGGTATAGCTGATAGTAGAATTCTCAACGTTAAAACCTGCATGCAAAGATGAATACTTAAAAGTTATTACTTTTCAGGCATGTGTAGCTAATCAAAAGAGCAGAAACCATTGGATTAATAAAATTGATGAGAACACGACCTATATTCATAAATGTGTGGCTCAAAGAAGACATTGTAAAAAGGTTAATTCCTTGATTATTGATAATGGTGATACCATTGAAGACCAAACTCTTACTAATGAGTAGTTTACCAAGTATAATTCTAGTTTATTGAGATCTGAATGCAATTCTCACTATCCAGGAAAAAATAAAATTTCAAATTTTGTTGAGGAAGTTATTAGCCCCTTATGTTATCTTAACCTAATCAAGCCTTTCACTATTGAAGACATTAAAAAAAAGTGTGTTCTATCTACAACCAAATAAGGCACGTGTGCCTAATGGATATAATAGTTAATTTTATTGGGACTCTTGCGATATTATTAAGGATGATGTGCTACTTGCCATTAAAGAATTTTAATTAAGGCAAAGTGTTATGTCAGACTAATACCACCATAATTGTGCTAGTCGCTAAAGTCAATTATCCCACTAATCTAAAGGATTTCAGTCCTATATCATGTTGTAATTACAAATATAAGTGCATTAAAAAACTCATTGCAAGTAGATTGAAACCAGCTCTAAAGAAAATCATTGCAAAAAAGCTTTTGTAAATGATAGACTCATCAGTGAAAATGTGTTATTACCTTAAAAACTAATGAGAGACTATCATAATGATAACTTTGTATCCCGTATGGCACTTAAGGGGATGAGGATCCTCAACAATGCATTTAGCATTGCTGAGGCTGCAAGTGTGTTTAATTGATTTGTCTTCAAATCTAGTAGTACTCAAAATCTTTATTATTTATATTTTTAATAAATTTATAGATAAAAAAACTCATTACGTTTTTCGGAAACACACAAATCAAACCTCATGAACTAAGTATTCACAACATTTTTTATAAACTAACACTCATAAATTTTTAAAAACTTTTAGATAAAATGTTTTATGTATTAACACTCCAACAATTTTTTTTTACTATTATTATTCATAAACATAATTGTGACGATCCTAGTATGATACACACGCATTCTTACTTTATGTTTAGATATGAGTGTGTTTTCCACAATTAATCATGTTGGTAAATTTCTAGTGCAATAAATAAACATATAATTATACAAATGAGTCATTTGGACATATGTTATTTATTTTACTATTATTATCTACTCTTTTATTTTCTACAATTAACATGTTGGTAAATTTTTAATGCAATAAATAAACATATAATTATAAAAATGAGTCATTTGGACATGTGTTTATTTTTTGATTTATTTCACACAAATAAAATTATACGTGTGTTGTTTTAAACAAAGTAGTGCACCATTAAATGAAAAGTTTGTTATCAATAAATCCTAGTATCATACCATGGACATGTCTGCATTATGTGACTTCACATAACCGCAACACATTTAGTAATGTTGAAAATATGTCCACTTAAGGTTGATATTATGAAAGCTTTTGATTCTGTGAGATGAGAATTTTTGTTGGATATTTTGGAGATTTCTCGCAGCTTTTATTATGTGGATTAAAGCATGTGTCAGTATTCCTATGTTTTCTACTAGCTTAAATGGATCTCTTCATGAGGGGAAAAAAGGGCTCGGTAAGGAGATCGATCCCTTTTCTGCTTACACGTTGTTTCTAGCTGTGAATGTTCTTTCCAATATCTAGCAAAAGCTAGTACTTGTCAACATTCAAGTTTCATTGGAACTATTTTTTTAATCAACATCGGTCTTGAAACAGATTTTTATAAATAATGTACGCAATAATTACAAGAGTCATTGTCCTTGAAACAGATTACAAGTGCCAAGGAAAATCAAATATTACATAACATACATTTCTTCGTATACTTAAAAGTGTATATAAATCATTCCACAACAGACAAGTTAAAAAGTAATCCAACAATCCGTAAATACAAAAAATACTCTAACTTAATGAAAAGTGAAATATTGTCGTGCAAGCCAACCTAAACATGAGACATAGAAGTAGCACATTAAACAAAGGTCGCAAAAAGAAGCATCAAATAGTTGTACACGAAAGGCCTAATATGTTCTACTTAGCACAGCTCAAGAAAAAACCATCAGGGTGCCAACACACTAATAAACCCGTTCAAAGAACAAGTCAAATAAGACCAAAGACCTAAAAAACCAATCCAACAATTGCAATCGAACACTCTCTCCTAAACCAATGAAAAGCCATAATCCAAAATGTAGTGGTCATAATCGCACAAAACTAAGAATTATAAATATGAAAAAAACCAAACAAACTAAACACAGGTGTCAGCTACACACATGACAAGTTCTGCCACAAAATCAAGTAAAGACCTCGAGATCAAACATATTTACGGGTAAACGGAAAAAATAAGAGAGCACATAACCTCTCAGTTTGACCTACAGCATACCACACACTAGTAATGATTCATAGGGCTTACGGTACGAATTCTTTCGGATCGTGAAGCACTATCGGGGTACCAATACACTAGTGATACCCGATTTAAAAAGACCTATAATAGCAAAAAAAATCAAAAGCAACACAAAAAATCCATACCCGCACAAAAGTCCGGCCCCAATTGATCGAAATCTAAGAATCACAATTGATTAGAAACCCACACAAAGCAAAAGGCCCAAAATTAAACGTCGACAGTGGTCATAAGGGTCAGCATCTAGAAGGAGAGCCAACGGGTGAGGGGAAAAAAGGAGGGAGGGGTGAGAGAAGAGAAAGTGGAAGAGGGGAGGTTGGATCTTGACCATCGTCGACGACGGAGGTAACAAGATCATACACTACAAAAAAAAAAAATTAAGATAGCAACGGTTTACTTTTTGAAAATTTTTGGTAAAGTGGGTGTCGCTGAATTTTAGTTACAGTTTGGCAACAAAAACTGTTGTTGAATTTAGCGACACTCATTTTACCATCAGTTTAGCAATAGACGCTCTGATGGTAATCTGACATATTTTTGTAGTGATAAGAGGGGGGAGGGGCAGTAACGTAAGAAGGGAGTGAGGGGGATGAGAAGGGGATGGAGAGAAGGTGATGGAAAATGCCCAGGGGCAGGAGATCGGGTCGTTGTCCCTCGTCCCAGGCGGTGGCGGCCGAAAAGAAAGGTAGGGTTTATGATGTTTTTTGGGGAAAGCAGAGAGAAAGAGAAGACTAACAGTTTAGAACATGTTTATCGAGTTTCATTGGAAATGTAAGGATATTAAATTGACTCGCCTACTATTTGATGACGATGTACTTATAATGTGCAATGCTGATATAGCTTTTGCCAATCTTATAAAGGATTGTCTCTACTACATGTTTGATTAATTACCAATATTTATTATTTAATCTATTTTTTTGTATTAACCATCAATAAAATACTTTGTTAATACTTTGAAGCATATTTTTCGTATTCAAGATGTGTCTAGAAAAAGTTCTACGAGCACGGGTGGTGTCTGATAAATCAATATTATGAAATTGCAAGTTACGACGTGTTATTTTTTGGGGTTGCAACTCACTGTTTTAAAATAATTTTAAAATTTTCATATTCATGAGTTAGCATTTTTGCAAATTATGGGAGTGTTTGAGTGCCTGTCTACGAGCAAAGTTCTTTGGTTAGGTACAAAATATTTGGGTTCCGGTCACAAAAATACATCTCCATGCTCATGCAATCTAAATACAATAGAGAAATTTATCTTAAATTCGTTATTCCTGTAAAAGTATCACTTTTTTGCACGTGTAATAGAAAAAACCAGAAAGGAGGCAATTATTAATTATGTATTTTTGTGTGAGTAAAATGTTATTACAGCTAACTTCAAATCATAGCTCAGATCTGTGTATAAGGAGGGAAACATTGGAAACTCCTCAATCTCTCTCTCTCTCTCTCTCTCTCTCTCTCTATATATATATATATATATATATATAAATACAGTTTAATTATTAATATCCATACATAAATTCATCAAATACTAGTATTCATTAGAGAATTGAAGAAATGAATTGGGTCCAGAGAAAAATCTATCTTTACAATGTTACCTTTGGTCTCTACATGCTTGATTGGTGGGAGCGTTTCCTATTTAGTATCCTCTTTTATTTATTTCAATCAAGTATTTTATTTTTTATTTTATTTTTGCTCTAAATTTATTTTATTCCTCAAGTTTTGTTGATCTGTCATGGTTTAATTTGTGGGTATTAGCTTGTTTGGATGTGTACAAAATAGTAATACCATTTTGATGGATATGAAAAATTATTATTCTTAGGTAAAAAAATAGTTCATGTTGTAATAATATCAATTATGTAGAAGAAAACATCTTTATAAATGCAAATATATAATTATTTATATACTAAAATCAAAAGGAGTTTGAGCTTGTTTGGATGTGAAAAAGTATTACTATTCTTTAGGTAAAAATAATACTACCATTTTGGTGGATATGAAAAAGTATTATTCTTTAGGTAAAAATAGCTTATGCTGTAATCTATGTAGCATGGATACTCACTCAACCCACTTGGAATAGCCTCGTAGGCTAGAGCCCGCATTATGAAGTAGGAGGTGCAGGGTTCGAATCTTGTTAACGGGTGTAGGTGTGAAATCTTTTGATTCTCTTTAATAAGATTTAAAAAGAGGAATAAAAATGTAGCACGGATACTCCAATTTTTTTAAAAATAGCTGTATCGGATAGCGATACTCCGATACAGTTTCCCTACTCCCAATCCCGTATCCTTGACTTTTCAAAGGTTTGACCAATCCGATACTCATATCGGATACTCCAAATGTCGTATCCCTGACTTTTCAAAAGTTTGACGTATCCAATACTTCAATGATGCTTCACCGATAGGTTTTCAAGATACGGTGGGGTTGAAAATTTATACTTATTTTCAATTTTAAGGCAATTTTTTATAAGCTCTTTAAAGTAATGGGTCATACAGGTTATATTAGTATAAAGTATATCTTTGTTATTTATAAGAAAGTACATATATACATAAGTACTTACATATTATAGAACACCTTTTGGGAATTGTATTTTTAGATAATGTTTGGTAAGTAAAAATTAATTTTTAGCAGTATATTTTGTAGATATATATATAAATATATAATAATAATTTTTATTAAAATTATAATTGCCGTATTTTAGCCGTGTCGTATCCTAAATTTTCAAAAAATCCGTATCTGCATATCCATATCCGTGCAAAGATATGAATTATGTTGAAGAAAACATGTTTGAGAAACATATGAAGCATTATAAATGCAAAGATTTAGTTTTTGGCCTCGAAATTTAAATGATTATAAATAAATACTACCATTTTGGTGGATATGAAAAAGAATTATTCTTTAAAGTAAAAATAGTTCATGTTGTAATATCATGAAATATGTAGAAGAAAACATGTCTGAGAAAAAAATGAAGCACTATAAATTTAAATTTATAGTTTTTGGCCTCGAAATATAAATGATAATGATTTTAAGAATGTTTCTAAACAACTTAAATACACTTCAATATTAAAATACTGTTTTTATTGCAATTTTCCAAATTGGGGTATTTATTTAGTTCTTAATGAAAATATTCTTTTGTGTTGGGTTTGTTTTTATTGCTTTCTGGTCCTTAACCACTATTAGATACTCTGATGGTAATTTTGATGTGGTTCGTTTGCTATAACGGGTTTCGATATTCTACTGAGTTCTTCAAGAGGTACAATCTTTTTCTTTGAGTACTTGGCAATGTTCGAATTCTAGAAATAATTTTAATTCTTATTTTTGGTGTTTAGTGTTATTCTGTTTATATTTGTTAGCGAAAAGTTCGTTCATTCTAACGAAGAATAAGGTTAGATGGAATGGATCTTAGATAAATTTTCTACCTTTACAGTCCAAAAGGCCAAATCAAGTCGAGTTTAACAATTGAACAACCAAATGCTAACCAACTAAAAGCTACAAAGGCAAATGGTTGTACTTATAAGCTCTACCCATAGAATCCCTCATATTCGCTGATAATTTGGACTTACTTTTGTGTATTAACCATCTGTTTCATGCTGATAATTTTGGAATGTATACGGCATTTGGAAATGGAGTTTTATAGACTAGCGAATATAAAGGTAGACGGATTCTTCTATATTTTAAATGGCATTTGTATCATCTACTGTAGGTTCCTAACCTTAGTCATACTCGAACCATCAACACCATCTGACTGTCACTTTATGTGATTTATACACTGCACACTTTAAGAGAGTGAGGATATTACATAGAGAGTACCAAACCTTTTTTTCTCAACCCAGCAGAATACATATATGATATATTTCATGTAGAGGGACTTTTGACTTATAGAACCCAATGTTTGAAACCTTCGTGGTAGTTCCCCTTCCTATTGATCAGTTGACTCGAAATTTTTTTCCAAGAAAGACGTAAGTTTTGGGAGATTTGAGATAGGACAAAAGGATATAAACGCTGGTAAACGATGACAATTAGATAGAATAAAGTGATGGGTTTCTTTGGGCCTTAAATTTTACAGCAAAAAAATATACTAATTAGACTTTAACATTTCCTGATGGGGCTCTTTTGCCTGCTAATACATAAAGGTTCTCATGGTTGGCACGTTCTGTATCTTCAATTACTCTTTTGTGGTTCATTAACTTCGGTACAAGGACAGCTTCCTTTAGTGTTCAATGGTCCTTTTTGCGGAAGATTCTCGTTAGCATGTTAGAAAAAGTCTATGCTAGTACAATAAAAAGCTGATACCGACAGTTATGTACTTAAGCTTCTAGTACATGGACATGTTTGTATGATGTTGTTTTACTATCTCTCTAGTGGAGAATGATGAGTGAAAGTTGACAAATGGCATGGATACACTTACGTTTCTAGCTAGCTCATATTGTAGGGTTTGTTTGTATGGACTTTGCAGCTTATGCAAGTGACCTGCCTTAGTTTTGGTCGATAAAAAAGGGTTTCATCTAGCTTAAAGATTAAAGCCTTTTCAGGGGACAGAACCAGAAAACCCCAGCTTTCAAGCTGATCAACCAAACACAGTCTTAACATTAAAAAAGAACAAAGAAACTGAGGTTGATACTAAACATATAGGTTGTTGTGAAATTTTTCATTGTCAAGTATATGTTGTACTCCACCATTATTGAAGGAAAAAGATCTGGTGTGGGCCTATGAGGCCGCTAATTGGTCATACTTTCTAATGGTTTTCATCGCAGCGAAATTGCATATGTGCGTGTTTGGGTTTTTTTCTTCTTATGTTTTTTCTCCAAGTTCTGTTGTAAAAGAAATCCATATATTGGAGTTGCATTTCATCTATCCAATGCAGTTTGTTGTTAAGTATATACTGTAATAACTAGTAACTGTACACTCCACCATTATTGAAGGAGAAAAATCTGGTCTGAAGCCAATTAGCCCTCTGATTGGTCATGCTCTTTTATGGTTTTTATCGCAATGAAGTTTCATTTGCATGTTTAGTTTTTTCTGTCTTTGTTAACTCAATTTTGCCTGATATGGGCCCTGATCTTGGTGTTGTATGACTTTTTCTGCAGGATGATATGGTAATACCAGGATCCAGAGGAACGCAAACAAAGAAAAGAAAGTGTAACCCTCCTCGGATCGGGCAGATTCGTGCTTTTTTTAGCTTGACTTTCAACTTCAGCAGGCTTTACCTTTACCTTTACGCAATTTTGTCCATACGTAATGTAAACTAAACAGCGGCATTTTATTACGTTCTCCAAGCTTTTCCCCTGATCTTATTATAATCTTTTCTTTTCCTCTTAGCTGCGCCCCCCCCCCCCCCCCCCCCCCCCCCCTAAAGTTTTATGGTCCTTTATTCTTAGCTGCCTTTCTTCCCTTCTTTTCTAATTAGTTCAGTCACTATGCTTTCTTGGTCTTGCAGTCTTATATCTTATTCTGTTATCCCGAAGGGAATTTATTTCTCCTTTTTCGGTAACTTGATTATTGTGATATGGAACGAGGAAAATCATGTGGATCACTAATTATTCACCCGCCTTCGATTCATTGTATTATGACTGAGAAGTTTGCTTCTTAATTCTTATGAGTTGGCATTGTCCTTTTTGGTTGGTAGTTTGCATTGTCACTATGAATTTTAGTACTTTTTATATCATCAGATCTCTTTGTTGTTTAACAAAATACTGAGCAGAAGGGTGTATAATTAAGTACACAATAAGTGGTATTCATGGAATGTAAACTTATGTTTGATTGACTTCTTTGTTGTCTCGTTAAGAAGTATACAATGGTTAAAGATCTTCGTGTAGAAAGTTTTCAAATTATGTGCTCATCGAAAATTCGGGTTTGGATTCGTTGTACTGATTATTATGAGACCCTTTTGCTAAAATAGTTTCAGTGCCTTTCGTTATTTACCTTGAGAGTAGTTTCATTGTACTAACAGGTTTTCGGTATATATTGATGGTTTATTAACTTTAATAACCACCAGACCGGTTGGTGTATGCATAATTTTCAGTTTGGAGTAAATTCATTACTGCATTAATTTTCGAAATGTAGTCAACTGGTAATTCATTTGTGTATGAATAAATGTAGTAGTATGCTAAAGATTCTTCACATAGGAAGGGTTCTTGGGTTAACTGTTACCTAAAAGTATTTGTTCCAGCATTTCTCTTTCCACACATCTAAAAAAAACAATTTTTGCATATTTGTTATTGCCGATTTTACCTAAATTGGTCTTATCCCCGAGTATCCTTTAAGAACGTAACAAAATTCAATCATCAACTATAACACTTACTCTGAAATAGGCACAACCAAAGTTATTAGTCTTGTAATAAGGAAATATATACTTGGTGGAAAGCTTTAAGACATACAGAAACAGTGCCAGAAAACAGACATCACCACTTGAGCAACTTCAACCAAACTATCCACAATATAGGACTGCCAATATCTACAAATATGATTTAAACCCAGCGTTGAATATATAATTGGCTGGATCTTTCTCCAAGCCATTTAATCTGACTTTGCAAAATCGTAGTCCAAGTCGTAACTGTAGTTACATCGTAACATCGTGTTGCAACTTTGGACTTGAATCAGATTAACGGCCTGAAAATGATGCAGCTTGTATCATAGTGGCCAGTCTATGGAACTTCCAGTTGCTTCTTTCATTTTATTGAAATTTCATTTTCCATTTATTAGACTAAAAGAAGTGATTCGGTGTACAAATAAACGACCTGACGCTGCTTAAGCCCCCCAAAAGGAAGATACGTGATGATATGGCTCTTCGGGTCATACGAGAACAACTCAATGTCCAAACGGGGCCTAAAATGTTGCATCACAAGATTGCCATTCCTCTCACATCCCAACAGCCTTACACTCTGACCAATCGAAGTTACATCATCCACCTTAAGTGTCATCACCCACGACTTCTCGTTTCGGTTCAAAACCCACATTTCGAACCATTTAACACTACGACATACTGTCAACGCAAGCTCTCCTTTCACATCATGGATTCGCCAAAAAGGCCTATAAGCCCTTAAAATTTCCTCAGGGCAAGCTACTAACCCAAACTTGTTAACATTCATGTCAAAGGAAACAACACATCGAATATCACTATGACCCTTCCAATAAAAAACTTCATTTAAAGCCACAGGTACGTTATCAAAATCAGATATACCTACACGGGTGACAAGCTCACTCGTATTCACCTCAATCTCTCTCCAGATATTCGTATTCATCGAATAAACCTCAGCTTGGAAACCAACTTCTAAATGAATGATCCTGAAAAGCTTATAATCATTTTCATGTAATCCAAACCCAAATATATCAAAACCATGTTCTGATTTCGGCAAAGTAAACCCCAAAATATTACGAAAACGTCCCATGGTTGGGTTGCATAAAATAATCTCGGAATTATTTATGGTGGCGCATACCAAACCGTCGCAAATGCCTAAAACACTAGGATAATCTTGAAATAGAAAAGTAGGACCAGGGTTGTCAATTATATCCCTAAATTGCAACCACATACTATTATATGTCATGTCGGTGGCAAGTACAGAGGTGAGGGTGAGATTAGGATTTTCATTTGACATTTTTTGGTGTTTTTTAACGAAATCAGGATTTTGGATGAGTGCGTACCATGTTTTGGATACGGATTTGAATTGGAGCAGTGGTTTCACAGGCAATCTTAATAATATATCAATAATAATATCCATAGGGAGATCGGAATTTATACTTACTGCTTGATTAGTAACGCTCATGATTTTTTTGCGATCAGATAATGAAATTTCACCTCTTCCTGAGACTAAATAGATGAGAGAGATAAAGAGTTGCTAAGAAGAAGTGAATGAAAGGGAGTTGCTGACTTTTAAGTTGAGACTTGATGCGTATGTGTGTAATATGTTTAGTGTAACAAATAAATAGTTAATCCATTGTTTTCAATAATGTTGTGTGACATATTAGCTCGTTATAGATATATATAGAGATATGTATAGATATAGAGAGATGTATTAGAAATAATCGTTTATTCATTAATATGATTGTACAGATATACATTAAGAGACCACTGACCCTCTTTATATAATAGAGGGTAGGGTTACATATGCTAGAAAAGCCCAAATATGACTAATAGAGTAAGGCCCAAGATGACCAATAATATTCTACAACCTCCCCCTTTGGACGTCTTGATTTCTTCGTCTTCATGTTGTCGATGTGAGTCGAGTTCATTTGCAGTGCTAAACAAATAAAAACCTTAAGGACGGAAAACCAAGTGTGGGACAAAATCGGTACCTAGGAGAAACTGTGTAGCCGAATGATATAGGCCGAAATTCTATGTAATTAACTAACAACAAAACAGTGTGCCTCATCAAAACCTTTCTAGAGCAAACCCAATGGGAAAATCTCTGATCGAAGAAAAAAGAGTGCAACAGTGGTAGTAGTAGGGGATCAACCACAAAACAGGTGCCTTATCAAAACCTTGCTAGAGTAAACCCAGTGGAAAAAACCTCTAGTCGAAGGACAAAAGAGTACACAGTGGTAAAAAGTATACAACAGGATACTCCCCCTAATTTCGGCAATCTTAAGTGAGATATACTGGTAACGTGTCTAGCTAAAAACCTTGCCAAGGAAAACTCAGTGGGAAAAAAAACCTTGGTCTAAGGACAAAAAGAGTACACGAGCATGCGACTGGATGCTGTCCCTCACTTGCACATGACAGGATGCGAGGATTTCGACTAAGTAGTAATTAGTGTAATAAGCATTCACTTGGATGCTCCCCCTCACTTGCACACGACTGGGTGCAAAGATTTCATATTCCAAGAAAGAGTACAAGCATTTGACTGAATGCCTCATTTACTTGCACACGACTGTATGCAAGAAAATATAACGTGGAATAAAATGAGCATTCGACAGGATGCTCTTAAACTTCATATGTGAAGATTTATTTCGGCAAGAAATGCTAAATAGCATAATCTAGTCATGTCTCTCTTGATCGATAACAACAAGTTGTCCTCAAATAAGACAAGTGTTTTATCTAGATCGTGAGACAGAACATACGTAATTCAAATATGGCTAATACGAGCTCGAAGCCATATACACTCTCTAGTCGTCTCATAGAGCACGGGTAGATCGGAGTGATTCGTTTGGAGTCATTCTAAGACCTCCAAGATATTGCCTTATTCCTAATGGTAAAGACAAACCATGTTAGGAATATCCCTTATGCGGGTCTGATAAGTAACCGGCATCGGTATAACCGAAAAAGGGTTGCGTTAATTCGAGTACCGAAGGGGGTAGGTACACTCAATGACGCAAATGGGATAAACTAGCCCACTTCCAAAATTACCATAAGGTAAGGGAATGTGTCTTTAGTGCCATTTCGATAGCAGCGTGTTAGCGCGATGCTGTGTCGAGCTATACCATTCACAGCATACGAGATGTTCGTCCTAGCACATTAGACCAAGTACAATGATGCGCTTATTGTACTTAGATATGAACATGATGGTTCAATATCTTTTCATCGTCACATCAGGGACGGACTGGGTCTATATCAATGTCTAGTGATCGAACGATCATGGGAGAATCGACTTAGCATCATGATGACTAAAACGTCATAACACCTTCTGGGTGTAGTCTAAATCATGGACTTAGATTCAATCTTTACGGGACTCGATCATCGGGCCGAGTCACTACCGTGTCTTCCCAAGATCCTTCATCTCGAAGACAAATCCAAAAATGGATCGCATAATAAAACACGCAAGAGCATAATACTTGTTCAAGTATCCCAAGCTAATCAAGTACTCACTTAGGCGGGTATACCACATCCGCTCGGATTATATTAATCCATATAGTGAACGTCTCATTTAATTGAGATCGTGTTCCGTGGTCAGGAACTACTTGATTAAAGCATATGAAGTCACATAGGGAGCTTCATCTATATCTCTTTGTCTAAATTCTCATAGAGATAAAACAGTGACCACAATCACATGCTGCATAATCAGTT
This sequence comes from Primula veris, assembly GCA_963682055.1. Lineage (NCBI taxonomy): Eukaryota > Viridiplantae > Streptophyta > Magnoliopsida > Ericales > Primulaceae > Primula > Primula veris. The sequence continues at coordinate 21,432,965 of OY821741.1, forward strand.
TTTTGGGAAACTACTAAACTGATAAAGTAGGAGACCGTTATAACGTCCATTACGAGGAAATCAACCATCTCGTAATCAATTCCAAGATGTGAGAGAAGCCTTGCGCTACCAGGCAAGCATTCTACAATCTCATTATTTTCATCACTTTTCCTTACGAATAACCAAATAAACGAACTCGTTTAACATTGGTGGTATTGGAGCTATAGGTCCTAACACACTTTCGCTAAGGAGTCTACTTGGATTGCAAGTTTCCATTAGTCCAGTCTATTCTACGTTGACTTCAGGCAACGGTACATGGTTCTCTGTCATAATTTGTTCATATTATCAGTCGTCACCGAATATATGAACAAGTAATCAATGACAGTCTCGTTTCGATTCAATATCGTCTAAGATATCATGATCGACAGATATTTCGAGATTCTTAGGATGAGGAGGAAATCACACATCTCCTTGCTCCTTTATAATCTCGTACGACAAACGAGTTTCATTTCACCACCTCTGGGGCTGAACGAATTTGGAACCGGTCAACTTCCTCATATCTTCGGAAGGACGACAGACTAACGGCCGATGGCAGCGTCCTTTGCTTGGCGGGTTTGACCAAAGCAACGTGTTACGACAGGAACACGGCGTCCGACAGAGACGTCTATCCTTGCAAGCATTTTGCAGCAGGTATAAATGATCTCGTGACATCTCATAAAGTCATTAGATACGTCTGGCATTTAGTTAGACTTGAGGGAGTTTATGCACTTACTTATCACTAAGTGCAGTTTTTGAGGATCAAGCTAAGACTGAGTGGGTTATGCCATGTTACTTCACGTCATTCCTTATCAACGGTAACGTGCAAATCTCCCCCTAACGACGGGGAGAATAGTCTTAGCGATGTCAATTTCGCATATCATGCGGTAAAGAGATCGCTTGTCAAATGATAGGCATGGGATTCATAATCGACTTATGTCCTCTTCAGAGGTCCATATTTTTAACGCTATAGCGGCTCAATCAAAATATTAAGCACTCAAACACGCGTTCATATGAGGCGTCTGGCTCATAACCAGTAACCAACTAGTACGCATTTAGTGTTTTGACCAATGCAGCAAAATAGCATGACCCCACACGGAAATATAAATCTTGGTGCGTAAGACCAAGAAATGCGTGCAACCATTTGCAGTCGCATCATCAAACTTTCCGTGAGTCCATTTGGGTCTGAACATAATCGACAGAATGTTCAATTTCAATTTCCAAACTCAAGTAATTCAAATCAAAATTTCGATTCTTACTCTTCGGAATTATCAAGTCGACTAAACTTTTCAGGATAATCCGGATCATGAGCCATCAACTTAATTATAGGGCTAAAAGTTTAGAAAATGCTGCATTTCTGTGGACAACAATAATCATGTGACCTATTGTCGATGCATCAACCATAACCATTTATATTTATGGTCCGTCTTATGGTTGGATAAGTGCACAATAACTCCTTCAATTCTTTATAAGAATTCTACGAGTACTTTTCGTGATCTTTACACATACCAGTCTTTCAAAGTGAGCATTAATGGCATGAATTTCGGATTAATCGCGAAATATATTCTTAGAGAGAATCCAAATGCGATGTGATTATAAATCAAGCATCGTCTTTTGACCCGGGAATATCTCATCCGGTCAATGCCACAATATCAAAATGCTCTTATCAATCGACGACAGGCGAATGATAGTATAGACAATCATGTCTTAGCATCTAAATCATTTATCATTTCGACGACAGGCAAAATGATAAGTTAACTTTAAATGCTTTTTAAAATTTTGGTAGAAACCACTTGAAAGACATTTCAACTCCTCTAAAATACGCTTTTGGTCGTATTGAATGGAGGATATGTAAAGAAATTTTAATTCTTTCATGAGCTATTACCAGATAACACTGGTTTTCTCGAATATTTTATAACTCAACAAGTTATGGCAGGACCTACATAAGTATAAGACCTCATATTTGACAAGTCAATTTGGTTTTACCAAAGATTTTGATTTGGAATGACAGGTCCAGAATCGTTGTCACTGAGTACTCTTTTAGGCAAATAGTTGGTGAAATTATGTGGTACACTGTTACCCACTATTTCCAAAAAAATCAACTACCCCACAAGTATTGCCTAAAATTTCATAATTTAAAGTTTGGTCACATTTGTCAAAGGAATTTGCTCAAAACACTTTAAATTATTTCGAGAAATTTCGTAAATAGGCAAACCATAATCCAAAAGTATGTCCAAATGGAAAAATCATAATCCAAATGGAAAAATATAATCCAGATGAGCGAAAAAATGGCTCAATGATTTATCAAAATCAATAAAGAAAGGTATCAAACTCATTTGAGCCACAAAATCGGGGGTCTCAAGAGTTTTCTTTCAGTTAGCTTTAACCACATTAGCATCGGGTTTTTCACCTTTATAATAGTTTTGAACTATTTAAGGAGTAACCGTGCATGACATTTGTCTTTATAGCACAGAGCTGGCTCCTTGAGCATTATCTCTTGCTTTTGACAACGGGCCATATTGTTCCTTTCAATTACTGTTTTGGAGCCACAGGTTTTCGATTTTGACAATTGACTAAAATCTCGCTTGGCCAGGCGATTCATCGGGATCGCAACAGTTCGAGACAAATAACACTTGTCTCGGTTCTCGATTCGTGGAAAAAAAATGTACACGAAGAGCGTTAATATCAGGCAAACAATTCGCCATTGACCAAATAGGATTAAAACTACTCACCGAAGTAATTTTCTTATCCAATAACAGATGGGTGATAAAGGAACATGATGAATATAAATTCATGATACTGCTTATGGAATACAATTTCCTAGTATTTTGGTGAAGGATTGCTCCAATATGTCAATTTCAGACATTTGTTCACCATAGACGTCATCACGTCTCAAATGTGGCGGCAGAATAAAATCAACGCCTTAACATTCATCCTGATGGTAACAACAAACTCGTGTTTTACTCATCAAAGATGGCATCCAAAAAAAAAATTTGGGCAACATATTTTCACACATCAGGGTGAGTAACATGTGGCGACGGATTAAAATCAACGTTTAAACAGTCATTTCGCAAGTATGTTTTACGATTTTTCTCATGATAGATGGCATCCAACATGTGTTGGAAGTTCTGGATTATTTATCATATAAAACGACTGGTTTATATGTTTATGGTTTGCACAAGCATAAACTTTATTTCGAAACAACAGGTTCGAAAAATAGTTTTGCTTTTAATGAAAATAGGTTCTCATTGATCGAACGACAGGTCGATACAAAGACACCAATTCGGCGAAACATACATCACTATATAAACACACTCAGGGAAATTATTATTTAGTCAACCTCTTTCGGTAGCTCTACTTGAAAAACGACCAGGAAAGACGGTGAGGGTGGAGGGCACGAATGCCACTTAAAACCCGACCTCATTAGGATATCGACTTCCGCCTATATCTTTCCTAGACATCGTATCCAAATAGGCGAGCCTATTTGGGAAAGGTTCATAATTTTTCCAACTTAAATGTGAAAATATATTATTTCGCAAATTAGCATATTATACATATGTGTACATGACAATAAATAAATTAGTACATGATTAACTAATATTTTAGATTGTACCTGTTTGCATGATTAGCATATATATTGCAATATATATTTCCTAATAAGGAAATCAAATGAATCAAGATTATCACCAATTTAGAAATTATTTGTAATTACCAATTTACAATAGCAAGATTTAGTCAATATTTTATTATTATATTGCTATATGTGTAAGTTCTATACATGGTAACTAAATCATTCATGTACGTAATATATTTTATTTACCAATTTACAATATACACGCAATTTCCATACATGGTAATTTTAACATGAAAGCAAGCAATATATTTTTAATTACCAATTAATTCTATATATGGTAATTTTTTTAACATGCAAAGTGGTTAAATTTACATGGAAACATATCAATTTATTCAATTAACATGCAATTTTTTTTTATTCACTTTCGTTTTTAATAAATAAATAAATAAATAAATATATATATATATATATATATATATATATATATATATATGCATGTGGGTGAATATTTAGACCGAATATTGACTTTTATAACACATATATATTGTTTTTATATATGTAATATATTACAGGGACTATCCGTGTAATTTCAGCAAACTATATATCTATTTACAGCATTATTACAGCTTCAGTCCTTAATTTCAGACAAGTTTCAGTTTAGTCCTTTAGTAATTAACATGCACAGTCAATAGTTTCAGCGAATTACAAAACAGTCCTACTGTTTTCAGTTTTTTTACAGATTTAATCCCACAGATTAATACATATTTTACAATTACATGATTTCCGATTTACAACCCGATTATATGTCTTTTACTGATTTTGTTTGTATAAAAATACAATTTTACAGTACACTACATATTACATATAAGTTGGTTTTTATATACAGATTGATCATGTTAGACAGTAAAAAAAATCTATCACGCATACTTTTTTTTTTCTTCAACAGATACATGCAATTTGGGTTATTTTGTTACGATCATATATAGTTATCCATACAGGTAACAAAATCTAATACACATGTATTATATATTACGGGATATTTATCATGTTTTAGTTATCCATAAAATAATACGTGCGATCACATATATGGAATAAATTAAGTTTTAAATTCGGTACCTTACACACGGTATGTTGGTGAAGGTCGATATAGCAAAAACCTAAAAACCCGGATAAACCTCAAGGTTTATAAATACCCAATATCCGTGCGTTTACCAAAAATCTCCAATATTCGCGAGTGTATATCCTATTCTCCGCGAGCAAAGTGCCGATAACGTGTTGTGTGACATATTAGCTCGTTATAGATATATATAGAGATATGTATAGATATAGAGAGATGTATGAGAAACAACAGACGAATTGTTTATTCATTAATATGATTGTACAGAGAGATACATCAAGAGACCACTGACCCTCTTTATATAATAGAGGGTAGGGTTACATATGCTAGGAAAGCCCAAGATAGGCCCAATAGAGTAAGGCCCAAGATGGCCAATAATATCATACAACAAATAATAAATAAATAATTAATCATCACAACTTAAAAATGGTACGATATAGCTATAGCGAAAAAAAGAATTGTTTTACTTAGATTTCTAAATACACATGCAACCATTTATCTGCATGATGTACACGTTATCATAGCAGTATACTAATTTCTTACACCTCTTAAGTCCATAAGTCCTATGATGATACCTTAAAGAGAACTAAGAATAGTAGAGAGAATAATTGTACGTTATATTATTTGTGATGTATCTTTCTTTTAACTAATAAGAGATATATAATAGTAATTAGATAAATTTGTTAAGCATTTGAATTTGAATATGTAATTATCACTTAGATAACTAATATAACTAGATAACTATCACATGGGATAATTGAGAATAACAAACTTAAGTTAATTTAGTTGACATGTGGACGTACCAGCGCAACATTTTCCACTCGTACACATTGGCAACAAATGCTCAAACAACTCACTTGTTCTCATCTTCATATTAGGAAATGGAACGTGCGAACTCGAGAGAAAAGGCAAGTCAAGAATGTTATCTCAAGTCATCATCTAACCAATATAACACTACATCTCAAAAAAAAAATATCTCGTCATACCCCAAATCGTTCCATCAACACTGAATCTTACAATTTGTATTCTTCCAATAGTTAACATATATCTAATAGACTTTCATAATGTGTTTGTTTTCATAATTACGTCAAAAACAAATTCGAAGTAATTGCTCGGGCTATAAACAACAAAACATAAGTGTGATGTCAAAACGATATTTTTTTTTAGACATTCATGATAGTCGATCTATTCTAAACTGCTTTTATAGATATGCTCCGCTGAACCGCATCTTACATAGCCCTTGGATGACATGCTAAAGTAGCAACATCTATTGTTGATTTCATAACATAGTGCTAAGTCTCATCGGATATTAATCTGAACAAATTAATTCGAAAGGGCTCACATAGTGATGTGATTAAACATGGGTGGAGTGATGTGATTATAAGGTCGACTCTGAAATACTTGTTAAATCCTTGAACTCTCGCTCGACAAGTGGACATTGGAGGTGGGAAGCAATTAGAAGAGATTGTTTAATGGCGTTAGAAAAAGTAGAAAACTAAAAAATTGAAAAAGTAGACAGAGTGAATAATTCTTGGACGCACTTGTTATCCCCGTGGGTCGTCTCCTACTCTTTCTACTCTTTGGTATGATGCATTCCATGTATTTTTATTCCGACGCAGGAATGGTGGCTCGTAAACGGATTGTATCCATCGGAGCGATTTTGGGAGGTGCCAAGTTAGTAGAGAGTTGATTTCATATTATGTATTTTCTTTCTTTATTTATCGTTACTACTGTATTCGTCGTTATAATTTTGTTTGACCCGTTTTAACGAAAGATTGATTAAAAAAAAATAAAAAATCCTTCAATTTTGTACTCGTCATGTATACATGAACCACAAAATAAACAAACAAAATGGGTTAACGTAATTACTACAGCAGTCCATATACTACTAAAAATTATCAAAGAAACAAATCCTTTTATTTTTGTTATTCCGTTGCTTAATTCACATGGAGACAAAAAATGGTACATGAGTACAAAACCACATACATGTATAGACAAACTTGTTTTTTCATGCATCTTTGTAATCTCACTAATGATTTAGACAACCATTTCCATATGATATCATGAGTAATTAATTATAATAGTAACACATCTATTATAATAATATAGTGAAAATTTAGAAAACTCATTTTATTTATACACGTTATAAACACATAGTTTTATATATCCATGAGTGAAAACAATCTTATAGGCTCTGATACCAATGTTGGTAGATTATACAATTTATCTTACAAATAAATAATTAATGATCACAACGATATACATGCAGTGAAAAAAACGATTGTTTTACTAGATTTCTTAATACGGATGCAACCACTTATCTACGCGATGTAGACGCTAACAGAGTCGTCTACTAATTTCTCACACCTGCGAAGTCCACAAGGCCTATGATGATACCTTAAAGAGAACCAAAAGTAGTAAAGACAATAATTGTACGTGAAATTATTGGTGGTGTATCTTTCTCTTAACTGATAATATATATATATATATAATAGTAATTAGATAAGTTTGTTAAGTATTTCAATTTGAATATGTAATTATCACTTAGATAATTAAAATAACTAGCTGATTATCACATGAGATAATTGATAATAACAAACTTAAGTTAATCTAGTTGACATGTGTACTTACCAGTGCAACATTTACAGCTCCAGCTCATGTAATATTTTGGTACATTGATTTTATATCTAAAGGTCCACAAAAGTCAGATTAGTTAAATTCGATAAACTCAAAATCTGTGATTTATCTGAGCGGTATGATGTATATCCAATTGTGTGAATTAGAGCATTCTCAACAATGTATTTAAATTGGCAATACATCTCTACACGTGGATAGCATATGAATTAAACTGTTCAACAACCTATTTTCGCTCCTCTCTATCTCTATTTTTTTTGGGTAAATTTGGATATCTCTTCATTTTCTATTGACATATTTTGGATTGAAATTTAGAAATATCTACAAAGAAAATTCTCACGCAAGTTGGATATCAAAAATAAAAAACTGTTTTTTTTCCATTTCATTCTTTCTTTTATGTTTCTCTCTCTAAAAAAAAGCCTTGTGTTCTCACTTTCTCATTCTCCATTCCACATCGTACACACGTCCCTCGTCATATCTCCATAACCGTGTGCCTACAATAAAATCTTATAACCCTAACTTTAATTTATCTAGCGTAGCTTTTAACGAATTTTTTTAAAAACTGAGATCTCTTTTTGAATCTCACGTTGTCAGATTTGATGATATCACTTAGTTATTCTACTACTTTAACACTGTTGATTGATTGATAAAATGTAAAACGCATTTTAGTAATAATTTTTAATTTGTTTTCATCTTTAAAAATCACAGTTTTTTTATTATGTGTTTTCATACTATATTTTGGTGATTAACTTAAAACAAAAACACTTATTTTTTGGTTTTTATTAAAAAGTTTATATTTTAAGCAGTAAAAAAAACCAAAGGTTGTTATATGAATGATAAAAAAAAGTCAAAACAGTGGCTATACGGAGCTCAAGTCAAAAATTCCGTTTGAAAAGAAAATATAATATGCACAATCAAAAACTAAATGTATTTACAAAAAATGCTACGCTAACCCGTACAACTCTACTAAAACTACACGGAATTAAAAATAGGAAGTCGCTAATCTTAATTATTTACAAGTGGCAAAGAAACAGTAGTGGTAGGCCTCATACAGATAGAAGTTGGTACAAAGTTTATATAAACAAAGATGTAACATGACACTTTTATAACTTATAAAACCCATCAGTTACATATATAAAAGTAAATTCACATGGCAGAATTTGGGGGAATGTGAACTCCATGCCTCTAGTGCATCCGTCACTGGTTCTGAACATGTAAATGGTTTTATTCTACATTTTTTACGACACTGTTTAATATTGATAATGTACCGTACTCTACAATTACCATACCGAATATATGGTGTACCGAAAGTGCGGTATACCGAAAATACGGTACGGTAATGGGAAAACAAAAACGCATACCGTTCATGAGTGGTACGGTAATGGTACGAGAAAAATACCAACGGTATTATACCAACTCCACCCTAGTGTGAATTGCTTACAAGAGTTGTAGATATAAATATATCACAGTTGTTACCCCAATACGGTTAAAAAGACCCAAAAACCGGAAGAACCGACCCGCTACATAATCGTTTTTGGATCTATCTGACCCGACTCAACAAGTTTCAGGGTCGGATATGATTTACGACTCTATATCGCAGAACCGGCCCGTATAACCGATCCGCTGAACCGACCCGAAAACCGCAATATGTATCCATATTTTAAAAAAACATATACATATATATATTCTATTATATTTGGCTCATGTATTTATAAACATGTAATCAACTGATTTTTATGATTTATGTGAATCATGTATAAAGTTAAACAATACGCTGAATATAATTTTTTATAAATTTAGGTTTGAGATTTGTCAGGATTTGTTCTAAAAAAATAAATAGATCAAAACATCGTAATGTCTATCAACATAATAACGTTAATTGTTATGATGTTTTATTCTTGTGTTACTTTTCATTATTTGACACAATTTCACACTTTTTCATGTCTTATGCATCTTTTCCTCATACTTTTATCATTGATAATGTAAAATTATGGAGTTTTCACCACCACTTAATAAATTTTTTTTTTTGCCAATCTCTATTGTGATTCCATATTTTATTTTAGTTTCTACTATTATCGATCATTTTTTGGAATTCATTTTTGGATATATATATCCGCACCGAGAACTGTTAGACCCAATACATGTACGGGTATGGATCGGGTAAAATAAGTACAAATAGTTATACAAATGAGATCCGACCAGCCCCATAGATGGCGATAGAACCACTAAAACCGCTAACCAAATACCAAAAAAGCCATTGGCTTGGATCGGTCCGGGTCAGGTAAAATTGACACATCCATGTGTGTACATAAACTATATAATGTGCTCACGGAAGTGACTTACTAATCTGTTTGAATGTTGATCATCAATGGGTTAGTAAAGTTTTATACTGAAGTCATCATCATAGGGCGGGCAATATGCACCAACTATGGCGAATATAGCAGTTTGGTAGATTTGGTATAACACTCATAACAACTCTGTTTTTTCTCCCCAATATACTCTTGGAAAGGAAAAAAAGGAGTTCTAAAATTAAAAGATACTATTTTTCCAATTTGGCTGTAATAAGAATTAAAAGTATGTTTTAAGAAAAATCCAGAAACATAAACTTGAAAAAATTGCTCAAAAAAATGATAGTATTCAAATGTATACCTAAAGAAAATGTTTAGTTAACATGGCAAACAAATATCATAACATAGGGTCAAAACATTCCAAAAAATGGATTTATCAACACATTTTATGATTATCCTCAATGGACTCAAAATGATTGATACAAAATCTTCAACAAAGGGGGCGATATCATGGCTATATGTCAACTGCAAGCGAACACCTCAAAGGGGGAAGTATCAAGACAATGTACCTAACTCGAGCAAAAACCCCACACAAGAGGGGCAACACCATGACTATATGACTATTTTCATCCAAATACAATGGAGGCCATACAAAATCTATATGCCTCGTTCAAGTCAATATCCAATACAAGAGGGGCAATATCATAGCTATAGATGTCTGGTTCGAGCCAACACCCAACACAATGAGGGAAATAACATTACTAATATGCATAGTTCAAGCCAACACCTAACACAAGGGAGAAATAGCAAAGATATATGACTAGTACGAGTCAAAACCAACATGAAGGGGTTAACAGTACCAAGACTATATGTCTAGAGGTCGAGCGAACTTCTAACACGACTGAGCAAAACGTGGCAACTAAAACATGCATAACAGTTCGAAACAATGCTTGTAACTCTCTCGAAACAAATTAGATTTATGCTCATTTATATGTCTATTGAAAGGCAAAAGGGAGATTTACATTTTTAGAAAAATAATATTTTCAATTCAACCGATGGCAAGGCCAAAATTGTTGTTTATTTGAATCTCATGATATCAACTTTGATTAAAAGTCTAACTAATGACAAAAAACATTTACAATTACAATGTATTAATAATATTTTTAAGTTTAAATAATACTATATAAAGTAATTTTATTCAGCCTAAGGTTATGGATTATGAAAAAAGAAAAAACCGCCAAGTTATGCACCCTTTCGGGGAAATGGTCATAACTATCGCTACATAAAAAAGAATATTTTCAACTAAAGAAAAAAAATGAGTTGTACATTTTATCTACAGATACAATTTTTCCAATTTTGTCATTTGAAGGGTGGGTCAACACTACGTTTCAATTGTATTACAACAACACACATTGAAAAGTGGAACTATAAAAGTGTTTGATTGTTCAAGCCATGTATTATATGATCATTCCCCACTAAGAAAGTTAATTGAAAAGTAGGACTTATGTCGAATTCCTGATTAAGAGGGGGTTTATGAAAATTATGAAAAAACCTATAAACACAAAGATATTGTAAGGAAGAAAGATCATCGACTAATATTATATTTACTTGTTGTTGGAAAAACCATGTTAAAACATTGTAGTTTCCGAATGGTTACATGAGTATCTTTGAGTCAAGATTCCAAGCGACAACCGTTGTCTTTTTAACACCATACTCAAGACGCTTGAGGAGCTGGTATGACAAGGTTCATAACGGTATTTCGTATGAACTATTCGGAGAATGGCTGTGAATGGAAATTGGTGTCAAAGATTGGGGTTGACAAAGAGGAAAACTCTTAATGCTTGAAAAATTGATTAAATGGGGAGAACTCATTGGGAATTGTCTCACATTGGAAAATGAAGAGTTATTTTTACAATATATAGACAAAGTCATCCCATGTGTATATTAAGTTGTGTGTCCACATACACATGTGTGTATAAGTGTGTACCACACACACGTTCGCTCGGGTCTCGGGACTCGGACCTCGGACACGGACGCGGGGTTTAAGGTTTGGGGAATGTCTTGGGTCTAGTCCCAATACAGAAAAGAAGTTTTGTATTAATAACATGAGTGTTCCTGAAAGTTTCTAGCAAAGCTGTAATTGATGCAATTCATTGCAGAGTTAATAGTGCAGTTTCAAAATTCGAAAAATTGACAGTATTAAGTGTGACTTTAATGACTGAGATACTCAGCAGTCTATAAATAGGCAGCTCCCCCCACATTAGAAAACACAACATTCTGAAATAAAAACATAGCACCGTATCATCTCTCTAAAATAGCAACATTGCATTTTAGTCAGAGAGAGTCACCCACCAACAGTTCGACATTGACTTGTCGCTAGTTTTCGGCAAGTCATCCGAGACGTTATACCTTGGGATCGAAGCTCCATCACGACCAGAAACCTTAAAGGTGGTCAGGCGAATATCGGTTAATGGCATACTGTTTACAGTAGCCTCGTATTTTATTTTTTTTCCTTTTTTTTTTCAATTCTATTCTTTTCATTTATGTAATTTCATTCCAGTACATTTCCTTTCTGTAATTTTATTCCAGTACCTTTTTTTCCTGTAATTTCAATTGTGTAATTTTATTTCTTTAATTTATATTTCAGTTATGTAATTTCTTTTATTTATAGAAACAGTCCGGCAGTTTAGGAATCATACTACTCTGTTTGGCAGTTTCTTTGAATTAACAAACAGTCCAGCAGTTTAGTTTTATACTATTCTGTCTAACAGTTTCATTTAATTACAAACCAGTTCAGCAGTTTAATAATTTATATTAATCTGTCTGGAATTTTAATTAATTGCATTTATATTCTGCAAGTGTCGGAATTTGTAATAGAGTCATATTTCATTATAGAAATAAAATTTGTTTATTTCTTTTCAGCCATTGCACTTTAAATTATTGCTTTTATGTACACCAAAACCAACAATCTTAACCGATATAATTTTTTGGTTTGTGTACCGTTTTAGTTTAATTTTTAAATTAAAAGGAATAGTGATTCTTCCGCTACAATTCTAGTTTTAGAATATTTTGTAGCAAAGAAAAATTCCTAGAGTTTTTTTTATTTTATTTTGGTAATTGTACCGTTCTCGAGAAAATACCAACAAGTTTGATATTAGCTTGAATAATTTATTTTGTCTCAAAATTCTTTTACGAAACCAAGTTTTCTATACTTGGTGTTGTGTTCAAGAATATTTAAATATACCCTTATCTTATAGTCTTTTGGTTCTCTTTTCAGAAACAGAAAGATGATGAACGAAAATGTCCCCGAAGTCTCTGATATCCCTTCGGTGAGTTTGCATGACGTAGTGGTTGGTGGGAATGTCCATAACACTACGGGCGATGCAAATATGGGGGCTAACGTTCAGGCGCATGCTACGGCGGTTGCGGCCCAAGCAGATACTATGGCCAAAGCTGCGGCTGCGATAATGACCAAGGTTACAGATGCGGCTGCGGTCCAGGCTATGGCTGCGGCCAGGGGCAAGGCACTGATGCGTTCGGTTATGCCTATTTTGTCGACCTCTCATCAGGAGAAGTCGGAAAAGTTTAGGGGTGACAACTTCAAACGTTGGCAGCAAATGATGCTATTTTATTTAACAACCCTTAACCTAACCCGGTTTCTAAAAGAGTCTGCTCCCGTCCTAAGCGAGGACTGTGACGACCCAGATTTCCAGGAAGGAAATTCTGTGGTTCGGTGTTGTGCGTTAGTCCCACATCGCCCAGATATGAGAGTACCCGTGTGGTATATAAGCTTAAAGATCCATTTCCAATTAATAAGGCCTTTTAAAGCCGTGCGGCACAATAGCGAGGACGGAACTCCATAGTTAAGCGTGCTTAGCTTGGAGTAGTACCAGGATGGGTGACCCCCCTGGGAAGTTGTGCCAAAGCGGACAATATTGTTGATACGGGCGTGACGGTTCGGTCCGTAGGGCCGGGTCGTTACAGGTGGTATCAGAGCCTCTATCTGGCCGGAAATGTGGGGACTAGCACGTGTGTGTGTACCCCTGAAGGACGACGTGCCCGACGAGGATGTCGTGCCTAAAGGGAGGTTGATTGTGACGACCCAGATTTCCAAGAAGGAAATTCTGTGGTGCGGTTTTGTGTGTCAGTCCCACATCGTCCAGATATGAGAGTACTCGTGTGGTATATGAGCTTAAAGATCCATTTCCTATCAACAAGGCCTTTTAAAGCCATGTGGTACAATAGCGAGGACGGAACTCCACAGTTAAGCGTGCTTAGCTTGGAGTAATACCAGGATGGGTGACCCCCCTGGGAAGTTGTGCCAAAGCGGACAATATTGTTGATACGGGCGTAACGGTTCGGTCCGTAAGACCGGGTCGTTACAAGGACGATCTGGACGAGCAGTCGTTCTCTACGGTTTAGGCATGGAGACATGCCGACTACCTATGCCGTAACTATATCATGTGTGCTCTAGATGACACCATATTCAGTGTCTTCGAGCCCAAAGAAACTGCAAAGGAGATTTGGGAGGCTCTCGAAAAGAAGTACAAGGTGAATAACGCTGGCTTAAAATTTTTTGTCATCACGGACTTTCACGAGTACATAATGACTGATAATAGGAGTGTTATTGAGCAGGTTGAGGATCTATAACTCATATACCATCGACTTGATACTGAAGGGCTAGTTATCGATGAACCTTTCCAGGTGGCTCTCATGATTGAGAAACTGTCACCGTCATGGAAGGAGTTTTAGAACTACTTGAAGCACAAGAGGAAGGCAATGAGTCTAGAGGTGCTCATAAAGAGGTTGAATATCATGCAAAGCAACCGCCGTTCTGGAAAGAAAGGAGGTATTGCTAGTAGATCAGTGTCAAAGGCCCATATGGTTGAGGCCTCGCATGGCAAGCAGAAACGCCATGACAATGTAAGCGGTGCTGTTGCTGTAAATAATTTTGGGGAAACCTACTTTGTGTGTAACAAGACCGATCATCGTGTCGTGGACTGTTATGACAATAAATGCACTGCTAAGCCCAATCCCCCACCGAAGAACTTTAAGGGCAAGGGGAAGATGAGAGCTCCAGCTCAGGCCAATGTTGCTGAGGGAGTAGAGGATGACATGCATCTCTTTACAGTGATCTCTGAGGTGAACCTTGTGGGAAGCAACCCCAAGGAATGGTGGCTAGATATCGGCATCTCGAGCCATATCTGCTCCAACAAGTGGATGTTCAACACTTATGAGGTGGTGGATGGTGAGACCTGCTTCATGGGCAATTATGCTACTTCAAAGGTGGAAGGAAAGGGAATTATGGTGATGAACCTAACCTCATGAAAAGATGCTGACTGGGGTGCTCCATGTACTAAAATGCGTTATGGTGAATAAGGGTTTTAAACTAGTTTTTCAATCCGATAAAGTTGTAATCATCAACAATAGTATTTATGTAGGCCGTGGCTACATGATTAACGGCATATTTAAGTTAAAAGTAGGGACTTCAGCTCCTAAAGCTGAGTTCGCTAATAAAGGTGCAACGGCTGAGGCCAGCACCAGTAATGTAATGACTGTTGCCAAGTTGGCCAATAATATTTCAGATTCTGCTTATATCTTTGAGTCATTTCATTTGTTGCATGGTTGAAAAGGACATGTGAATTTTAATTCAATGAAGAAATTAATATCACTGCAACTAATACCAAACTTTGTCTTCAATACACAACACAAATGTGAAATCTATGTAGAAGCAAAGTTAACCAAATCATCGTTTCAATATGTTGAACGAGATAGTGAACTTCTTGGTTTGATTCACACAGATGTGTGTGATTTGAAATTTATTCAAAAAAGAGGAGGTAAAAGATACTTCATAAATTTTATAGATGATTGTACTGGATACTGTTACGTTTACTTAATGAAAAGTAAAAGCGATGCAGTAGATATGTTCACTCTTTATAAAATTGAAGTGGAGAATCAACTCAATACAAAGATTAAAATATTGAGGAGTGATAGAGGCGGTGAATATGAAGCATCGTTCGCACAAATATGTGCTTAGAGTGGCATCATTCATCAAACCACATCTCCATACTCCCCGGAGCAAAATGGAGTTGCGGAGCGTAAAAATAGAATGCTCAAGGAAATGATGAATGCGATGTTAATAAGTTCTGGGTTACCCAGAACATGTGGGGGGAAGCGTTGCTTTCTGCTAACTATGTTTTAAACAAGTTGCCACATAAGAAGCGAGACAAACCATCGTACGAATTATGGAAAGGTCATCAACCTAGCTATAAGAACCTGAGGGTTTGGTGATGTCTCGCTAAGGTCCTAATCTCCGCTCCTAAGAGGATGAGAAATGGTCCGAAAATGATGGACTGCGTGTTAATCGGATATGCACAAAATAGCAGTGCGTATCAGTTTCTCGTACACAAGTTGGAAAACCCCGATGTGCACGTAGATACGATAATTGAATGCCGAGAGACTTCTTTCTTTGAGGATATCTTTCCCCACAGAATGCCAACACATGTACAGACTCAAGAGTTGAACAGTGATGGAAATGTGGAGGCAAGTGAACCATCAGGAAATAAGAAGAAGAGCCTCGACGCAGCAAAAGGGCAAGGAAGGAAACTTCCTATGGGTCTAATTTCATAACCTTCATGATAGAAGGTGAACCGGTGACATATCAATAGGCTATGTCAACACCAGATTCCCAATATTGGGAAGAAGCAATCTATAATGAGATTGAATCGATTATGCAAAACCACACTTGGAAACTAGTGGATCTTCCGCAAGAATGCAAGCCCCTAGGTCACAAGTGGATCTTCAAGAGAAAGTTAAAGATTGATTGCACGATCGAGAAATATAAGGAAAGACTTGTAAACAAAGGCTTCAGGCAAACTGAATGTGTCAATTATTTCGACACGTATGCTCCTATCTCCAGGAAAATATCGATTCAGATAGTCATTTTTCTCGCAAAACTGTTTGATATGGAAATACATCAGATGGATGTAAAGACTGCTTTTCTAAATGGAGAATTAGAAAAGGAAATTTATATGGAACAACCTGAAGGGTTTGTTGTTCCAGAGAAAGAGCACATGGTGTGTAAACTTGTAAAGTCTCTGTATGGACTTAAACAAGCACCCAAACAAGGGCATGAGAAATTTGATAGACTCATGCTATCAAATGTCTTTCGCATAAATGAGTGTGACAAATATGTCTACATGAAAGGAAATGAAAAGAACTGTGTAGTAGTCTGCCTTTATGTGGACGACATGATTATAATAGGGAGTACTGATAACATCAACTCCACTAAGAAAATGTTGTCACACCATTTCGATATGAAGGACCTGGGTATAGCTGATGTTATACTTGGTATGAAAATCACCAAGACATCAGAGGGATATGCCCTGTCTCAAGGTTATTATGTTAGACAAACACTTGACAAATTTGACAGTAGTAGTAAGGCAATGTCCAGAACTCCACTTGAGTTCAACTGTAGCCTAAAAAAGAATTTCGGCAAAAGTGTGAGACAATTGGAATTCTCTCGGATCATAGGCAGTCTCATGTATGTAATGAATTGTACTAGACCTGATATAGCCAACTCAGTAAGTAGACTGAGCAGGTATACCAGTAATCCAAATGAGGAGCAGTGGAAGGCCATCGTAAAGCTTCTCAGATATATGAGATATGCAGCCAATTATGGGCTGCAATATACCATATATCCATTGGTACTTGAAGGGTATTCAGTTGCCAACTGGATATCAGACTTCAACAGCACACGATCCACGAGTGGATATGTGTTTATAATGGGAGGTGATACCGTGTCTTAGAGACCCTCTAAACAAAATTGCATCGCAAGGTCAACTATGGAATCAGAATTCATAGCCTTGGACGTGGCGACTAAAGAGACAGACTGGCTGAGAAGCTTCTTGGAAGTAATTCCAATATGGCCAAAACTTGTTCCCGCGATAAGCATACATTGCGACAGTCAATCAGCTATTGCGCGAGCTCAGGACCATATGTATAATGGAAAGTCTCGACATATACGTCGGAGACATAAATCGGTAAGAGAATTATTAGCTAACGATGTTGTATCCTTAGATTTTGTAAGATCAAAGGATAACATTGGGATCCATTAAATTGGTAGCCTCCCCATAGGCAACCCAACCCATATGGGATTTACCACATGGGTTTAATGGGAAACTGAACTGTAGGGGCAGCCGAACAAAGCACTCGGGAACCTGTAGTTCCTAGCCCATTTCCGCGATGATAGAGTGATAGACTTGTACCATAGTAAGGGAGAGCATGGGGATCTTAATGATCCAAGTATCTCGAAGGTCGAGTAAGGCGAGTCAGGACACCTTCTAATTGGAACCACCTATAACGAGTGTGTAAGGCCGATAACTAAAGGGCTTAGTATGTGGATAGAGAGGGCACTGTGTGGGTGTCATTATGGGATACACAAAGCTTAAGGGTTCAATGCTTTACATCTACCTAATAGCAGTATTCTGGTGGTACTCCGCTACGACAGGTTCAAGGTGCGTGCTACCTGATATTAGGCAGTGAACTTTTACGGTTCTCTTGTGGGAGATTTTTGGAAAAAGCATGTTAAAATATGGTAGTTTCCGAATGATCACATGACCATATTTGAGTCAAGATTCTAAGCGACAGCAGTTGTCTTTTGACACCATACTCAAGATGCTTGAGGAGCTGGTATGACAAGGTTGGCCGTATGACCTATTTGGAGAATGGGTGTGAATGGAAATTCGCATCAAAGATTGGGGTTGAGAAAGAGGAAAACTTTTAATGCTGGAAAAATAGATTAAATGGGGAGAACTCATTGGGAATCGTCCCACATTGGAAAATGAAGAGTCATTTTTACAATATATATATACAAAATCATCCCATGTGGATATTAAGTTGTGTGTCCACATACACATGTGTGCATAAGTGTGTACCACACACGCGCACGCTCGCTCGGGTCTCGGGACTTGTGATTTGGGATTTGGAGAATGTCTCGTGTCTCAGGACTAGGATCTAGGGTATAGGATCTAGGGTCTATGGTCAAGACAAAAAAGAAAATTTTAATTAATAATAGGAGTGGTACTGAAAGTTTTCAGCAAAGCTGTAACTGATGCAATGAATATGAATTAATTGCAGAGTTAATACTGCAGTTTCGAAATGCGAAAAACTGACAGTATTAAGTGTGACTTTAATGGATGAGATACTCAGCAGCCTATAAATAGCCAGCTCCCCCACATCAGAAAACACAATATTCTGAAATAAAAACACAGCACCGTATTATCTCTCTAAAATAGCAGCATTGCATTTTAGTCAGAGAGAGTCACCCACGAACAGTTCGACATTGACTTGTCGCTAGTTTTCGGCAAGTCATCCGAGACGTTGTAACTTGGGTTCGAATCTCCATCACGACCAGAAACCTTAAAGGTGGTCAGGCGAATATCGGTTAAGGTCATACTGTTTACAGTAGCCTCGTATTTTATTTTTTTACTTTTTTTTTCAATTCTGTTCTTTTCATTTCTGTAATTTCATTCCAGTACCTTTCCTTTCTGTAATTTCATTCCAGTACCTTTATTTTCTGTAATTTCAATTATGTAATTTCATTTATGTAATTTACATTTCAGTTATGTAATTTCTTTTATTTACAGAAACAGTCCGGCAGTTTAGGAATCATACTACTCTGTCTGGCAATTTTTTTGAATTAACAAACAGTCCAGCAGTTTAGTTTTATACTATTCTGCTTGACAATTTCGTTTAATTACTAACCAGTCCAACAGTTTAATAATTATATTAATCTGTCTAGAATTTTAATTAATTGCATTTACATTTTGCAAGTGTCGAATTTGTAATAGAGTCATATTCCATTATAGAAATAAAATTTGTTTATTTCTTTTCATTTCTTGCACTTTAAATTATTGTTTTTACATATAACAAAAACAACACTTGTCAGCAAATTTACATTTTAAAAAGTTTAAATTTCTAGTTATTTATCTTTCCAGGTTTTAGCCGTAGCTTCATAGAAGCAAAAGCTTGTGTTCACAGCAGTTCTATCAAACAATTTCAGAAGATTAATATAAGATTTTACAATTATTTACTCTTTTGATCTCCCACTCTTGATATAATCCTAGAGACGTTTTTAACTATGCCATTTCAATGGACTGAATCCTCTTTGCCTAACTAACGTTGATTTTGATATTTATAAGTTTGTAAATTCCTTAATATCAATATATAGATATAAGGTTAAGTGGGTTTTATGACTGATTAATGGGATAACAAATTGTTCTCTGTATCTGCCTATTAATTGTCCCAACTAATATTTATTATTAAGGGTTGATTCATTTTTTTACATTACATGGTAAGGAAACTAATTTATGTTTTATATTTCCAAGAATATAACAATTATATGATCATGTATCATTGATGTGATACATATAAAGTAATTCTGACAACTTATTGTTCACAATTCCATACTTTTTAATAAAGTAATGACGCAATTGTATGAGCGCTCAATTTGCGTCTTATTGCTCAATAAGCATTATGCAATTTACGTCTTATTTCTCAATATAAGGTTAGAACAATTTATTAATTAAATGATTGAATGTATCAGTAAAGAAGTTGTATAATGTCTTGAATACAAAACTCATGCTAATAGTTGTAAATTAATTTCATTACTTAGATTATGTCGAGCTAATGACTAAATCGCTGGAAAAATAAATGTTTGAAATTATTCTTGACAAGTAACATTAAATTGGTGTTGAGTTTAGATTATGTAATTAATATCCAGTTTTCAAAACTAATTTTGGAAACAATAGTATTAGTAACACATAATAATTGTATATACTATAATGACATATACAAACACATTTAAGATTTAAAATTACATGTTTTAATTGTATGATAGTTGTTTATTTGATAAGAAGATATCTCATTACATATTGTTTCTATTATTCTTTATGTCCACTTATGTACGTACATAAATGAAAAGATATACATGCTTAATGAAATTATCTTTCATTGAGACATTATTGGACCATGATGATAGCACACTTCATAGGTTTTGTTTAATAAGTTCTTGTCGTCATAGTACATGGAAAGACCATGTTGTCGAAGTACTATGGAACCGTCATTACTATCATTAACGATTTGTTTCATAAATTACATCATTAATTTATCGCATACTGATGTTTGCTTATGGATTATTAAAGAGACCATGTGTGATACTGTAATAATTAATGTCAAGTTATTTTAGCAGATATTCAACCGAGGTCATTGTCCTAGAAAGAGAAAGAGAGAGACGTCAAGGGTGAATAACCCCAGCTGCCGACAATATGGCCGGCTATAAGCTCAATTGTGAATGAGTGTTTGGGTAGAATCTTTTAAGCCAAAGTGTTGGTTAAAACTTCTAGGTTAAACACTTGGGTACTCATAGATTGAGGGGGAGTCGTTGACTCACCTTTTTTTTACTTGGTAAAGTTAATTCCGATTAGAGGATGTAGGCGGGTTTGTCGTACGTCTATATATCGTGGTGTCAATCTCTTCTCTTACTATTTACTTTCCACAACTTATTTATTTGTGATTGAGCGTATGGTTCAATTTATTATTTATCATCACATATTTATTGTCGTAAATAGTTATCGAGTTAATTGGGTGATTAGATGGGTTGATTAGCTGCGCATGAGTTTTAATTCCGCAAAAAAACAGGCTAAAACCTTATTCACTCCCCTGTAACATTTAGTCGTACGGGCCAACAATTGGTATAAAAGTCGAGCCTCTTGTATATAGGAATCTAATGATTTAAGAGTTAGATCTCGTTGGCTATTGTACTTAATTTCGCCTCCAGTATAGTTTCATCCCCTAACACTCCATCATTTTTTGATGGGATAAATTATTTCTATTAGAAGGATATGATGAGTATGTTTTTGAAAATTTACAACGTTATACTTTGAATGACCATAAAAGTAGAATATTCTACGCATAAATTTAAAAATAGCAAGACCCAATACTAGTAGAGGACTTAGATGACGCTCAACTAGAAGCCTACTCTACTAACGCCAAGACAATGTATGCTATTGTTTGTGCTGTTTCTGCTAATGAGTACAACAAAATCTCCACTTGTAAAAAGTCTATAGATATGTGGAATAGGTTAGTAACTATGTATGAAGTGACTAACTAACTCAAGGAGTGCAACTCCAATTTCTAGTGCACGAGTACAAGCTTTTTAGGATGAGTAACGGAGAAACTATTTCAGATATGCTTGTTACATTTACAACTATTACTAACAGATTAATGTCTCTTGGGTAAGTCTTTGTCTTGTAAATAAATGGTTTTAAAGGTGATTTGGAGCTTACCGAAAGAATGGGAACCAAAGGTCACCGCAATTCAAGAGACGCACGACATGAACACATACACTCCTGATTCATTGACGGATTTACTCATTACCCACGAGATCACCCTCAATAGTTACAAGCCAATCTCTAAAATGAAGGATATAGCTTTCAAAGGAATAACTTGTGACGAAAGTGATGAACTATCCGATGACGACAAAAATTCAATGCAAATTGTTCGAATCGTCAAGGAAGTACTTTAGCTAAAAGGCCAACAACGCAAACATAAAGGTAAATCGTCAAATAATTCAATTATTTCTACCAATTTTGTTTGCTATACTTGTGGTAAAGAAGGCCACATGGCAAGAGATTGTACCAAATATAATAAGAGCAAAGAAAGGAAGAAGAAGTCAAAAATATTCACTTCAAGCTCTAGCGATAGTTTCGACCAATACGAAGTCGGTCATCTTGCTCGCTATATGGCCATGGAAGACAACAATGAACTCCATCAATTGTCTTCAAATGAAAGTAAAACCAGTGAGGTAAATGATCTACAATGATTTACTTCATATGTGTGATGTTTATTCGAAAAGGTTTCGTAAACTTTCGGAAAAAGTTGAATCTCTTAAAAGGATAAATTTTTCTCTCAATAAAGAAATGGATCATTGAAAAGAGATGACATTGAACATAAGTCTAGTCCGAAATTGTCATTTTCTTTACATGACGTAGATGACGAAAAGGAAGACTTGAAAGATAAAAACAATGATCTCGTTGCTCAAAACGAGTCATTACAAACTGAGATCAATTTTCTTAAAAATAAAGTCTCTAGACTTGCTAAAACTCTTTCAAAATCACCTTGTTTAGATTGTGATTTTTTAGAAAATTTTGAAGAGTTAAATAAAGCTTTCGATAAAGTTAAAAGCAAAAACAAGATTTTGAATTCTCACACTTCTAACTTAAATGACAAGCTCAAAATTTTAGAAACCGAGAATGACACTTTGAAAAATAAAAACGACAAGCTAGTTGTTAACATTGAAAAACTTGATTTAACGATCTCAAAGTTTTCTACAGGTAAAACCGTTTTCGACGAGATTTTGAGTTCCCAAAAATATGTCAATGAGAAAAGTGTTTTAGTTTATGATTGCATTAGTTCTAAAACCGTTTCGTCAAAGCCTCTAACATTTCTAAAACTCATACTCCGCCTAAACAAGCGGTTGTTTTTACTAAAGCAAGTGCTTCCAAAAAAATTCGAAAATCTTTCAACAAGAGAAAAGGTTTAGGTTGTCAAAACAAATTGGATACTCCAAAAAACTTTTCCAATATAGTTTTCGTTATACGAAAAAGTCTATGCATTGTGTAAATTGTAGTAGAAACTGAAATATTTCTTTTAGATGTCCTTATCACTATCATGTGACTAAAAGCGATTTGAAATGGGTAGTAAAGACCCATGTAACTAACAAAGTCATACCTAAAAGATATTGGGGACCAACGGACAAATCTCGAGTTGTAGATATCTCCGTTCAAAAGGAGAAAATCAACAAGTGATTGACAAACCCAGACAAAATCATGGAAGTCAAGAAAATCGATTCCACCATAAAGAATGAGGTTTCATTGATCGACAAAAGTAGAAGGCATACGAACAAATGATACCACGTACTCGGACTAGGAAATGCTCAATGCAATTATCATTAAAGAGGGAACTCATAATCACATAGTCGGTACATTGAACAATAATATTTGTTCATATGTGATTAGTTGGGAATATATGCATCGTTATTACATTTTTCATGATTCGTTATTTATTTCAAAACCGGCACAAAACCCCAATTTTTATTATATTTTGATAATCCCAAATGGGGAGAAAAATGATATTTTGAGAAATGAGATTTGTTAAAATGAAAGAGATATGTTTTATACTTATAAAATCATCATTAATTTGTCATAATCAAAATGGAGGAGGTTGTTGAACCTCGAGTTCAATAACTGATTTTGATTATAAATGCAATTATGATTGAATGATTTTATAATTTGATGATATAATGTTTGATCTTTTCCAAAACTGCCAAAAGTTTAAACGGAACTCGATTCGGAGTCCGAACGAGCAAATTACGAGTGTTTTAAAAAGTAAAAAAAATTAGTACAGAAATCTCGACCAGATACAGTCCGATCGATCGAAAATGGTCCAAAAAGTTGAAGTCAATTTCGACCCATCGAGATACAGTCCGATCGATCGAAAACGGTCCAAAAAGTTACAGTCCAATCTCGATCCATCGAGATGCACTCCAATCGATCGAAAGTGATCCAAAAAGTTACAGTCACTTTCGACCCATCGAGATACATGTAGATCAATCGAAACAAGTACAAGTACAAAGTTTTCCAGAAATCTCGATTCATCGATATTCAGTCCGATCGATCGAGATTCAGTCCATTTCAAAAAGGTTGCTTTTTGCTTTTTTGAAAACAAGTTTTACCCATTGAATAAAAACCACAACTCTAAACGGTCAAATATGGTCCAATAGACTTTTTGGGTCTTCAAATACACCATAATCCCTCTCTGAAACACACCAATCACTATCTCAATCTTTCTCCATCTTAAACACACCCAAAACTCCATTATTGAACAAAAAAGCTCAAAAAGGGAAAAACGATGAGAAAATTGATCATGCTCAAACAATATCAAAAGCTCACCAATTAGCTTATTTAGAAGGAATTAAATATTGAGTGTAGTTACATTATTGTAACATAATTGTAAAGAGCAAACTTATAAGCTCAATTGTGAGTGACTGTTTGTGTAGAAGATTTTAAGCCAAAGATTTAGTTGAAATTTCTAGGTTAAACACTTGGATACTCATAGATTTAGCGGGAATCGTTGACTCGACTTTTGTTTACTCTTCCACTTGTATTAGGATTGTATCCTCGAGTAGAGGGTGAGAAAATCGATTGATTAGCTTGGTAGGATTTGTAATCTAGGAAAGAGCATTATAGGGAAATAGTCAGTAAAGTTAATTTCGAGGAGAGGACGTATGCGGGTTTGCTGAACCTTTATATATCGTTATGTCAATCTTTTCCCTTATTATTTACTTTCCACAACTTATTTATTTGTGATTGTGCGTATGCTTAAATTTATTATTTATCATCACTTATTTATTGTCCTAAATAGTTATCGAGCTAGTTGGGTTGATTAGTTGCGCGTAAGTTTTAATTTCGTGAAAAACGCCTAAAAGGTTATTCAATCCCGCCCTCCCCTCCCCCCCCCCCCCCCCCCCCCCCCCCCCAAACTTTCACCGCACGGGCCAACATGTATCATTTTTTAATAATTTATGCTAATTCAGTGTTAGGGCTAATTACCATTAATGAAAAACACATTCCCTAACCCTAATTTTTTCTAGATAAAGCATTGACAGCTTTGTTTTGAGTATCTTGCTTGTATAAGATTTCGAAATTATAACCCAATAATTTAGAAGGACATTTCTGCTGATTTGGAGACCCAATTTTTTGTTCGAACAAATATTTAAACTTTGTTGGTCCTGACCAAAAAGGTAAGGCCTCCATTTTTGAATAGATTTCACAAGTGCGTACAACTCCTTCCCGTAAGTAGATAAGCTTAATAATTTTCCTTTTAATCATTTGCTAAAAAATGCAATTGGAATTTTCTCATTGTAGTACTACTCCAATTCCTATATCAGAAGTATCACATTCAATCACAAATTGTTTAGAAAAATTAGGTAGGGCTAGGATGGGTGGTGTAGTAACTGTAATTTTGAGGTTGTTCAAAGCATTTTCAGTCCACGAAAAACCCTTTTTTTTTAACAATTCAGGACTTCCAATTCCCCTATAATTTTTAATAAATCTTTTGTAATACCTTGTTAAACCCAAAAAACCCCTTACACTTTTGATATTTTTAGGAATATGCCAATCAAGCATAGCTTTTATCTTTAATGGATCTACACTTGCACCTTCGTTAGTAATTATATGACCTAAGTAGTCTATTTCATTTTTGAAGAATTTACACTTAGATTTTTTAACAAAAAAATTACGTTTTCTCATAATTTCTAAGGTTTCGTTTAAGTGTTTCTCATGTTCTTCTTTAGACTTACTGTAGACCAAAATGTCATCAAAAAATTCCAACACAAATTTCCGTAGATAAGGTTTAAATATATCATTCATAGTACTTTGGACCGTGGCTGTTGCATTTGTTAATCCAAATGGCATTACTAAAAATTCATATTGGCTCTCATGAGTTCTAAATACAGTTTTAGGTATATCAGTCACATTCATTTTTATTTGGTGATAACATGACCTTAAATCTAACTTAGAAAATATAACAGCTCCATTTAATTCATCTAGCAGTTCATCTACAACTGGAATAGGGGATTTATCCTTAATTGTAACATGATTTATTTGTTATCATCAAAACATAATGTACAATTACGTTTAACTGTATATTGGTTCAACATTCTAAACGAAAACAAAAAAGAACTGAATTTTTTTGGTTCGTCTCGAAAATGTGACAATAAAGAGTATACCAAGGACCAAACAATACCAACGCGAGCTCGACAAATTGCGTCTCATTTTCCCTCATTTTCGCCCCTAGATATAACGGAAGTAGTAGCCATATTTATATATCACAACATTATAGAAAAGTTGATAATCACATAAATGATGTGTATCACAACCAAGAAAAAAAATTAAATTGTAAATAACCTCCGGTAATCGTCCATATAGATCTCACCATCAAGCCCAGAGCATCTTCATGGGCATCGCTGGCTCATTTCTTCTTCGAATGCAACATCTTAATTGCAAATTTGGCAAAAGCTTGAGCAACTTCTGAATCAGCTTCCGCAGGTTGAGCTATTATCTCTCCCACTTTAGTTTCAGCAATACCGACTTTCGCCTCTCCAATTTCTTGAGTAGCAGCCATAGCAGCCTCTTCTATGGTCATACTCCTCGTCTTGGCTACCTTTTAATCTATCTAGAATTTTGTGAGAAATTTAGTGTTATGTGAGATTTTGGAAACCCCACTCTCTAAAGTACTATTCCATCCATTCCTATTTAATTATCCACTACAAAACTACATGAAATTTTGACCGGCCAAGAACTTGTATCAAAATTGTCGAAATGAAATTGTTTAAAAGTTTATCATATAGTTCAAATGTTAAATTTTATGATTACATTTAAAAATAATTATTTTGATAATTTTGATACAAGTTATAAGTCGGTCAAAATTGCACGTAGTTTCATAATGGATTATTAAATGGGAACGGAGGGGGTATTTATCCTTTCTTCCTCACTTGCAACCTTAGTAAAAGCCAAATAATAACAACTGATTAGTTGTTACTCTTTTTCTCTTACGAAGGCTGCAATTGAAGAAGAAAAGATTAATAGTACTTCAGAGAGTGGGGTTCCTTAAATCTAACATAATACTAATTTTCTCACAAAATCCGAGAGAGATTTAGAGTTAGACAAGATGAGGAGTATGAGCCTAGAAGATGACACTATGGCTACTGCTCAAGCAATTGCAGAAGCGGAAGTCACTATTGCTAAAGCAAAAGAGGAAGAGAGAATAGCTTAAGCTGCGGAAGCTGATGCAGAAGCTGCTCAAGCTTTTACAAAACTTGCGATGAAGATGTTGCATGAGAGGGAGAAATGAGCCAATGATGAACATGAAGATGCTCCAGGGTTGATGATGATATGTGCCACGTGTATGGACGATCACTAGAGAAGATTTACAATTTAATTTTTTGCTTGCTTGTGATACTCATCATTTATGTGATTATCAGTTGTTGTGCAATGATGTGATAAATCAATATAATGTCGTACGAATAGCCTAGTGGGCTAGAGCATATACTATCAAATAGGAGGTGTAGGATTCGAGTCTTACAAATGGGGTAGGTGTGAAATCATTCGATCATTCTTAATTAGATTTTAGAAAAAAAGTGACATATAAATATGGCTACTACTTCCGTTATAGCTAGGGGATATGAGACGCAATTGGTCTAGCTCGTGTTCGTCTCGTTTTGTCCTTGGGCTATTCGTTATCGTCTCGTTTTTGTGACGAACCAAAAATTATGTTCGTTGTTGTTTCATTAAGAACATGAAAACTTTGTATTGTTTTCATTTCGTCTCATGAACCAAAGTTTATAACTTATATGAGTTCTATAAATATTATAGATTTAAATAACTCCAATACATATACAGTTAGTTATATACTTGGTACACATATATTTATACTAGTAAAAGTTACCCACGCGTTACGTGTGAGACGGGTAATGACATAAATCTCGTAATATATTTTATTTTTAACATAATATTCAAATTTGTTATCATTTATTATAGTTATGGAAGTTAAAACGAATTGTTAATTAATTTAGGATACATCCGTAATTAGAAAAATATAGCGAGGATAAATAGTTAATTAATTAGATTATGTATATTGGTAATTATTAAAACAGAGTAACGGTATTTTTGGAAAATTTGGGCAAAATTGGACCGTCTAAACTTTTCTTGGGTTTGCTTATATTAATAGTATGATAAATGAATATGTATATATATATAAATGAATGAATAAATAAATATATATATATATATATGTATATATATGTATATAATTTTGAAAAAATGAAATTTCACAAGAGGAACGTGATTGTGATCGTTATCATCTCGTTTCCCCAACAAACACAAGATTCTTATTCTTTATCATTTCATTTAGTAACTGAACAAACCCGAGCGGTAATCTTAGCGAAGAATGTGTTTTTAGCCTAAGTCTTTTATGTTAAACAGTAAAATATAACACTTTGGAAAGTTGTATGTTATGATGGGTTATTTGTGTTTGATAATTCGCGTGATGATCTTTAATTAGTTGAAATAAACAAGTGTTGAGTGTTTACTAAAAAAAATAAAAAAAATACTTAATTGATGAACGTCCACAAAGGGAGGTTGTTCTATGGTTCAACCCTTCACCTAATTTGGTTCAATGCTACCAATATTCAGCTAGGTTTATGATCGAATTATATCTCTTAGATCTAATCGAAAGAAAAGGTAAAAAAAAAAAGTGGAGAAAAGAAAGAGAAGAAAGAAAAAGGGGGGAAAGACAAAAGAAAAGAACAAAAAAATAAGAAAGCATACAAGGAAAAGACGTAGAAAAGAGAAAACAAAAGTTAACCATCCAATTGATTATTGGTTCACTTATCACTGTTTAAATAAAGCGAAATAATTGTTACACTTTATATTTACATTGAATTGATACATTTCATGATATTGCAATTTTTTATTGGTTGAAGATGGGTATTTATGAAATTGACCAGAAGGTTTAAGGATCAAAGATGTAAAAGTTCTTTAAGTACATTAATTCTAGGTAAATTGAAAGTGCAAATATCATTTCTTTTGAATAAAACTAATTAAGGCTCTGTTTGTTTTTTCGGAAAAAAATTTTCGGAAAAAAATTTTTACAAGGAAAAGATTTCATGCAAAACAAATACTTGGTGTTTGGTTGCGTGAAAAAATCTCATGGAAAATCTAAAATATACTTTAAATTTTTTTTAACAAACATAATAATAGAATTTTTTTTACTACTACATAATGTTTAATAATAGATTTTTATAGTATATTTTGTTGTGGTGCTATAATGTATAATAGTATCATAGTAGATTTTTATAATAGATTTGTTATTACTACAATGTTTAATAGTAGATTTTTATAATATAATAATACAAGCATGATGGATGATATAGATTAGTAATAGCTGTGAATATAGAAGCTTGTTATCTCATTTTTAAAAAAAATATTTTATCATCAAAATTAAATGAAAATATTTTATCACCAAAATTAAGTGAAAATATTTTATCATTTTAATTTCCCGATATTTTTCCTTATTTTGAGTTTATACTAAATTTTTCATGGTTTTTTATAACCTTTTTTTATTTTTTGTTTCTAGAGGGATAAAGTGATTGTTTTGGAAGAATAGCTGTGAGTAATTAAGTGCTAATAAAAAGAGAATAAGCTGAAGTCATCTTATAAGCTAGTCTAAAAATAAATATAAAAAGGGCTAATTAAATGAGATGGTGGGTCTGTGCTTTGATCATCAATTAAAATTCCATAATTTCGTTATTGCTGAAGCAATAGAAGGTAATTATTTATGATGGTGGGTCTATGTTTTGATCATCAATTAAAATTTTCCTGAGATCTGGATTCGTTATTATTGAAGAAATTGAAGTTCAATTATATATAGAGAAAGGATTATCGAACAAGATTAACATTAGCAAAGACCTTGTGGGAGAATTGGAGATATCCATAGAGATCAGTCTCCTTAAATTGGTGATAATTAAAGAAGATAACAGAGATGTAGATTTCCCAATCCCCTCGAATTACAGCATTTGAATATTAGTAGATCGAGCAAGAATTGCAGGAATAATCTCTATTAATGGAGTGGTTTGGAGATACATGAATTCTTTCACTAAGATGGTGTCTATATTTTCATCTGTTTTTAGCAGTGTGATGAAATAAAATAAAAAGATGATGAAGAGTTTCGTGTTGAAGATGATTATATAATATTGTATTTAAAAATCAACTACTTATGAAGGTTCTGTAGTTTCGTGTTTTTTCTTTTGGACCCTTCAAGTTAAAATTGTTGTTGTTTAATCATGCAGTTGTTGTTTTGTTGTAATAAGGTCGGAGTACCACTTTAAACTCAATATTAATGAAAATAGTGGACAACCCCCACTTTTAATTAAAAAAAAAAAAGTTACTGTTTTATGTTAAATATGAGCTTTTTTGTAAATAGAGTGAATACTAATAAAAAGTGACCTTACGAGGAACTTATGTTTGAAGTCTGTCCTTGTAGACAATTAGTTGAAAAAAAGTGATCTATAGGTCATTTTCTCATGTTTTAATTTATGTTGTAAATTACCAAAGAGAGTGTCTTTTGGTATATTGCGTAAATGGTTCAAATTTATACTTGGTAGTAGGATAAAAGTTGAGTAGTAGTGCCACAAGATTTTTCTATGAATTTTATTTGTCTCTCGCTTCAAAAGAAAGTTTAATAAAGCCGCCGTGAGTCGCTTTGACTATCTGTAAAACAACTGTTAACTAAAGGAAAAAACAAGTGTAACAGGTTTGCGTACTTTGATCTGGATATGCGGAAATATAAGAGAAGAGAAAATTAGAAATGAGCAAATTTGGTCACAGATGTCCACAAGTAATTGTTCTAGGTCTTCTTCAATTTGGTAATTTGGGTTTCCTAAGTTTAAATCCGGTAGTTTGAGTTTTGGCGCATGTGGCTCTCCATGGAGCCCTGCGGAGTAATGCAACCATCATTCAACTCACTCCACCATTGGGTATGGTTTTCTGATTGTACCAGTCCTTCTCTCTATATTATGTTCCAATTATTTTTCCACTTTTTAACGGAAAATTATATTTGTGGGCAATCTATTCTTTGCTATCACTTGCTCAGTTAATCATCGTACTAGTAAGAGTGTAGTCTGTTGATAATTATTAAACATTTTCTATCAATTATGTATACGGGTTTACCCTTCATAGTTGTACAGTGAGTTAAATTTGTTTTTTATTGTGTTTCGGTTTTCCCTGTGGGTTTATGGATTTGGGATGACGGTTATGGAGAATTGTATTGGTATTATTTTTCAAAAACATGGCAGGGAGGCTTTGGCGCTCACCATACCATATGATTGGTACAGACTGTCTTCGACTTTTGTGGTAGGACAAAAGGTCTCTATTTTCATAGTCTCGCTTAGAACTTTGTTGAGGCAACTTGTGTGTCGGTCTGATCAGCCGCGATGCTTTTGGGGTATCTCATTGGATCTCACTAGTTGTTTTATTTCCTGTTCACTTTTTTCGGTTGAAGCTGAGACTCCATGAAAGTTTTGATTGGTTTACCTGTGTATTTTCTTCTGATTAGATGGATTTGTATTTGTTTAATTTAGAGGTTTTACTTTCGGTGTAATTTCTGTCAATTGGTGTGGTGCAACCTGCGTGTAGGTTGTCGCCAGGTAAGTTTAGATTTACCCATGACCGATCAAGCTGTCATGTTAATCGG
Organism: Primula veris; assembly: GCA_963682055.1. Lineage (NCBI taxonomy): Eukaryota > Viridiplantae > Streptophyta > Magnoliopsida > Ericales > Primulaceae > Primula > Primula veris. The sequence continues at coordinate 21,464,964 of OY821741.1, forward strand.
TCATTTAAGGGCAGTTGTGACTTGTTTTATGTTAAGGCATCGGTACCATTTATTATATATGATACGTTCATTTACCCTATAAAAGAACACTTATCCCTCGAGTAAATTGAGTGTTTGAGTTGAAATCAAGCAAATCGATTTTGCTTTCATGCATCAACTCTAGTACTTTTTCTTCTATTGTTTTACTCAAACAATGACATAGCTATGAACTTCGCTTGTCATCGATCTCTCTTGGTACTCTATTATTTCAAATATAAATTGACACCTCCTTTACATCCCAAATTACAACAAAATAAGCACAATAGTAGAATTATGGATTTTTGAGAATGGTGAAAATCGCAGTATTTTGGGTTCTACAAACAACATGTTTGTATGTTAATTTTGTGATTATTTGATATCAAATCACTGATCTCCACCTTCTCCAAAAACATCTTTAGTCTATAATTTATTGATTCGAAGATATTATCTAATTATTGGCTAGTTGGTGTGTATATTTTTTATGGAACAAGTTGTTTTTTTAGATCATTCGTATCTCAGAGTACCTCAAAAGTAATCTTAAATGTGCATCATACATCATAACAAGTATGCATAAATGATTCAGGACTACAAGATTACATTTTAGAGTTAGTACCTCATGAATAGATGGTCTTACCTGAAATGCGATGAATAACGATCTTTACTCGTATCGACTGCGGATTTAGTTCCATCTTCCTGCACATGAAAATGATATCATCGAAAACAAATAATGTCAAAGGACTTTCTAGTTTCTAAGTATATTATTTTGCACTAGATATCAACTAACTTGAACATGTAACATGAATTGTGAATGATTTGTCAAAAGAGTTTATTTTTAGTGTATAAAAGTAAAATGGAAATGTAGGGATGATAATCATACGAAATGTATATAGTTCGTCACAAATTGCATATAGTTAGTTAAAACTACATAGTTTATCACAAATTGCAAATAGTTTAGTCAAAATTGTTCATAGTTAAGCATAAACTGCTTATAGTTCAGCTTAAAAAACGTATATAATTCAGCTTAAATTGCATATACATCATATTAAAGCACATGTAGTCTACTACAAAGTAAAATTAGTTTCAAATAGGCCAGCAGTCGTTCTTGTTTACAGCTGCAGCGGTGGAAAACATGCGTTTGTTGATCTTACTGATGTCTCCTTGGTGGGGTTTGGTATTGAAGAATTTATCTTGGGTCAAGCAGCTACTACTGCAGCGGCAGCGAAAATAGAGAAATATGAGAAATACTGTCAAGACAATCAGCACAAATTCATACCTTTTACGTTTGATACATTTGGATTTTTAGCTATCGAGTCTGTTGAGATTCTTAGGAGATTGTAGAAAGTTATGAACAGAAATGTGTTGATTGCATATTCGGCTGAATATGTGTTTAAAAGGTTAGGATTTGCTATTAAAAGAATATTAGCAGCGCAATTTGTTACCTGTTTATCTCAAACTCATACGTAATAGTTTTATCACTTTTATTAATGTAAGTACTAATAGGGATGAACCTAAATACATGCCTCATGCACCCATACTTGGGCGCAAGCGCTCATTATATAGCTTACTATCCCATTCCGTGAACAAACCTAAATTAAAACGTCAACCTAACAACTCTTTAAAAAATACGGGTGCATGAGGCATGTATTTAACTAAACTAGTCAAATTCATAAAAGTGGTCCTTAGACCAATAAAAGATATGATGAGTTATTGCAGGTAATGATCCATCAGAGTGGGTTAAACAATAACGATCAAGGACGCGGGAGACGAAGACGGTGGTTTGCTGCCTACCAACGTAACCTCCATCACAGTTCAGACGGAGAGAAAGAGATGACACGAACACATACATATATATATATGGTAAAAAAAATGGATGTACATATGTGTCGCCAACGACAGTGGCGTTGCTGCAGTGACAGAGGGATACAGAGATCGTTGTTCACCGCCAATGGTTTCCGTCGTCCAGCACCGATCGTCGTCGTCACCGCCATGTCAGATCTACATATATACTATGTTTGTATGTATACAGTAAATATATATACATATAGAAATAGAGATGCGAGGTGAGAAGGGGCGATGAGAGACATCTTCGTCGTCAGAGCTCCACCACAGTCTGCTGCCACGACACTATTTATGTATATAGAGAGAGACCTCTACGTGTTGTTGGTAGAGAGATAAGTAAAATTGGTTAATGATCCCAAAAAAGGATTTGATACATTTATATATTTTGATTAGCTGGTATTAAAATCAAATTAAAATGTTTGAAAATTTTATTTTATGCTCATGAACAATAGAGGTGGTAATAAAACATAATAATTCTGTCAAAGTGGTACCGACTCCAATTAATTCACTCGTCGAGCATTGGATATTACTATACTAGTAATCGTGTCCCACATGTGGATACAAATATGTGGATAATAAATAAATAAAAATAGTATAAGAGGATAAGAATTAAAAGAATGTTTGGTTGTTAAAGAGTGATAAATAATGTTATTAGTTATTACTTTTTATATTTGTTTTATGTGAGTATGATATTACTGTAATTAATAAAAAAATATAGGGGTATTTTAAAAAAAAATGGCTAAATTGGTGAGTTTCATTTGACTTATTATAATAGAATGATTAAATGATCCATTCTTTATAATTGTTTAATCATATATCTTACTATTACTTTATGTGAAGAACTCTTATGAAGTCTTGAAACAACTAATAACTAAAAGACCCCTATAATTATAGAAATTACAAAAATAACAAATACTTAACTGCTCCATGATTTAAAATTTAAAATAAGAAAAAATAACTTCTATTTCTCTTATCTAATCTAACGTTTAATAATTAAAATCATAAACTATCATCATTATTTCTCTCTTTTCTCTTCATCTCTCCTGAAACTGGATTCCACTTTATTTTCATTGAAGAATTTGTTATCTCTCCTACAGATACTATTTTAATTGTTCCTTCCTTCGTCAAAGATTCTACCATAACGGGTTACATATATTTTTTTTGGATTCACTACCTATCGGGTGGACAGGTCCGCTAGTATATATATATATATATATATATGCATGTATATATATGACCCCAGAAAAAATCATATTGTATCTCTTAGGGTAAGTTTCTAGCATAAATCTGGATCTATATGGTCTTTTTTTTGTCCTATCTGATTTTAGAGTGAATCATGTAATATATATATTGTACGTTCTCATGGGATTGTTGGGTTTTTCTGAATTAATAAAAGAAAATATGAAGCATATAAGAGATTTTACTGTACCAGTACATGCGGAATATATGAAGTGTATAATTGAAATATCAGATTTTGCTTTAGAGTGGAGCAACAATGTTTCCTTAACATTTTAATCGGTCAGAACTTTTGCAAGGTAGAAAGTCTATGAGTTGTGGGAGCAAGAAGAGGCGGCCGAGTAGGGTTTTGTAAATGTTACCCAATACACTGTTTGGATTTATATACTAAGAGATGGTCGATATTGGTAATTACATCGTTCGCCACGTATATGAATAAGATTTAAATTGATTTTATAAATCTTACCATTTACGCTCTCAAAAAAATAAGTGCAATTCTCATTAGGTGCACAACCTCTACACAGCTGTTTGAATTGTTCAATTTTCTCTCAATCACTTACATCACCGTATAATAGTCTACAGAGAGTACACTTTACCGACTAAGAAGAGAATAAAGAACTCTTGGTCAGGCCTAGACTGACTTGTAACAGTTTCTTTTATCAGTAATAATAATATTCAGTTTGGAATCTATTTGTGACGTTATATACTATTCAATCTACTTCTCAGATTATCTTACGGCAGATTACCGTGAACTTTATTGCTTCAATACGAGGTCGACTGGCAAGAGTTTGCCCAAATATTAAGGGGTATGTTATTCAGAATTTCGTGAAAATCTTAAATCTCTTAAATCATTACTCACAACCATGAAAACACAAATCAATTCATCGAATTATATAATCAAGACATTCATTCTTACATATATTTTCTTTGAAGATAATGGTTAGTATTTGAAATACTCCTTCCATTTCAAGATCTTTGTCACCACAAAATTATGTGCAAATTTGACCGGCATGAAACTCATATAAATTATCGAAACAGAAAATTTCAAAAGTTAACCATAATGATAAATGTTAAACTATGTGATTCATTTTTAAAAAATTTCATTTCGACAATTTAAATATGTTTAATTTTTTACGGTTAAAATTACACATAATTTCTATTGGACAAATATTTTGGAACAGAGAGACTACATAAAAAGTATTTGGAACATATCCTTCTATATAGTACGAAACCACTCACTAAGTATGTTTAAGATAGTAACTAAACTAAACCATTTACTGTAGTAATTGAAATATAGACATTATGGGTGGTAGTTTTTATCGACTTTTACCAATGCCGCTTTTCGAGCCGGACCAATCAAGTCAGTACCAAAAATTTGGTATACCGACATTACGGTACGATACAACCGAACCGATCTTTGAAAGTCGGTTCGGTTTCGGTATTCGTTTGGTAAGTTCGGTATGGTACCGATTCAAACCGAAATATTAAAATATAATATATAGACAAATAAAATAAAACACTTATATACACTTAATTATTAACGTTGTTATAATATACTTATATTACTTTTTTTAGTGAATATTTATAAATTTTACTAGAAATGTCTAGTAATATTTACTCTTTTATGAAAATAAACCAGAAACGTAACAATAATATATATTTTTAATCTACTATTTCTGAAATTTTATACTATGTTTTTTTCTCAAATCGTACCATTTTTTTATTATCACTTATAAACTCTAAAGTTTGGTATAAAACCGAAACCGAACCGAACCAACCGAATAGTTTGGTATACCGAAAGTTCGGTATACCGAATTTTTTGGTTCGGTAATGGTATAAAAATTCTCAAACCAAGCTACTTTGGTACGATATCGGTATGTAGTCAAAAAATTCGGTACCGAACCGATGTCACCCCAAATAGACATTACCAAAATGATTGATCAAAAAATTATGAGATACATACTGAAAGAATTTTAGAAACATACACAAACAGTGGCAGTAAACCGCCACGACTTTAACAACTTCATTTTTTATTTATGAGACTAAAAGTAGTGATTCAGTGTACAAATAGACAACCTGATACTGTTTAAGCCCAAAAAAAAAAAGATACGGATGATTTGGCTCTCCGGGTCATATGAAAACAACTCTATGTTCAAAGCGGGAGTAGAATGTTGCATCACAAGATTGCCATTCCTCTCACATCCCAACAGCCTCACACTCCGACCAATGGAAGGAAGATCATCCACCTTAAGTTTCATTGTCTACGACTTCTCGTTTTGGTTCAAAACCCACATTTCGAACCATTTAACATCACGACAGACTGTCAACGCAAGCTTTCCTTTCACATCATGGATTCGCCAATAAGGCCTATAAGCCCTAAAAATTTCATCAGGGCAATGTATTACCCGAAACTTATAGCCATCCATATCAAAAGAAACAACACAATGAATATCACTACGACCCTTCCAATAAAAAACTTCATTTATAGCCACAGGTATGTTATCAAATTGACATATACCTACACGGGTGACAAGCCCACTCATATTCACCTCGATTTCTGTCCAAATATTCGTGTTCATTGAATATACCTCAGCACGGAAACCAACTTCTAAATTAATGATTCTGAAAAGCTTATAATCATTTTCATGTAATTCAAACCCAAAAGTTGCAAAATCTAATTCCACTTTCGGCAAAATAAACCCCAATATATTTCGAATTCGTCCCGTGGTTGGGTTGCATATACAAATATCGGAATTATTTATTGTCGCACAAACTAAACCGTTACAAACAGGGGCGGAGGGAGTTAAGGACCAGAAGGCAATTAACATAAAAATACCCTATAGCTATTATTAATAAAAACATACACTCAAAAGTTAAATTATTAAAAACATATCATTAATTAATAATTAATAAAAAACAAAAAATATGATTTATCCCTCCCAATCTCTTTTCTCTCTCTCTCATCCTCTCACATTCTCTCCAATCTCTCACTCCTTCCTCTCTCTTTCCGATCTCTCTCATCATCCTTCCTCTCTCTTTCCGATCTCTCTCATCATCCTCACTCTATTTTTTCAATCTTTTTCTTCTCATCTCTCTCTTCGATTCCTCTTTTCCGTTGAGATTGAGACGGACACATCTATCGAAATGGGCGGCGAGTGTGTACAGCGAGGTTGAAAATTCGAGATTGATGTCGACGGAGTTGCGATCGTCGAATGAGAGACCCATGACGGCAACATGATAGTTCGAGATCGGAGGACGGGTAGGAGTTGGATTTCTTAATTAGTGTATAATATTAAAAAATAACTGTTTGAATTACGTGAATTAAATGTATGGAGTTGAAAATTATGTATATAAATTATGTAAATTGGGGTATGTAATTTGAAAATAAAGGTGAACTCTACGAATCAGGATATGAATTTTTGAAATAACAGTATGAATTTTTAGAATAAGGGTATGAAAAATACAAATTAGGGTATGAACTTTTAAAATAAGGGTAGAAAAATATACAAATTAGGGTATGAAATTTTGAAATAAGGGTATGAACTTTTAGAATAAGTGTATGAAATATACAAATTAGGGTATGAACTTTTGGTTATATTTTTGTTAATTAGAAATTTTTGGGTATGTTTTTGTTAATTTAGTTTTAAAAGTATTATGTTTTGTTAATTTATCATATTAGGAAACTAGAATGCAATGTAATTCTAACTTAATTACTGCTTGTAAATTAAATTTGAGAATATGTGCTAACGACCGTATCACTTCTCGATAATTTTCTATTTTATTTACAGAATTGTATATTGATATTGTACCAGTGGTTACTTAGTTAAATTTGATTATCCCCCATTTACATAAAATTTGGTCATTGATTAGATCATAACTTAGTTTATTAACTTCAAAATTATGTACATTAATGTTTTTCACGATTGTTATAGGAATTTTTCTATACGTATAAAAGTTTTGGCTCAACCAACTTTAATACAACAATACACCTATTTTAGATTATATTTTAATTAGAAAAATAAGAATTATATACCTACTCGGATATTGGTAACATTTTAGTTCTTTTTGTGCTACAAATGATAACTTGAGAAATGAGTTTAAATTACGAGTTTGAAAATATTGTAATAGTTTTGACACAAATTTAACATTGTTGTGTGACATATTAGCTCGGTATATATATATATATGAGAGACAACAAGACGAAGTGTTTATTCATTAATATGAGTGTACAGAGAGATTCATCAAGAGACCCCTGATCCTCTTTATATAATAGAGGGTAGGGTTACATATGCTAGGAAAACCCAAGATATGCCCAATAGAGTAAGGCCCGAGAAGGTCAATAATATCCTACAAGACACCCCCTTTGGACGTTTTGATTTCTTCGTCTTCATGCTGTCGATGTGAGTCGAGTTCATTCGTAGTGCTAAACACATAAAAACCTTATGGCCGAAAAACCCAGTGTGGGACAAAACCGGTGCCTAGGAGAAATTGTGTAGCCGAATGATATAGACCGAAATATCATGTAAGTAACTAACCACAAAACAGCGTGCCTTATCAAAACCTTGCCGGAGCAAACACAATGGGAAAATCTCTGATCGAAGGAAAAAGAGTGCAACAATTGTAGTAGTAGGGATCAACCACAAAACAGGTACCTCATCAAAACCTTGCTAGAGTAAACCCAGTGGGAAAAATTCTCTAGTCGAAGGACAAAAGAGTACACAGTGGTAAGAAGTATACAACATGATACTCCCCCTAATTTCGGCAATTTTAAGTGAGATATGATAAGAACGTGTCTCGCTAAAAACATTGTCAAGGAAAATCCGGTGGGAAAAAAAACCTTGGTCTAAGGACAAAAAGAGTACACGAGTATGCGACTGGATGCTCCCCCTCACTTGCACACGACAGGGTGCGACAATTTCGACTAAGTAGTAATTAGTGCAATAAGCATTCACCTGGATGCTCCCCCTCACTTGCACACGACTGGGTGTAAATATTTCATATTCCAAGAAAGAGTACGAGCATTCGACTAGATGTCTCATTTACTTGCACACGACTGTATGCAAGAAAATATAACATGAAATAAAACGAGCATTCGAAAGGATGGTCTTAAACTTCATATGTGAAGATTTATTTCGAACGATAAATGCTAAATAACATAATGTATTCATGTCTCTCTTAATCGATAACAACAAGTTGTCTTCTATGACAAGTGTATTATCTGGATCGTGAGACAGAGCATATGTAATTCAAATATGGCTAATACTAGCTTGAAACCATACACTCTCTAGTCGTCTCATAGAGCATGAGATCAGAGTGATTCGTTTGGAGTCATTCCAAGACCTCCAAGATATCGCCTTATTCCTAATGGTAAAGACATACCATGTTAGTAAACAGCATCGGTATAACCGAAAAAGGGTTGCGTTAATTCGAGTATCGAAGGGGGTAGGTACACTCGATGACGCAAAATGGGATAAGACAAGCCCTCATCCATAGTGACCTTAAGGTAATGGAAAAATGTCTTTTATGCCATTTCGATGGCAGCGTGTTAGCGCGATGCTGTGTCAAGCTATACCATTCACAGCAGACGAGATGTTCGTCCTAGCACATTATACCAAGTACAATAATGCGCTTATTGTACTTAGATATGAACATCATGGTTCAATATCTCTTCATCATCACATAAGGAACGGACTGGGTCTATATCAATGTCTAGTGATCGAACGATCATGGGAGAATTTGACGACTTAGCGTCATGATGACTACAACGTCATAACACCTTCTGGGTGTAGTCTGAATCATGGACTTAGATTCAATCTTTACGGGACTCGATCATCAGGCCGAGTCACTACCGTGTCTTCCCAAGATCCTTCATCTCGAAGGAAAATCCAAAAGTGGATCGTATAATAAAAACATGCAAGGGCATAATACTTGTTCTAGTATCCCAAGCTGATCAAGTACACACTTAGGCGGGTATACCACATCCGCTCGGATTATATTAATCTATATAGTGAACGTCTCGGTCAATTGAGATCGTGTTCCGTGGTCAGAAACTACTTGATTTAAGCACATGAAGTCCACATGGACCTTCATCTATATCTCTTTGTCTAAATTCTCATAGAGATAAAACAGTGACCACAATCACATGCTGCATAATCAGTTTTTGGGAAACTACCAAACTGATAAAGTATGGGACCATTATAACGTCCATTACGAGGAAATCAACCATCTCCAATATGTGAGAGAAGTCTTGCGCTACTAGGCGAGCATTTTACAATCTCATTATTCTCATCACTTTTCCTTACAAATAACCAAATAAATGAACTAGTTTAACATTGGTGGTGTTGGAGATACAGGTCTGAACACACTTTCGCTAAGGATTCTACTTGGATTGCAAGTTTCCATTAGTGAAGTCTATTCTCCGTTGATTTCAGGCAACGGTACATGGTTCCCTATCATAATTTGTTCATATTATCAGTCGTCACCGAATATATGAACAAGTAATTAATGGCAGTCTCGTTTCGCTTCAATATCGTCTAAGATATCATGATTGACAGATATTTCGAAATTCTTAGGATGAGGAGGAAATCACACATCTCCTTGATCCTTTATAATCTCGTGCGACAAACGAGTTTCAGTTCACCACCTCTGGGGCTGAACGAATTAAGAACCGGTCAACTTTCTCGTATCTTGGAAAGGACGACAGACTGACGGTCGACGACAGCGCCCTTTGCTTGGCGGGTTCGGCCAAAGCAACGTGTTACGACTAGAACACGGCATCCGACAATGACGTCTATCCTTGCAAGCATTTTGCAGCAGGTATAAATGATATCGTGACATCTCATAAAGTCATTAAATGCGTTTGTCATTTAGTTAGACTTGAGGGAGTCTATGCACTTACTTATCACTAGTGCAGTTTTGGGGATCAAGCTAAGACTGAGTGGGTTATGCCACGTTATTTCATGTCGTTCTTTATCAACGGTAACGTGAAAATCTCCCCCTAATGATGGGGAGAACAGTCTTAGCGATGTCACTTTCGCATATCATGCGGTAAAGAGATCGCTTGCCAAGGTTACTCTATCAAATAATATGCAGGAGATTCATAATCGACTTATGTCCCCTTCAGAGGTCCATATTTTGAACGCTATAGCTGCTCAATCAAAATATTAATTAATCACTCTAAACACGAGTTAATATGAGACTTCTGGCTCATAACCAGTGACCAGCTGGTACGCATATGGTTTTTGAATGTCTATGGGCCTCATGACGGACCAATGCAGTAAAATATCATAACCCCACACGGAAATATAAATCTTAGTGCGCAAGACCAAGAAATGCGTGCAATCATTTGCAGTTGCATCATCAAACTTTTCGTGAGTCCATTTGGGTCTGAACATAATCGACAAGATGTTCAATTTCAATTTCCAAACTCAAGTAATTCAAATCAAAATTTCGATTTTTACTCTTCGGAATTATCAAGTCGATTAGACTTTTCAGGATAATCCGGATCATGAGCCATCAACTTAATGATAGGGTTAAAAGTTTGGGAAATGCTGCATTTCTGTGGACAACAATAATCATGTGACGTTATTGTCGATGCATCAATCATAACCATTTATATTTATGGTCCGTCTTATGGTTGGATAAGTCCACAATAACTCCTTCAATTTTTTACAAGAATTCTACGAGTTCATTTCGTGATCTTTACACATACTAGCCTTTCAAAGTGAGCATTAGTGGCATGAATTTCGGATTAATCACGAAATATATCCTCAAAGAAAATCCAAATGCGATGCGATTATAAATCAAGCATCATCTTTTGACCCGGTAATATCTCATCTGATCAATGCCACAATATCAAAATGTTTTGATCAATCGACGACGGGCGAATGATAATATAGGCAATCATGTCCTAGCATCTAAATCTTTTATCAATCGACGACAGGCGAAATGATAAGTTAACTTTAAATGCTTTAAAAAAATGTGATAGCAACCACTTGAAAGACATTTCAACTCCTCTAAAATACGTTTTTGAGTGGAGGCTATGTAAAGAAATTTCATTTCTTTCATGAGCTATTACCAGATAACACTGGTTTTCTCGAATATTTTATAACTCAACAAGGTACGGCAGGACCTACATGAGTATAAGACCTCATATTTGACAAATCAATTTGGTTTTACCAAAGATTTTAATTTGGAACGACATGTCCAGAATCGTTGTCACTGGGTACTCTTTTACGCAAATAGTTGATGAAATTATGTGGTACACTGTTATCCACTATTTCTAAAAAAAATCAATTACCCCACAAGTATTGTCTAAAATTTCATAATTTAAAGTTTTGTCACATTTGTCAAAGGAATTTGCTCAAAACACTTTAAATTATTTCAACAAATTTCGTAAAACAGTCAAAACATAATACAAAAGTATGTCCAAATGGAAAAATCATAATCCAAATGGAAAAAAAGATAATACAGATGAGCGAAAAAATGGCTCAATGATTTATCAAAATCAATAAAGAAAGGTACCAAACTTATTTGAGCCACAAAATCGAGGGTCTCAAGAGTTTCATTTCAGTTATCTTTAACCACATTAGCATCGGTTTTTTCACCTTTATAATAGTTTTAAACTATTTAAGGAGTAACCGTGCATGACATTTGTCTTTATATCATAGAGTTGCCTCATTGAGCATTACCTCTTACTTTGTGACAACGGGCGATATTGTTCCTTTCAATTACTGTCTTGGAGCCATAGGTTTTCGATTTTGACGATTGTCTAAAATTTCTCTTGGCTAAGCGATTCATCGGGATCGCGACAGTTCGAGACAAATAACACTTGTCTCGGTTCTCGATTCGTGGAAAAAAAATGTACACGAAGAGGATTAATATCGGGCAAACAATTCACCATTGACCCAATAACAGATGGGCGATAAAGGAACATGGTGAATATAAATTCACGATACTGCTTATGAATACAATTTTCAAGCTAGTATTTTTGGTGAATGATTGCTCCAATATGTCAATTTCAGACATTTTTTCACCATAGACGTCATCACGTCTCAAATGTGACGACGGAATAAAATCAACGCCTTAGTATTCATCCTGATGGTAGCAACAAACTCGTGTTTTACTCATCAAAGATGGCATCCAAAAAAAAATTTCGGCATCACATTTTCACACATCAGGATGAGTAACATGTGGTGACGGATTAAAATCAACGTTTAAACAGTCATTTTGCAAGTATGTTTTTACGATTTTTCTCATCATATATGACATCCAACATGTGTAGGGAGTTCTGGATTATTTATCATATAAAACGACTGGTTTATATGTTTATAGTTTGCACAAGCACAAACGTTTTTTTCGAAACAATAGGTTCGAAAACATTAGTTTTGCTTCTCATGTGAATTAGTTCTCATTGATCGAACGACAGGTCGATACAGAGACACCAATTCGGCGAAACATACATCACTATATAAACACACTCGGAGAAATTATTATTTAGTCAACCTCTTTCGGTAGCTCTACTTGAAAAACGACCAGGAAAGACGGTGAGGGTGGAGGGCACGAATGCCACTTAAAACTCAACCTCATTAGGATATCGACTTCCGCCTATATCTTTCCTAGATATCATATCCAAATAGGTGAGCCTAGTTAGGGAAGGTTCATAATTTTTCCAACTTACATGTGAAAATATATGATTTCGCAAATTACCATATTTTACACATGACAGTAAATAAATATTACATGGCAGTGATCAATTATCTAGATTGTACCTGTTTCATGATTAACTAACATGGCAGTACATATTTCCTTATAAGGAAATCAAATTAACGCTATCAATCTAGATAATTATTTACCAATTTTACACTAGCAATATCTAAATTAATATTATACAAATCTATTGCTTTTATGTGTAATTTATATACATGGTAACTAAATCATGCATGTTAGTAATATATTTTATTTACCAATTAATTCTATATATGGTTATTTTTTAACATGCAAAGTGGTTAAATTTACATGAAAACATATCAATTTATTCAATTAATATGCAATTTTTTGTTCACTTGCCTTTTTAATAAATATATATATGCATTTGGGTGAATATTTAGACCGAATATTGACTTTTATAACACATATATATTGTTTTTATACATGTAATATACTACAGGGACTATCCGTATAATTTCAGCAAACTATATATCTATTTACAGCATTATTACAGCTTCAGTCCATAATTTCAGACAAGTTTCAGTTTAGTCTTTTAGTAATTAACATGCACGGTCAATAGTTTCAGCGAATTACAAAACATTCATACTATTTTCAGTTTTTTACAGATTTAAGCCAACAGATTAATACATGTTTTACAATTACATGATTTCCAATTTACAACCCGATTATATGTCTTTTACTGGTTTTTTTTTTATTTATGAAAATACAATTTTACAGTACACGATACATATCACATATCAATAGGCTTTTATAGACAGTTTGATCATGTTTTAGTTATCCATACAAGTAACAAATTCTAATACACATGGATTATATACTACAGTATATTTATCATGTTTTAGTTATCCATAAAATAATACGTGCGATCATATATATGGAATAAATTAAGTTTTGAATTCGGTATCTTACGCACGGTATGTTGGTGAATGTCGATATAGCAAAATCCTAAAAATCAGGATAAATCTCAAGATTTATAGATATCCAGTATCTGTGCGTTTACCAAAAATATCCAATATCCGCGAGCGTATATCGTAGTCTCTGCGAGCAAAGTGTTGATAACGTGTTGTGTGACATATTAGGTCGGTATATATATATATATATATATATATATATATATATATATATATATATATATATATATAACAGACAACAAGACGAAGTGTTTATTCATTAATATGAGTGTACAGAGAGATCCATCAAGAGACCTCTGACCCTATCTATATAATAGAGGGTAGGGTTACATATGCTAGGAAAGACAAAGATAACCTCAATAGAGTAAGGCCCAATAAAACCAATAATATCATACAACAAATATTATGATGTCTTATAAATACATAAAACTACTTGGCAACAGTAGGGTACAATTCATTTTAACAAATAGAAATTGAGCTATTTTTTCGTATTTTGCTTTGATATTTTTGTTATGTCATTCATTTTCTTGAGAACCATGGCATAAATAATTGAAAATCACATAGTTCTAGTTTCGGTTGTAGTGATTTCATTTATTCTGTTATATAAAAGAAAATAGAAAACCTAATGGAGCACAACTTTTCTTTCTAAACAAATCAAATTTTTTCCCATCAATAAACAATACAATTTGTTATATATGTTATTTACACTTCCAACAGTTTATGTTTTTCGAAAGTGTACGGCCCCTCGGCATAATTCCTGGCTTTGCCTCTGGTCGCAAATGCCTAAAACATAAGGATAATCCTGAAATCAGAAAGTAGGATCATGGTTGTCAATTTTATCCCTAAACCGCAACCACATACTATGAGATGTTAACAAATCGTCGGTGACAAGTACAGAGGTGAGGGTGAGATTAGGGTTTCTATTAGACATTTTTTTGGTGTTTTTTGATGAAATTAGGATTTTGGATGAGTGCGTACTATGTTTTGGATACAGATTTGAATCGGAGCAGTGATTTCACAGGAAATCTCAGTAATTATATCGATAGGGAGATCGGAGTTTATACTTACCGCGGAATTAGATGCTTGACTAATAACGTTCATAATTTATTGCAATTGATAATAAATTTTCAACTCTTTCCGAGATTGAATAGATGAGAGATAGAAAGAGTAGCTAAGAAGAAATGAATAAGAGCGAGTGACATATATTTACGTGTGGTTTTAGACTTGATGTGTATTTTATTCCAAAACTACATTACGTGTGGGTTTAGAGATGAGATGACCAAATAAATAACTATGCAATACCGCAACCGCACAATAGAAAATATTGGAGATAGCTACGATATACTTTAAACATTCTCTTAAGTTGTAATACCCCTATTATTTTAAATTAAGAAATTGTAGTGTTTTGAAAAACATAAATGGTATTTAGTATCCCTTAAAAGTGGTCCAATTATATTTAAATTCACATTCAAAATAATTTTTTCTTCTTCTTTTGAAAGGTAAGTTTTGTATTAATAGAACTCGCTAACTTATCCATTTCACCAGCCGGAATAAGCTTTAAAAATTAAACTCCGGCCAGAAGCATTAAGCTTTATGGCCAGTTCATAAAGAGTAACCTCGTTTTTATAGTCATAAACCAACTAAATTATGGGCATAACGTAATGCCCTTGCTTAACAAAAAAAAATAGTAGTATCTTTATGATGGGTGAGCTTAAACATGAAATAAGAGCGCGTAATCTGTATATTTAACGATAAAACTTGAAACAATCCTACATGAAAAACAGATCACCTAGTTTTATGTAATGAGTTGACATGGGATTCAAAGCTCCATACAACAATTGAATTAACTCTTGAAAAAACCATGTTTAACATAATAGTTTCCGAATGGTCATGAGACTATTTTTGAGTCAAGATTCCAAATGACAGCCGTTATCTTTTGGCACCATACTCAAGACGGTTGAGTAGATGGTATGACAAGGTTCGTAACGGTATGTCGCATGACCTATTCGGAGAATGAGAGTGAATGGAAATTGGCGTCAAAGAATGGGGTTGAGAATGAGAAAAACTCTTAATGCTGGAAAATGGGTTTAATAAAGATAACTCATTGGAAATCGTCCCATATTGGAAAACGAAGAGTCATTTTTATAATATATATACAAACCTATCTCTTATTGATATTAAGTAGTGTGTTCACATACACATGTGTGTATTGTGTACCACACACGCACTTGCTTGTCGGCGCGCTTGCTCGTCGGGAAAAGCGTGCCTGTTTGGAAAAAACGTGCTTGTTCGGGAAAAGATTCCAGCAAAGCTGTAACTGTTGAAATATGAATTCATTGCAAATTTAATACTGCAGTTTCGAATTTCGAAAACTGACAGTAGTTGAATGACTTTAATGGCTGAGATACTCAGCCAGCCTATAAATAGGCAGACCCCCCACGGGTCAAAAATAACATTTCTGAAATAAAACACAGCAGCATATATAATCTCTCCAAATCAGCATTACATTTTAGTCAGAGAGAACTGTTTCGAATTTCGAAAACTGACAGTAGTAGAATGACTTTAATAGCTGAGATACTCAGCCAGCCTATAAATAGGCAGAACCCCCACAGGTCAAAAATAACATTTCTGAAATAAAACACAGCATCATATATAATCTCTCCAAATCAGCATTACATTTTAGTCAGAGAGAGCCATCCACCAACAGCTCGACCTTGACTCGTCGCCAGTTTCCGGCGAGTCATTCGAGACGTTGTACATTGGGATGGAAGCGCCAAACATAACCAGAAACCTCAAAGGTGGTTAGGCGAATATCAGTTAAGGGCAGACTGTTAAACAGTCGCATCGTCTATTTATTTTCCTGCATTTTTATTCCGTCTTTACATTTCTGCAATTTTATATTCTGTACATTTCAATTCTGTAATTTATTTTCCTGTTCTGTAATTTTATTTTAGTCCTTTTTCTTTTCTGTAATTTCTATTCTGTTCTGTAATTTACTTTCCAGTCCTTTAATTTTATTTAATTCCAGAAACAGTTTAGCAGTTTAGTAATTATACTACTCTGTCTGGCAGTTTTGTTTAATTACAAACCAGTCCAGCAGTTTAATAATTTATATTAATCTGTCTGGAATTTTAATTAATTGTATTTACTTTCTACAAGTGTCGGAATTTGTAATAGAGTCACATTCCATTATAGAAATAAAATTGTTTATTTCTTTTTATTCCTTGCACTTTAAATGATTGCTTTTACGTACACAAAAACAAACAATCTTAACCGATATAATTTAATTTTTGTTTGTGTACTGTTTTATTTTAATTTTTAAATTAAAAAGGAATAGTGATTCTTCCGCTACAATTCTGGTTTTAGAATATTTGTAGCAAAGAAAAATTCCTATAATTGTTTTAGTCTGATTTTGGTATTTGTACCGTTCTCGAGAAAATACCAACCAGTTTGGTATTTGTTTGAATTAATTTATTTTTTATCTTAATTCTTTTACAAAAACCAAGTTTTCTATACTTGGTGTTTTGTTCAAGAATATTCAAATACGCGTATCTTATAGTATTTTGGTTGTCTTTTCAGAAACCGAAAGATGACGAACAAAAATATCTCTGATCCCATTGTCCATTCGGTGAGTTCGCATGACATAGTGGTTGGTGGGAATGTCCATAACACTACGGGCGATGCAAATGTGAGGGCTGACGCTCAGGCGCATGCTACGGTGGCTGCGGCTGCGGCCCAAGCTGATGCTACGGCCAAAGCTGCGGCTGAGGCTGCGGCAGCGGCCAAGGTTGCAGCTGCGGCTGCGGCCAAGGCTATAGCTCCGGCCATGGGCAAGGCATCGATGTGTTCGGCTATACCTGTTTTGCCGACCTCTCATCTGGAGAAGCCGGAAAAGTTTAGAGGTGACAACTTCAAACGTTGGCAGCAAAAGATGCTGTTTTATTTAACCACCCTAAACTTAACCCGGTTTCATAAGGAGACTGCTCCCGTCCTAACCAAGGACGATCTGGACGAGAAGTTGTTCTCGGCGGTTGAAGCATGGAGACATGCCGACTACCTATGCCGGAACTATATCCTTTGTGCTCTAGATGACACCCTATTCAGTGTTTTCGAGCCCAAAGCAACTGCAAATGAGCTTTGAGAGACTCTCGAAAAGAAGTACAAGGTGAATAATGCTGATGCAAAGAAATTTGTGGTCACGGACTTTCACGAGTACATGATGACGGATAATAGGAGTGTCATTGAGCAGGTTGAGGAGCTACAGCTCATATACCATCGCCTTGATACTGAAGGGCTAGTTATCAATGAACACTTCCAGGTGGCTCTCATGATTGAGAAACTGCCACCATTATGGAAGGAGTTTCAGAACTACCTAAAGCACAAGCGGAAGGCAATGAGTCTGGAGGGGCTCATAGAGAGGTTGAATATCGAGCAGAGGAACTGCCGTTCTAGAAATAAAGGCGGTATTGCTAGTAGCTCGGTGGCAAAAACCCATGTGATTGAGGCCACGCGTGTCAAGGGAAAACGCCCTAACAACGCAGGCAGTGCTGTTGCTGTAAAGAAATTTGTGGGAACCTGCTTTGTGTGTAACAGGACCGGTCATCGTGCCGCGGACTGTTATGACAATAAACGCATTGCTAAGCCCAAACCCCCATCGATGAACTTTAAGGGCAAGGGGAAGATGAGGACTCCAGCTCAGGCCAATGTGAGTAGAGGATGGCATGCATCTCTTTGCAGTGGTCTCCGAAGTGAACCTTGTGGGAAGCAACCCCAAGGAATGGTGGGTAGATACCGGCGCCACGAGCCACATCTGCTCCAACAAGTGGATGTTCAAGACCTACGAGGCGGTGGTTGGTGAGACCTGCTTCATGGAAAATTCTGCTACTTCCAAGGTGGAATGAAAGGGGTAAGTGGTGATTAACCTGACCTCAGGAAAAGAGCTCACGCTGACTGGGGTGCTCCATGTACCAGATATTCACAAGAATCTGGTTTGAGGCTCGGTTATGGTGAAGGAGGGTTTTAAACTAGTTTTTCAATTCGATAAAGTTGTAATCACAAAGAATGGTATTTTTGTAGGCCGTGGCTATATGACCAACGGTATGTTTAAGTTAAATATATGAACTCCAGGTCCTAAGGCTGAGTTCGCTAATAAAGGTGCTAAGGCTGAGGACAGTACGAGTAATGTAATGACTATTGCCAAGTTGGCCAATAATAATATTTCAGATTCTGCTTATATTTTTGAGTCATTTCATTTGTGGCATGGTAGATTAGGGCATGTGAATTTTAATTCTATGAAGAAATTGATATCACTGCAACTAATATCAAACTTTGTTTTTAATAAACAACATAAATGTGAAATATGTGTTGAAGCAAAGTTAACGAAATAATCGTTTCAACATGTTGAACGAGATAGTGAACCTCTTGATTTGATTCACACAGATGTGTGTGATTTGAAATTTATTCAAACAAGAGGAGGTAAAAGATACTTCATAACTTTTATAGATGATTTTACTAGATACTGTTACATTTACTTAATGAAAAGTAAAAGCGATGCAGTAGATATGTTCACTCTATATAAAACTGAAGTAGAAAATCAACTCAATAAAAAGATTAAAATATTGAGGAGTGATAGAGGCGGCGAATATGAAGCGCCATTCGCACAAATATGTGCGGAAAGTGGCATCATTCATCAAACCACAGCTCCATACTCCCCGGAGCAAAATGGAGTTGCGGAGAGTAAAAATAGAACGCTCAAGAAAATGATGAATGCGATGTTGATAAGTTCTGGATTACCCCAGAACATGTGAGGGGAAGCATTGATTTCCGCTAACTATGTTTTGAACAAGTTACCACATAAGAAGCGAGACAAACCACCATACAAATTATGGAAAGGTCATCAATCTAGCTATAAGAAGCTGAGGGTTTGGGGATGTCTCGCTAAGGTCCTAATCTCCGCTCCTAAAAGGATGAGAATTGGTCCGAAGACAGTGGACTGCGTGTTCATTGGATATGCACAAAATAGCAGTGCGTATCGGTTTCTCGTACACAAGTCGGAAAATCCCGATGTGCACGTAGATACGATAATTGAAAGTCGAGAGGATTCTTTCTTTGAGGACATCTTTCCCCGTAGAATGCCAACACCTGTACAGACTCAAAAGTTGAACAATGATGGAAATGTGGGGGCAAGTGAACCGTTAGAGAAAGAAGAAGAGGAATAGCCTCGACGAACCAAAAGGGCGAGGAAGGAAACTTCCTTTGGGCCTGATTTCGTAACCTTCATGATAGAAGGTGAACCGGTGACATATCAACAGGCTATGTCAACACCAGATTTCCAATATTGGAAAGAATCAATCAATAATGAGATTGAATCGATTATGCAAAACCACACTTGGGAACTGGTGGATCTTCCGCAAGGATGCAAGCCCCTAGGTCGCAAGTGGATCTTCAAGAGGAAGTTAAAGGTTGATGGCACGATCGAGAAGTACAAGGCAAGACTTGTAGTCAAAGGCTTCAGGCAAACTAAAGGTGTCGATTACTTCGACACATATGCTCCTGTCTCCAGGAAAACGTCGATTCGGATCGTTATTGCTCTAACAGGATTGTTTGATCTGGAAATACATCAGATGGATGTAAAAACGGCTTTTCTAAATGGAGAATTAGAAGAGGAAATTTATATGAAACAACCTGAAGAGTTTGTTATTCCAGGAAAAGAGCACATGGTATGCAAACTTGTAAAGTCTCTCTATGGACTCAAACAAGCACCCAAGCAATGGCACGAGAAATTTGATAGAATCATGCTATCAAATGGCTTTCGCATAAATGAGTGTGATAAATGCATCTACATGAAAGGAAGTGAAAAAAACTGTGTAGTAGTCTGCCTTTATGTGGACGGCATGATTATAATAGAGAGTACTGATAAGATCAACTCCACTAAGAAAATATTGTTGCATCATTTCGATATGAAAGACCTGGGTATAGCTGACATTATACTTGGTATGAAAATCACCAAGACGTCAGAGGGTATGCCTTGTCGCAAGGTCATTATGTTAGACAAACACTTGACAAATTTGACAGTGGTAGTAAGGCAATGTCAAGAACTCCAATTGAGTTCAACTGTAGCATGAAAAATAATTTCGGTAAAAGTGTGAGACAATTGGAATTCTCTAGAATTATAGGCAGTCTCATGTATGTGATGAACTGTACTAAACCTGATATAGCCAACTCAGTAAGCAGACTGAGTAGGTATAGTTCAACTGTGACTGCAGCCCAAGCTGATGTTACGGCCAAAGTTGTGGCTGCGGCAGCGGCCAAGGTTGCAACTGCGGCTACGGCCAAGTTCCTTCCTGCCATGAAATATGACTGCATTTTGGAATTTTAGAACAGAACCAAACAAGTTCCTCTCTGTAAAAAATAGATCACCAGCTACATGTCACCACTAGGGTTGCGGTTTCTCTGTAACACTATCCCTTTAACACGACGGCACATACCTACTTTTCCTTGTCCAGCGACACTTCCACCATTGTGTCTCCCTCTGCTCTTCCCATGCAGAACGACGCCCCCATTTTCCTCTCAGATTTCATAGTCGCTTCTCTCGCTCTCTATGTGATCTCCTAAAAAGTCTCTATGTGATTCCTGGCGGAGATGAGTCAGGGAGCATATTGAGAGAATTGAAAAAACTTTAGTGAACTATTAATTAGCCCCTAAAATTTTAGAATTTTGCAATTGGACTCCTTATTTTTAAAATCATTATTTTTTGCCTAAAAAAGCATTATAAAATCACCTTATTTACCATGTAGGTTCTGATTTTGAACAGTTTTAGTATAAAGTTCCATAGTTAAGGAGTTTTATTATAATCGAGGATTTAGCATATTATAATGTTTGAGCATTATTATAAATTATTCTTCATTGTTTTCTTTTTTATTTTATCGTTGTATCCTTTTTTTATTTTATCATTAGACTGATTTGCTGTTTTTTATTTTATGCTTTCTTTTGCTCTTCAATGATTTAATTTTGATTTCATGATTAGATTTTCCATTAGACTGTTATTATTAGGGTATTAGACTGTAAGTTATACAGTCCATTTGTCTATAAGACCGTCATTTGTATGTCATTGGACCGTCTATTAGACTCTTGGTTTTTTAAAATGTAATGGATTTTTTTTTTGAATTTTTTAATATTTATTAAGGTTTTTCCATATTTTTTATTTATAATTTTTTTTAGTTTTTCTTGAAAATATAGGGATTTTTCTGATTGTATTTTTTATTTCCCCCTCATTTTTTAGAGTTTTTTACATCAAGTCAACGTCGGCGTCCAACAATCAACGATGGAGTCGGGGATCTGTTAATTGTGTCGGTAAAACTTGTTGGGTCAAAGGTGTTTGGTTTGTTAACGATATTGCATAGAGTTGACATTTTCCGATTAGTTTTCTGAAGGGATATCGATAATTAAATAGAAAAATTAAATGGGTATTAATACTACTTAAAAATTCATTAGTGTTTTCCGAAAAAAATAGTGCTTTCTGTTTCTCATAATTTCAAGTGTAAATTTTTAAATTTTTGAATTTACTTCTAGGTTTCATGTTGTGTTTCCTGTTTCATTTTCCTTTTCCGTTTTGCTTCCAGGCAACAATGATCTCACCCGATAAATTTATCTTTTACTCGTGAGCCTAAGTAAGGTCATCTAAAACCTAAATATTAAGTATTGTTTGAGGAATTTTAGTCAATTCAACCAAACTTCCAACAAGTAGTGGTTATTTTTGATATTACTACACAAAAGGCTAGGGTTGACATTGCGTATACATATTTTATATCACGAAATAGCAGAGCAAGCCACGATGTACCTAACGATTTAATTTTAGTTTTCTGTAAGCCACGATGTGCCTGGCGTTTTAATTTTAGTTTTTTGAAGAATAAAAAAACTATTTCCTGATATAAAATATGTATACGCAATATCAACCCTAGCCTTTTGTGTAGTTATATAAAAATAACCACTACTTGTTGGAATTTTGACTATTACAAAACTAATTTTGTGGATCAATTTCCATGGGTTAACCCTTAAGAAACGGTTTTCGCTTGGTACCAAATCGAAGTAATCTTCAATGTCTTCGAAACAGTATAGGAGAAATCGGTTTGAAAGATATCCACTACAAGAAAAAGTTCATTTAGTATCATGCTTTTTTTTCGGTTATGTTGCTAATGTGGTTGTGGATAAATTTTAGCAACAATTTAACAATAAATTATGTTGTTATTTGTTGCTAAACTGTTGTTAAAATTTAGCCACAACCACTTTAGCAACATAACCGGAAAAAAATTATGATACAAAATGAACTTTTTCTTGTAGTGACCGACCTTCAAATTGGAGTATCGGGAAAACTTTGGAAATGGGTCAAAAAAACCTATCTCACATCGACAAGTTTAATGAAACTCGAATGGTTTATATACCATCTAATAATACCAGGTCCTATTATTATTTAGTTGGACTTATCCTTCTAAGAATTAGAGTATCCGCATCTATTATCTTAAAACATATATTTTCCTAAAATTTGATAATTATGTTATAAAAAGTGTCATGTATTATAAATCTTATAAATTTTCTAAATTTCAATAAACACTAAATTCACCTTATATGCGAGAAATGTATATGATTTTCTAGATGAATATAATAGTAATAAATTATCATGTAGACTATATTTTTGTGATTGTAATATTGTTATGATTATCAAACCTAACAATTAAAATGTGTTAAATTTGAGAAAATGGTTAAAATTGATGATACGATTACTCTAAGTATCTTTAACATAGTAACTAAACTCAACCATTCACTCTAGCACTTGAAACAGAGACATTACCAAAATGATTGATCAAAAAATTATGAGATACATAGTGAAAGTATTTTATAAACATACACAAACAGTGGCTGTAAACCGCGATGACTTTAACAACTTCATTTTTTTTTTATCAGACTAAAAGTAGTGATTCAGTGTACAAATAGACAACCTGACGCTGTTTAAGCCTCCAAAAAGGAAGATACATGATGATGTGGCTCTCCGGGTCATATGAAAACAACTCTATGTCCAAAGCGGGAGTAAAATGTTGCATCACAAGATTGCCATTCCTCTCACATCCCAACAGCCTCACACTCCGACCAATCGAAGGAAGATCATCCACCTTAAGTTTCATCGTCCATGACTTCTCGTTTTGGTTCAAAACCCACATTTCAAACCATTTCACATCGCGACATACTGTCAACGCAAGCTCTCCTTTCACATCATGGATTCGCCAATAAGGCCTATAAGCCCTTAAAATTTCATCAGGGCAATGTATTACCCGAAACTTATAGCCATTCATGTCAAAAGAAACAACGCAATGAATATCACTACGACCCTTCCAATAAAAAACTTCATTTATAGCCACAGGTATGTTATTAAATTGAGATATATCTACACGACTGACAAGCCCACTCATATTCACCTCAATTTCTGTCCAAATATTCGTGTTCATTGAATATACCTCAGCACAGAAACCAACTTCTAAATTAATGATTCTGAAAAGCTTATAATCATTTTCATGTAATCCAAACCCAAAAGTTGCAAAATCTAATTCTACTTTCGGCAAAGTAAACCCCAATATATTTCGAATTCGTCCCGTGGATGGGTTGCATATAAAAATATCGGAATTATTTATGGTCGCACAAACCAAACCGTCGCAAATGCCTAAAACACAAGGATAATCTTGAAATAAGAAAGTAGGATCAGGGTTATCATTTTTATCCCTAAACTGCAACCACATACTATGAGATGTTAATAAATCGTCGGTGACAAGTACAGAGGTGAGGGTGAGATTAGGGTTTCCATTAGACATTTTTTGGTGTTTTTTGATGAAATTAGGATGTTGGATGAGTGCGTACCATGTTTTGGATACAGATTTGAATCGGAGCAGTGGTTTCACAGGCAATCTTGATAAGATATCAGTAATTATATCGATAGGGAGATCAGATTTTATACTTGCTACGGAATTAGATGCTTGACTAATAATGCTCATGATTTTTTGTGATGTGTAATAAAATTTCAACTCTTTCCGAGATTGAATAGATGTGAGATGGAAAGAGTACCTAAGAAGAAATGAAATAAGAGTAGGTGACATACATTTACGTGTAGGTTTAGACTTGATCTTTACTTAAAAAGACAAAACTACATTGACGTGTGGGTTTATACTTTATAAGTTGACTAAATAAATAATTATGCAATGGAACAACCGCACAATAGCTACAACGCGTATTTTTTATTATAAATAATATTATTACACGTATAAATGGTAATTTAAAAATACAAACCTAGTCTGAAACTATGGTCTGTGATTCAGTGTAAACTATAGTCTGAAACTACATTGTGTAGTCTAACATTACGATTTTCAGCGTGCTAATTACTTTACTTCCCCTACGTAAAAACTTAAACAGATTAAAAAAAATAACACGCAAATTCGACACTTCACTGTTTTTAGAGAGAAAAAAAAATATCATCCATCCAATTTCACCCATTTCACATAAACCTAATCAAACCACATATCTAAATTCGGCCCCTTTACCCAAATTCGTCTCCGATTAAACCACGATTCTTTCACATACCGTTCATCAAGATAATTCTTTATTCTCTATTTCATTAAATTTAAATTTGTAGTTCATATATTAAAATAAAAATTACGTTAATTGGGTTTTTGATATTTACATATTTGGGTTTTTATACCAATTTGTTGATTTAAATAGTTATCACTAATTGTTTATATTATTAATCTTGTTTGTATTATGATCAATTGTAAAAATATGGTGGTTTTCATATTTTACCCTGTTTATACAAATTAGGGTTTTTATACCAATTTGTTGATTTAAATAGGTATCACTAATTGTTTATATTATTAATCTTGTTTTGATTGGGAAAATAAAATAGGTAAGGTTTGTTCATATGTACCCCGTTTGACAAATTAGGAGGTTTAGTAAAATTTGTTGATTTATATGGTAATTACTAATTATTTAGTTGACTTTGGTTGTGTACAAGCATATCTTGTTTGGATTGGGATAAACTGGAAAAAGTTAGGTTTTTTCACATTTTACCCGATTTTTACAAATTATGAATTTTATGCAAATTTATTGATTTAGATGATTATTATTAATTGTTTAGTTGTCATTAATTCTCTATATTGTTCAGTTTGTTTTATACAAAGTAGTAAGTAATAAGTATATATATATATATATATATATATTTAAATTTCGGTTTGTTAATATTTACCCGTTTTATATATTTGGACAAATTATTTATTTTAATATTCATTTTTCCATATAGGTTCCACATGGGTTTGTAGGGTCCACTTATTAGAGATAAGACATGGATCTTAAGCCAAACTGGTCATCGATCAGAAAAGTTTGGGCGTTTAGAGAGAGACAGGGAGAGGGGATTCCAAAAGTACAACTATAGATGGAAAGATAAATAGCCATCCTATGATAGTGGAGAATATGGTTAGAGACGAGTTCTATGGTATCTACGTTATATGTAACTAGAGTGTAGATCGAGCTCTGATTACCGCTTTAGCGGACAGGTGGCGTGATGAAATGCACACGTTTCATTTTTGTGGTGGCGAGTTAGGAATGTCTTTAAAGGATGTAAAGATTATACTAGGATTGAAGGTGGATGAGTATGCGGTAATCCGGTCCGAAAAGAATGAGAATAAAACTAACATGTTGGCTTTGATGCAGAGGTTGTTGGGTAGAACACTCGATGAGGCTAATGTTAATCAAAATGTTTTAACCGTTAAAATTGGTTGGCTTACAGAGCATTTTACGGAATTACCCCTGACCCTAGTAAGGAGACGTTGTTATATCATTCTAGAGTTGCCATGTTGCTATTGCTCGGTGCACATATTTTTTTTGATAAAAGCATCGATCTGGTTTCAATGTGGCCTTTACCCTTTTTGAAGGACTTCGATACGTGTGCGGAATATAGTTGGGGATTAGTTGGAGGCCAATTTGTGCATGTTGGTTCGAGGTAAAAATAATTGAATAGGTATCGCGATGATGTTTCTTGATATGTTGGCGATCACTAGAATACGGGTTATTAGACCGTGTCTAGGTTTTTCAGGTCTACCACATGATTACGTCGCTGAGAAGAGATTTCCTATTCCTCCACTCGGGTATAGATTTGATATTATTTAATTATCGTATTCTATTTCTCTTATTTATGCATTTAACAAGTTATTTTGTTTGTTTTTATTCTTTATATAATTCACTTGTATCATCACAGATGGAAAATGTTATTGCACTCTAATCCATGTGTGGTCGACCGTAAAGTAGTCTATATACGCGACCAGTTTGACCACTTATTGCCTTAACAAGTAAGTTTAAATTTCATTAATAATGGTTTTTTTTTTGTCATATATTCAGTTTTATTCTCTTTTCTTGTTGTGCTCGTACTATTCTTATTTTAAAATATAATATTTAGCATTTTGACTATCATGTAAGCTTCGCTAATACTGTAGTACATTATATGTGTGTGTGTGTGTTATTGATAAGAATATCAAATTTAGAAGATAATATATATATATATATATATATATATATATATATATATATATATATGTATGTATGTATGTATGTATGTAGGTATGTATGTATGTATATGTATATATATATGTATGTATGTATATATATATGTATGTATATATATATAAATGCATTTTATGAAAATACAAGATTCAAAATGCATTTGCTATGTTTTTGATTTGTTATTTATTTTTTTGGCTAATTGTTTTTGATGCATATCATATGATTGCTTTTGGATTACTGATAGATTATCATCCTTACGGAAACATTGATGAGTATCCCGAATATTACACACGGGGTCATGAGATGTGTCATTCGATTGTGCCACTTATATGCATGGAGAAGATTGAATGGCACCAATGGACATGTTTAAGAGAAAATTTGTTTTTGGTCAGGTGATCCCTACGAATCTGTGGAAAATCAAGTGTCACGACAACGACAGACAATCTGGGTAGAGGAAGAAACAAAATTTCGATTGGGCTCATATTTTGCGAAATGATTGCTACAACCGGCTTATAAATGGCGCATTAGGTACGTGGACATCACCGAAATACTTAGAATGATACACTAATAGGACACGTCTTATTATCAACCCACATTTTACTGAGATTTCATAGCACGGTTTTTGGACGGCTTCGAGCCCATCGGCTATAACGGTAAAGTTTAGACTTTATTTGTTTGTCATTTTTTATTACATAAAGTTTAGACGAATAGTTTTCATTACTATTTTTTATTCTATAAAGCTAATGTTTAAACTTGTTTTGTTTGTTATTTTTTACAAAAAACAGATGTTGCGCTTCAGTTTAAAAGTATTTAAACGTCTCAGAGCTAAACATGCATGCAAGTGAGTCCGAGGAAGATGATGACGGGGACAGTGATGACGATGGGGACGGTTACAATGATAGGGCTACAGGTGGAGATGAAAGTGGAACAAGTAGTGCAGATTCTAGTGGATCTAGAGGTTGACGTGGTAGTGGAGGTAAATTTACGAGTGGAGGTGAGGGTGGTGGAGGTACAAACGGTCATCGTCGTGCTGTTTCAACAGGTGACTTTCCATCTTCCATAATAATAATAATAGAATATTATTGATACAATATTTTTTATTCCATTGTTTAATATTATTGATACAATATTCTTTATTCCACATGTGCCTTTCCATATTCAAGTCGATTTCTCGAATACGACGAGAATGAGATTGTTAAAGAAGAGAATAATGAGATGCACATCGAGACCGACTACAGGCATAGACAGTTAGTCGGGTCTTATGATCACATCTTCGGCAGCATTCAACCACTACTTAGAACTGCGGATTGACTATCACTTTGCACGAGGGTATTTCGTCCCCAGACTCACAGTATAGAGCTAGACGTCGTCAGGACCTGAATGATATAGAGTCAAGTACACCGAAATTAGATAAATTGACAACGGCATGAAAGATACTCCCTCTTTCGGACTTACAAAGCGCTTTAAGCATGTGAAAAAAAAATGAGTTGGTGTACATTTATTTGATTCATATTGCTTTTGAGATTGTGTTGTAGAACTTTTAAATAGAAACAACATATTTATATTATATTATTAGATGGATTGGATTATTATGCATGTTTATGTATACTTTAATTATTATGGAAACAAATAAAAATATCAAAGGTGATGCCGAAATTTTTATAAGATAATATTTGTTAGATACGATAATATTTTTTTAAGTCAAAAAATCTGTTTAGACCAATCCGTGAATGCCACGTCATCTTTTACCCTAGATAATATAGATAAGATAAGAGCAACGTTATCGACAAGATAATATTTGTTAAAGTCAAAAAAATCTGTTTAGACCAATCCATGAATGACACGTCATTTTTTATCCTAGATAATATAGATAAAATTAGAGCAATGTTATCGATAATATAATATTTGTTAAAGTCAAAAAATCTATTCAGACTAATCCGTGAATGTCACGTCATCTTTTATCCTAGATAAATATGGTACGTCATAGCCAATTCTAGCAATCTCTCAAAATAAACACAAACACAAACAATCTTGAAAATTACTTCAATCTTTATTTCATAAATTTGTAACTCAACATAAAAATTATTTATAACGGTGAATATGATGAAAACTTCTCTTTTAACTATAACTATGTTGATTCATCAAGTAGCTTAAATTCAGAACTAACCGACTACATATAAATTTTTACAAACGTCGATGATTTGTCTTGGGATAGGAGGAATGATATGATTGTTGATCTTGAAGACATTGGTTAAGTTTTGGTTTTTTCCTTTTGATTCGTAGATCGGGGGGAGGGGTGATTCGAGAAGAGCAGCGTATATTGAGCTAATGTGTGATAAGTCGGATGTTTCCCAACAAAAGAAGCCGTCTTCACTAATTCAGGTAACAAAAAATAAGATTTTCCATTTAATATTTTGCGTTACATAATTAATGATGAGAGAAAGTATTATGTAGAAAATGGACACCATAATCATCCACCTGTCACTTACCTTCAAGGGTCAGTCTGGGGTGCTCGTTTATCAGAATCTGAAAAGGAAATGGCTAAATCTTTAAAGTAAAGTAGTTTTAAAGTTCATGGAATATTAGAGGATATAAAAAATAAAAACCCAAAAAATGCTTCAAACTCAAAAACGATACATAATTATTTTGTGAGTTCTAAATTTAAAGAGCGAGATGGTAGAAACCAAATATAACAATTGCTTCATTTGTTGGATATTCATTATTATACTTTCTATTATAATGAGAACCCAACAACCCATTGCTTAGAAAACCTCTTTTTTGCCCACCCTAATTCTGTAAGGTTGTTCAAAACTTTTCCTGATATATTGACAATGAACTGTATGTATAGGACAAACCGCTTTAACATGTCATTTCTAGAAGTTGCAGGGATGGCTTCGACAAGCCAAAGTTATTTCTTAGGTTTTGTTTTTATACGGGATGCGACAGAGGTGAGTTATTTTGGGCTTTGGAAATTTTTTAAGAAACGTTGACGGGTTGTACACTACCTAGGGTCATTCATCATAAGAGACAGAGAAATGGCCTTGATGAATGCGTTATGCGTTGTCTTCCCATATTCTTTTAATTTATTATGCACTTTTCATATCTCGAAAAGCCTTTTGAAAAAGTGTAAAAAATTTATCCCTTCTGCAGTTTTCCAAACATTTCTAGATGAATAGGGTTTAGTCGTTGAAGCTTAAATGATAGAGGAGTACAATTTTTACCTATTTAGTTTCATTTTCTCTTACAATTCGCATCCCGATGTGGTTAAATATGTAACCAAGTTGCTAAATAAATATGGCAATAACTTTGTTGCATGATATACAAACCCTACAATGTACCTAGGTAATAGAACTAGTAATCAGGCTGGACAACAACACTCGAACCTAAAAAAATCTATTTCCATCAATTATGACACTGTTGAAAATGTTTGGCTTGAAGTGCATACAATTCGGAGTAAACAATTCGACAATATTTAGACGAAATTGGATAGATGCAAGTCTTATTTTTCACATGCAGAATAAACACCTTTCTTTTCCTATCTTAGGTCTTATATCACACACCATGCCTTTAATTTAATATTTGATGAACATAAAAAATATGTTGGGCAGTGGGATATGAATTTTCTTGTGGTATAAAGTTGTCTCACGGGCTACCTTGTCACCATGTCATGAGTGAGCATCTAGCACTTAACAAGTATCTTTCACTAGAAGATATGCATAAATTCTGGAAAAAATTAAATGTAATTGATAATAATGGGTCCAACGATGATGATGGGGTTGAGGGTGATCTGTACGAGTTTAAAATTATTTATTCTACCAAAACTTCTGTCGAAAAACGCCGCATGAAAACACAACTCCGAGAAATAATTTTACCCTCTAAAACATCCATGAATGAACCTGAAGTAAGGCAAAGTAGGGAAGACCTAGAAAAGAAGACACTTCCGGTAAGAGGGATAAGTCAGACTGTGAGTATGTAGACAAAGAACTTGCGAGTGGAGATAAATGAAAATGTAAAGCCAAAGAACTGCCAGTTCAGCCAAGTAGGAGGACGCATAGGACGATTAATAACCCCACTAACCCTATGAAACCCTTTGAGTATAGTGAGAAAATATGGTGCAAGTTACGGTAAACGATATGCATGGGGATGGTAATTGTGGATTCCTAAAAACTGCAAAGGCGGTGGAAAAAGAAGATGGGGTAAATGGTTGGTATGAAGTTAGATGGAATTTGAAGCAAGAGATTCAGGTAAGGAAATAAAATTATTTTGATTTGCTTGAAAATCTCACTCCTGAAGGTTTTGGATATGATTATATTCTTGAGAGTGTGAATTACGGCGAGTTTAACACCCATTTTGCCCCTCCCGATTATTGGTTGATATTTCCAGCCTATGGTTATCTAATTGCATCTTGTTATAATATACAACTTGTATACTTGTCATTATGTCATACCGATAGGGGTTTAAAGATTCACCACACCACTTATTTACCTATTTATTCCGGGACTCATAAAGGGAGATTTTACATTCATATTATAATGGTGTTCGTCAACAACTTCTATTATGTTGAAGTTGTTTCTCTAAGACCAGAACTTTTCAATGCCTGAAATTGTATATCGGTGGGAGAAAATACACACTAAAGATGCTGATCTATGGAAGAGGCCTTTTCAATCAAATTTCAGCAAATACAAAGCGTTACAAAAGCAAGAGGGAAAACAAATCTCAAATGAAACACCATACCACTTAGGTGATTAGTTATTTGTGTAGGGTACTCTTTTTACAAGTTGAAAACTAGTTTTAATGAGCCCCAAATAAAATCATGTAATATTTTTATGTTAAGTTAATTCATTTTATGAAATTTATGTAATGTTTCATGTTGAGTTAATTTCTTTATGTAATGTTCCATGTACATTTAATAACTTTTTCGAAGTCTGTTTCATTTCAACAACATTGGCAACTACAACTAATAAATGAACCTATACACACAAAATTAGATAGCTAATAATTAGCCCAGGGTACCATATTGAAACGGTCATAAATATCTTGTATGTACATGAAAAATGCATTTTTTCAAGTGTTACTCATTCCTGGTATGGAGAATTAAATACTTGTAAAAAGAATCAAACTAAAACGATCACTAAATCACAACTTATTTGCTTCACAAAAAGGCAACATGACCAGTCAAGTGTCACATAATAATAATTTATTTGCTTCACTAAATGGCAACATGACCATTGTGTTTTATACAAAAAAAAATATTGTTTTTTATTTTTTATGTTACATTTAACAATATTATCAAGGTATATTAAGTATCACATTTTAAACAAAAATAATTGAGTTTTTTTCTCTCTATAAAAACTTTTTTTTTCTGGTTTTTGGTATTTGTTTACACATGGGTAATAAGGTAAATGAACAGGCTGCAGACCGTAGTTTCAGACTATGGACCGTAGTTTCAGACTATGGTTTATCCTAAGCCATAAATCGTAGTCTGAAACTATGGTCCGTACTTACGAAGTACGGTTCGTACTTTAAAATTACGGTTTGTGCGTGAATTCAGATTATTTGTAGTGGAAAAATCCGGCATGTTTTAAAACATTTTTTTAAGGTCTGATTTGGGCTGATAATGAGGCCAAATAAGATGAAAACGGTCTATTTCGTGTTCGTTTCGTTTCGTTTAGTTTTAAGATTTTTCGTTATCATTTCGTTTTTGTGACGAAATAAAAAAATTTGTTTTATTTTCATTTCGGTAAGGATATGAAATTTTTGTTTCGTTTCGTCTCATAAACTATTTTTGATACTATATATGTTTTATTAATTCATATATCAAATATAATATTCTATAGATTTATTATTACAAACATATAAATTTATTTAATATTAGACGAAACGAATAGGGTTATCATCATTATCATATCGTTTACTAAATAAAATTTATATTTTATTTGATTATTATTTCGTTTAGTAATGAACCAAACGAGACAAACTTTTAACAAAACGAAAAGGAATTTTTTCATGTAATTATCGTCTCATCACAGACCTAGGTGTGATACCCCTATTATTTTAAATAAAGGAATGGTACTGTTTTGAAAAATTTAATTGGTATTTAGTATCCTTATGAAAAGGGTTCCAAGTATATTTTAATACACATTCCAAATAAATTCCTGTGTAAAAAAAACAGTCACCAACTGCATGTCGTCTTTAGGCTGCGGTCTCCCTCCGACACTATCGTTTTCTCGCGACGGCACATGGACGCCGCCACTTTGTGTGTCTCTCTGCTCTTCCATACCAGGCGGACGTCATCATTTTTCTCTCAGATTTCATCGTGCCTCTCTCACTCTCAATGTGATCTCTGGAAAAGTCGTCGACTTCTCAGTACGACGACCTCTTCCTCCGGTCCTTAGTGAGCTATCAATTAGCGCCTGAAATTTTAGAGTCCTGCAAATTTAACCTCTTATTTTGAAAGTAATTATATTTTGCCTTAAAAAGTTTTATGAAATCACATTATTTACCATGTAGCTTCTGATTGTGAACAATTTTAGAATAAAATATTATAGTTTAGGAGTTTTAACTCAAGTAGTGTGCATATTATATTGTTTGGCTATTATTATTAATTATTCTACTGTTTTCATTTTATTATACTGGTATGTCTTTTTTTTGCACTTTAATGATTTAATTTTGTATTATATGATTGGGTTGTCCATTAAGTTGTTATTAGTGTATTATATTGTAGGTTATACAGTCCATCTATTAAACTGCCATTAGTATGTCACTGCAATGTCAACTAAAATTTTAATTTTTTAATTTTTTGTGGCTTTATTTATAATTTTTTATATTTTTTTTAATATTGTGATTTTTTTAATTGCTTGTTACTTTTTCCCATTTTTTTGAGTTTTACTCTGTTAGAATAGAAGGCTTTCTCTACAAAAAGGTGCAGATGAATGTACTATAAATATACAAATATAAGATATAGATTTTGGTATCATAAAGTTACAAAAATATATATTGAATATCAACCAATATAGAACTATATTATTTTGTTTATATGGTTTATGATCGGCTTAAAAACGTATTTATAAAAATAAAGCATTTTTAACTAGTAAGAGAACTAGGGCCAACCGTATTAATAATATTTATAAATCGTAGTAATTAGTATGAGTTCTCCCAAAATATTATGTAAAATAACTAAACTATATTCGAATACAAGTTTTTCTAGTTTTTTTTATAACGATGAAGCTCACGCTATTTTCGTTTAATCTAAACTAATAAAAACAAGAACAAATCATCTATAATGGTTACCAATCTCTACTTTGTGTTATTCTCAAAAACAAAATCTATACTAAAACAATATTAAAGATATTAAATAAATATGAACAAGGAATAAGTAAAAAGGAAAGAATGAAGAAAAAGGTTAACGAGTAGGCAAAAGCACCATTGAATCCCAGTAAAAAGAAGAAGGAAGATTCTGGTGAGACATCATAAAATAAGAAGGAAACACCAATAATACAATTAAAAATAGAGAATTATATTAAAGGGAGGTTATTGCCCAGAGGCAGAGGCTAACAAAATAGGTTTACATCACTAGTATTTATAGTGTCTTGCTCAGAAAATTCTAGAATCTAATTCCTAAAAAACGCTAATCCGGGTCACTATTCATTTATCCGATCAGGTGACATGTCACATTTTAATGGTGAAAAATATTGTAAACACTGTTCATTGATCCGGATCATCCAGTGGGGATCAAATTTCCTTCTATATTTTGTCGATTTGTTGAATATCTTCTTGATATTTCTCTTGTGGGCGACTTCTAACTTCTTAATTTGATCTTTTGGGTCGTTGAAGTCCTTCTATCATCACTTTAAATCCCTAAATTCAGCATATTCAAATATATTTGACATAAAAAGCCAAAAATACAAAAACAAAATAGATAAATGACTCAAAAATGACAAAATGTGTGAAGCATATATAAAATCAACCATAAATGTACTTTAAGATGGACAAAATACCAATATGTAACACCAAAAATATACACTTTTTTAGTCGAATCACACCTATCAACTAGCTCGATACTCGCCTTCGAGTGTCACAGGTGATAAATTCGTGGAATTAAAACTGAGCATTTACATCTTAAAACAAGAAAATTAAATTTTAACTCAATTTTATAGGAATCACGGTTGCACTTAACATGTGCAACAAGCCTTTAAACCTCTAAAGTATAAGATGACGAGTTTAGTCTCGTGAGAGTTTACTAAAACGACACTCACAAACACATAAGTCTCCCATTTGTTAACATAACCATCTGTTGGAAAAATGTAGGAAAACATGTATTTTATACATGGTTGTTCCAAGTGGTCAGGGACCATCTTTGAGTCAATTTTCAATGCGACTCCTCAGTTTTTCTGAGGCCATACTCAATGCGGTTGAGTAGCTCGTGCGACTAGCTTCGCAACGGTATATCGCATGACCTATTCGGAGGAAAGGTGTGAATGATAATTGGACTCGAAGGTTGGTACTCGAAAGAGGCAATAAAGCCAATGCTGGAAAATGAGAAAAGAAATGGGATTTAACCCATGAGGGTTATCCCACATTGGAAAATCATGAGTGATTTTTACAATATATATACTAAGGTATCCCATGTGGATATAAAGTAGTGTGTCCACATACACATGTGTGTATTGTGTACCACATCCACATGGGCTTGCTCGACGGGCGGGCTTGCTCGTTGGGTTTTTGACTCAAGGGAAAAAGTGCGCCTGTTCCTGTTCGGGAAAAGCGTTCCTGTTCGGAAAAAGTGCGCCTGTTCGGGAAAAGCGTGCCTGTTCAGAAAAAAGTGCGCCTGTTCGGGAAAAGCTTCCAGCAAAGCTGTAACTGTTGCAATAAATATGATTTCATTGCAAAGTTAATACTGCAGTTTCGATTTTCGAAAACTGACAGTAGTAAATGACCAATTAATTCTGTGGTTTCAGAATTTCTCTATAAAGAGGCAGCCATCCCCTCACATTCTAACACACATGAAATCTGTATCTTCTCTCTAACATTCAAAAGCAGCATATAATTTTTATTCATAGCACTTAGAAACCAGAGAGAACCACCCACTAAAAGCTCGACTTAGACTCGTCGCCAGTTTCCGGCGAGTCTTCCGAGAGACGTTGTACCTTGGGATCGAAGCGCCAACGCAACCAGAAACATCAAGGTGGTTGGGCGAATATCGGTTAAGGGCATACTGTTAACAGTAGCCTCGTCTATTTTTCTTTTCATTCTGTCCATTTATTTTTCGCACTTAAATTCAGTTTTTTACATTCTGTTTTTTCCGATTCAGTATTTTAATATTTTGTACCTTAGCTGTAGCCTTTTTATTCTGTTTGTACTTTTCTGTAATTAGTTTAAAGTTCTGGTTTTTACTGTAATTACTATTCTGTAATTTATTTCAGTAATTAGAATAGTTTCAATTTAGTCCTGTACTTTCATTTTAAAACAGAACAGTCCGGCTGTTAAGTTTATACTTTCCAGTCCGGCAGTTTCTATTAATTACAAATCAGTACATCAGATTATTAATTAATAATAATCTGATAACGTTTGTTTATTTACTTTTCAGTACCTACATGTTGTAATCAGTTTATTGTATTTCATTTGGAAATTAATAAAGATTACACTGGTTTTAATTAATTCTTGTTTAGTCCTTTTATTATTATTAATTGTTATTTCGTACACGGAAACCAACACCATCTCACTCTTACGAGATCACATGAAAATAAGAAATTGAAAACACTTCATAGTCTTATCAAAACATGGTAAGATCTCTAAAAATATCTATGGTTTGTTGTTAAAAAATGCTTGTCGGTGCAAAATAGCTTGATTTAATATTGCATATGTCGTTGGTCCATTTACCGTCAAGTGTTTATTCGCTATTCGTAGTTTGACAGTTATTTTGAGAAAATATTTACAAATAACAATTTTATTAAACTTGACTATTACTTAGTTTATGTACAAATAAAATTAACTATAAATATGCATACTTCCATGCTAGCTCAAAACTCATCCCACAATGGCACCTCTCATTTTCTTTCTTTTATTAGTAGCTCACTAGTTCAATTATTTTTTTTTTTCTTGAGCATTTGGCTCTTTTTTTCCTCTAAACAATTCACTACACCGTTCCTCCTTATACCATCGGGACTTTCTCATTTATTCTTTTAGAAATTTCCTTGCTTAACTTATGAGGACTAGAGGGTTATTATAGCCCCTTCGTTTACCTGCATTTTAGAGTAGGGGTGAAATCGGTTCGGTTCGGTACGATTTTCAAGAAAACCGAAATCAAATCGAAAATAATTTCGGTTTCGGTTTTGGTTCGGATTTAATTTTTATAAAGATGAAACCGTACCAAATCGAAACCGGTATTTCGCTTTGGTTCAGGTACGGTTTCGGTTTTTCGATTGTTTTTGGTTTTTGGTTTTTCAGTTTGAAATGGTTATGGTTTTTCGGTTTGGTTTTCGGTTTTTCGGGTTCCAAAAGTATAAATTAAACCGAATTTAATGGAGAAATCCATTTTGTGTGAATTAAAAAGCCGAATTTATTCAAAATTGTAAATACAATTAAAAAGTGAGCAATCAAATGACAACCCACAAAATTGATCATAGGTTTTTTTCTAAAATTCACAAATTTCAAGTTAGAAATAACTAAGTTGACTTGAAGATGAAACAAAACTTTTGATCTACCCAAATGTTTATACTTAAAAGTCAAAAACTAATCTTAATACTAATAGTTTGATATCCCTTCCTTCTAAAAAGCAATTTGATTTAAGCATACACCAAAATATAAATAAAAGTAAGCATAAATAATTATACTTTTATCGTTTTACGGTTGTATTTCGGTTTTAATATCATTTTTGATTTACGGTTTATAGTTTCGGTTTCGGTTTATGGTTTATAGTTGCGGTTTTGGTTTTCGGTATCGTTTAAGTTTACGGTTTTTCTCGGTTTTCGGTTTCGGTTTTTTCGGCTTCAACACTGTATACCAAAACCAAACTGAATTTTTATTTCGATTTCGGTTTGTATTTTTTATGAACAAAACTGAACCGTTCGGTTATTTTTGGTTCAATTTTTTGGAAAAAAATCCCACCCATATTTTAGATCATCGTTGAAGGTATTCAACCATATCAACTCATAGATCAAGCAAGTACTAAGTCTAGAAATGATGTTCCGTCAGTCTCTGTTCACACTTGCGTGTAAATGAAGACTTATTGGGCATTGCTATGGATTCCTATTCTAGCCAATGGTCTCTAAAGATATATGCTAGACATGCTATGTGGTCATGAAACTAAGCAGTATAATCACATCCTAAAAAGAGTCGTCGGGCAAGCGTAACCAAGCTAGATCAACAGTCGGTCCCCCCTACATCAAATTACTAGGGATAAGGGTACTTCGTCACAAGTACCAGACCTGACACCACTTCATAATTAAGCAAGTAATAGTTTAAGTTTTGTAAAACGATTTTCATTTGCAATTTTTAGGGCTGACGCATGAAAATTGATAATCACCAATACACTATTAGAATATATTTTGCATGCAACTTTTACAATATTATACCTCCCTAAATTAGTGTGAGTGAAATAATTAATAACAAAATAGACATATATAAAGATTTAAAACCATAATTTGATACGAGTATTTTTTGATTTTTAAATTCTCGCCACATGTTCATGTATAAGAGCAGGTTTCCTGTTTTTTTCATTTTCTAATTTTATCATGCAAAATGTGACACATGCAATCCTAACACAAGTATATACAAAAACAAACATAATAGCCTAAACACAAAAAATATTCACACAAAAAAATAAAAGTACAGTTTATAAAATGAATACACCTTAGTGTGTAATGTGTCGCATCGAAGATAATTCCTTATATTCCACTTCTATATTTCTTGCGATCTTGATTGGATTCTCCATAATGAACTGTCTAAAATAACAACTCACAAAAAACATAAAACATATGTGTGGAAGAAATCCATATTTAATAATATGGACTCCTCAAAAACTCTCTCAAGCGAGAGATACATAGAAAGTAAAACAAAAAATATGGGGTTTTTTAGAAAAAAATAAAAGAAATTTTGAAAAAATTTCCCCATTTAACATGCAATCAACGGTGATGTACCTCACCCCCAATTAGCTCGGACAGTGTCCTCACTGACTAGAGAGATTAGAAAACGTCAACGTTGAGATCATGCAAAAAACTAAAAATTATATGAAAACTCAAACACATGACTACACATTATATATAAAATAAATAAAACAAAAAACAAATAGCTGGATCCTTTAAAATTAAACAATTAGGAATGCCAACTTTTACTTACCTCGGTCATGGGGATGTCCAAAGAAACCTTTCCACACTTTCTTCTTCAATAACTTGGAAACTTTCTTACTCCACAAGCGGTTTGCGATCTCGATTTTGATTTTCTTGGGAGGTCTATTGGGCTTCTTTAGATTGTCAAACGACACTCTTTCTAGCACACCCAATTCTCAAAAAACAGATGAGTTTTTCGTTTAAATGACTTTTACACCTTTCTCTACAATTATCTCTCCTTCAAATAGATTTGCCTCTATTCCTATAAAAGGGCTTCACAGTGGTCGTGGGCTCAAAACTGCACTTAATTAGCTTCACACAAGATAACTCTTTCAGATTTTAAGTTTGAATGCTCAACAACCTCTCATGGCAAGGCACCACAAAGAATTCCCTATCGGACTCAGGGTCTTTTCCATTAGTCACTCTTGTCAAATTGTATCTCGGTGATATATGACTCAGAGTCCTTTATATCCATGAGCTTCTCCATATCTCTAACTATGGGCTTATCCTCAAGCTCCACATTAACGTACTTATTTGCGTCGGATCTTACCAAAGGATCTTCATCCGCCTCAAACAATCCTATGATATTTTTAACAACTCTGACTAAGGGTTCTTCCTTGAACTCCTCTTTAACGCACTATCTTTTTTTTCATACTCATTTTTGAAACTCCGTACTTTGGTTGGTTCCTCTCTTGGCTTTATCGTCCTTTTAGCTTGATTGACAATTGGTTGTTTCAGATTTTTGGGAGAGCGGGTTTGCTACCTTGATTGTTTTCTCAAAAACAGATAAAACTTTTGATTCCGTCTTTCTATTGAACTAGGTTCTCAACATGTGGTTTTATTTCAGGTAAAACATTAGGCTTGATTAGGTGAAGTATAGGCTCCTCCAAAACTTGTACTTTTGGTTCCTCCACCTATGCGGTTTCGAATAACTCATCTCCTTTGAGCTCTATCTCTTTTGATCGGAGATGCAGTTTTTTATGTAGGACAGTTGATTGCGGTTTGGAGTTGGTTTAGATAGGTAATGGTGAGGTATTTTATGAACATAGGTAGGATAATTACGGGTATGTCGGAATTTATGTAAAGACAAAGAATAATGGTGAGATTGGTATACAACATCTTGCTCCTCTTTTATTGTTTGACTTTCCTCCACTATTTTTGCATTAGTGCTACCAAAATTATCGATCTTCTTTTCATTTTCCTTTTCTATTTCACTACACACACTCACAATAGACTCATTATTATGCTTCTCGCCTAATCATGTCTTTTGATCCTCTTCAACTCTATTCATCCTTTCCTTCCATGCGTCTAGCATTGTCTCTTGAACTTTTTTCTAAAAACACCATCCAGATCTTCCAGTGTCTCGTGGCATCGCCCTTTTCCATCAACAACGCATCAGCAAGCTTGGTATCTCTATACTCCCAATCTTTTTCGGTTATGTTGAATACGAAGATGGAGTTATAGTTTAGTTTCTATTTATTACAATTTGGTCTGTCAGATTATTAATTAATAATAATCTGACTAACAGTTTGTTTTAATTACTAGTTAGACCGAACAGTTTGTAATCTGTAATTTTCGGTACCCATTCTGAATTAATAATAGATTAAATTGTTTGTTTGTTTATTCTTTTTAGTACTTTTATTATTTATAAATTGTTATTTCGTACATGAAAACCAACTTTGTAATAGAAAGACTTTAATGTAAGACAATAGACGATTGTTGTAGTAAAGTAGGATTTTTCCAGTTCCTAATTCCCATCAACTTCATGCTCAATCATCTTTAAACAGTTATTATCATAAACAAACTAATTATATAGGATCCTTCAGAACTTGTACTTTTGGTTCCTCCACCTTTGCGGTTTCGAATAACTTCTCTCCTTTGAGCTCTATCTCTTTTGATCGGAGATGCGGTTGTATATGTAGAATAGTTGATTGCGGTTTGGAGTTGGTTTAGATAGGTAATGGTGAGGTCTTTTATGAACATAGGTAGGATAATTACGGGTATGTTAGAATTTATGTAAAGACGAAGGATAATTGTGAGATTGGTATACAACGTCTTGCTTCTCTTTCATTGTTCGACTTTCCTCTACTATTGTTGCATTAGCGCTACCAAAATTATCGATCTTCTTTTCATCTTCCTTTTCTATTTCACTACATACATTCACAATAGACTCATTATTATGCTCTCGCCTAATTTCGTCTTTTCATCCTTCTCAACTCTGTTCATCATTTCCTTCCATGCGTCGAGCATTGTCTCTTGATCTTTTTCTAAAAACATCATCTAGAGATTTTGGAGTCTCATGGGATTGCCCTTTTCCATCAACAACGCATCAGCAAGCTTGGTATCTCTATACTCCCATTCTTTTTCGGTTAACTCAAAACTTGGGATTTCTAAAAAGAAACAATCAGTCGCAAGGGGGTCTATGGGATCGATTCTCATGGTTTGAGAACAAACTAGGTTAGGTTTTCTCTAAAAATAATTCATGTGAGTTGAAAACTCAACACAAATGATCAATAGATGAGAAAAAGTAAACCCGGATCGAATGTAGAATATCCGAGTCAAGCCTCTGCTGCATCCGAGTGACACAACAGAGAGGTCTAGGTGTAATTAACTCGTTTAATTCGAATTTCAGAATGACACTGTTGTGAAACAGTTAATTCAAGTATTTTTTTTGGGATTTTAAATATTCTTAAAAAACTAATTAAAAATTAATCAAATAAAATATATTTTTTTAATTATACTTCCTTTTAATAAGGATAACCAGATTCTTAAAATCTGGAAAAAAAAAATTAATAACAATAATTAACTAACAATATTAAATAATAAAATAAATAATAATGATATCAAAAAAATATTTTTTTTCTTTCAGAAACAAACTAAGATTCATCTTGACTTTCAAAAAAAAAAAAAATCGAATTTATTTTAATTAATTAATAAATAATATTAAATAGTTAAATAATATTATATACAAAAATAATAATAAATCATATAAAAAATATTTTTTTCTCTTTTTAAAAATTAACTGAGATTTAGTTTGACTTACAGAACTTTTTCTAATTTTTTTTTGATTTTCTAATTAATAATTAATTTTTTTTCTTTTTATTTTTTAGCATAACTACTTGATTCTATAAACCAGGAAAAATATATATTTTTTAATTTATTTTCTTTTTAAATAACAAAAATATATTTAATTACTAAATAAATAATAATTAACATTAATATAATTAGTTAAAAACTTTTTTTTCGAATTTTTTCTTTTCTTTTAAAATCTGATTCTTTAAATGAGAATAAAATATATTTTTAAAAGATTTTATCTCCAATTTAAGGTAGTTTGCAAATATTTTATAAAATATGGAAAGATTTGATAAGAATAATATATTTCCAAACTAACCAAATAATATATATTTTTATAGTACTATATCTACCAAAAATATACTGAATATGATATATATAAAATTCGGAATAAAATATTCACCCTTTTCCAAAAATAGATTTTTAACCAAATTAGGTAGTTTAGACTTTTAAAAATACGAATTAAATATATAAAATATTAAAATGACTTTTTTTTTTTTTTTTTTTTTTTTGATAAACTGATTCTATAAATCAGTTTAATATATAAGGATTTTTCTGGGGTAAAAAGCTATTTAATTAAATTAAACAAAGGAACAAATATAGTGCAAATAATCTGGAAAAACTCAGACCTGATCCGGATCAAGAGAGACTTGTCTGAATCAAGCTGATTCCAGAATATTTATTTATGCAATTTAATTAATTTCACAATTCCAAAGTCTAATCAACACAAAGTAAAATTAACTGAACTAAATAAACAATTTACAGGAAATTTGGAACTATTTTTTTGTGTCTAAATATAATAAAATTATTTTAATAATATTCCCCAGCAGCGGCGTCAAAAACTTGATCGGTTTAAAAATGTTTATAAAAATAAAGTCTTTTTACCTAGGAAGAGCAATAGGGCCACTCGTAGTAATAATATTTATAAATTCTAGCAAGTACGATTCCTCATAAGACATTACGTAAAATAACTAAACTATATTTAAACAAAAGTTTTTCAAGATTTTTTTTATAACGATGAAACTCGTGCTATTTTTGTTTAATCTAAACTAATAAAAATAAGAACAACTTATCAATAAGGGTTGTCAAGCAATAATTAAAAAGGAAGAAGGAATATAAAGGTTAACGAGTAGGCGAAAGTACCGTTGAAGCTCAGTAAAAGGTAGAAGAAAAATGCTAATAAGGGTGAGACATCATAAAGGAAAAAGGAA
The DNA here is from genome assembly GCA_963682055.1 of Primula veris. Taxonomy (NCBI): domain Eukaryota; kingdom Viridiplantae; phylum Streptophyta; class Magnoliopsida; order Ericales; family Primulaceae; genus Primula; species Primula veris. The sequence continues at coordinate 21,508,896 of OY821741.1, forward strand.
ATACCAATAATACAATTAAAGAGAGAGAATTATATTAAAGAGAGGTTTATGCCCGGATGCAGAGACTAAAAAAATAGGTTTACAACACTAATATTTATAATTGTTGTAATATATTATTGGACTATTGGGCTTATACTTTATGGGCCCAAGTGGGCTTGCAACCCTACCCCTCTATCTATATAAAGAGGGTTAGGGGTCTTTTATTTGATATTCATTCATAATATTCTTATTAATAAAGTCTCCCTTATTGCTGTCTCTCATACCTCTCTCTATATCTATACATATCTCTATATATATCTATAACGAGCTAATATGTCACACAACACGTTATCAGCACTTTGCTCGCGGAGACTAAGATATACGTTTGCGGATATTGGAGATTTTTGATAAACGCACAGATATTGGGGTATTTGTTCGAATAACATAGTCTATGATCGGTGATTGGACCGAGTTTATAAAATACGGCTAGGGTTTATCGGGTTTTTTTTTCCCCTACGTTCTACCCTAAATCCAGGAGTACTTGGTAATACGGTACAATTACTAATTAAACCCCCTTCAAATTAAACTTGTAGTTACGTGTAATTTTAGAATACATATCGCATGGTCTGTTTTCGATAATACATATAAACTCCTGTATATAATTCGACTTGCATATAACTAGTAATTTATACTAGAATACACTGTACAATAACACCCTTTAAAATACAGTTGAAGCTATTGATTGTGGACCAAACTGATTGTGCTGTTAATTTATAAAAGATCAAACTGTAACTTTTCTGAAAGTATGGACTGAACATGTAATAATGCTGTAAATAGATATATAGTTTACTGAAATTACATGCATGGTCCTGTAGTATAATACTTACACGAAAACAGTACATATGGTTGATAAGATACAATATTCGGTCAATATACACACACATGCATATATTTTTTTTATTAAAAGGCAAGTGAATAAAAAAAAAAAATTGCATGTTAATTGAATAAATTGATATGTTTCCATGTAAATTTAACCTCCTTGCATGTTAAAACATTTTTTTTACCATAAATAGAATTGATTGGTAATTAAAAATATATTGTTTACTTACATGTTAAAACTACCATGTATAGAATTATTCATATGGCGATAAACATAGATAATTGATTGATATCTTGTTAAAATAATCCTATCTTTTGATATTACCATATATATAAATATCACATATAGCAGTTAATTATTAGATTATATCTAATTGATTTGATTTGATTTGGTATGATATAATCTTTGTGATTGATAATCCTGAATTGATTTGTTTATAACACCAAATCTACTGCATGATTAGATATATCCTAAAATATATTTACTGCCTGTTTATATATATATGTGGTTAATCTAGATAGATATTGTCTATATTGTTAATATTATTGTCATATATAAAAAGCGAAAATCGTATATATTCACATTTAAGTTGGAAAAATTATGAATCTTCCCCAAATAGGCTCACCTATTTGGATACGATGTCTAGGAAAGATAAAGGCGGAAGTCGTTCTCCTAATGAGGTCGGTTTTTAAGAGGCATTCGTGCCCACCCCCCTCACCGTCTTTCCTGGTCGTGTTCAAATAGAGCTACCGAAAGGGGTTGACTAAATAATAATTTCCCCGAGTGTGTTTATATAGTGATGTATGTTTCGCTGAATTGGTGTTTCAGTATCGACCCGTCGTTCGATCAATGAGAACCGATTCACATGAAAAGCAAAACTAATGTTTTCGAACCTGTCGTTTCGAAAAAAAAGTTTGTGCTTGTGCAAACCATAAACATATAAACCAGTCGTTTTATATGATAAATAATACAGAACTCCCAACACATGTTGGATGCCATCTATGATGAGAAAAATCGTAAAACATACTTGCGAAATGACTGTTTAAATGTTGATTTTAATCCGTCACCACATGTTACTCACCCTGATGTGTGAAAATGTGATGCCCCATTTTTTTTGGATGCCATCTTTGATGAGTAAAACACAAATTTGTTGTTACCATCAGGATGAATGCTAAGGCGTTGATTTTATTCCGCCGCCACATTTGAGACGTGATGACGTCTATGGTGAACAAATGTCTGAAATTGACATATTGGAGCAATCCTTCACCAAAATACTAGCTTGGAAATTGCATTCCATAAGCAGTATCGTGAATTTATATTCACCATGTTCCTTTATCGCCCATCTGTTATTGGATAAGAAAATTACCCCGGTGAGTAGTTTTAATCCTATTGGGTCAATGGCGAATTGTTTGCCTGATATTAATGCTCTTCGTGTACATTTTTTTCCACGAATCGAGAACCGAGACAAGTGTTACTTGCCTCGAACTGTCGCGATCCCGATGAATCTCCTAGCCAAGCAAGATTTTAGACAATCGTCAAAATCGAAAACCTGTGGCTCCAAGACAGTAATTGAAAGGAACAATATGGCACGTTATCACAAAGCAATAGATAATGCTCAATGAGCCAACTCTATGCTATAAAAACAAAGGTCATGCACGGTTACTCCTTAAATAGTTCACAACTATTATAAAGGTGGAAAAACCGATGCTAATGTGGTTAAAGTTAATTGAAAGGAAATTATTGAGACCCCCGATTTTGTGGCTCAAATGAGTTTGATACCTTTCTTTATTGATTTTGATAAATCAATGAGCCATTTTTTTCGCTCATCTGGATTATGTTTTTCCATTTGGATTATGATTTTTCCATTTGGACATAATTTTGGATTATGGTTTGCCTGTTTACGAAATTACTCGAAATAATTTAAAGTGTTTTGAGCAAATTCCTTTGACAAATGTGACCAAACTTTAAATTATGAAATTTTAGGCAATACTTATGGGGTAGTTGATTTTTTTTGGAAATAGTGGGTAACAGTGTACCACATAATTTCACCAACTATTTGCCAAAAATAGTACTCAGTGACAACGATTCTGGACCTGTCGTTCCAAATCAAAATCTATGGTAAAACCAAATTGATTTGTCAAATATGAGTCTTATACTCATGTAGGTCCTGCCGTACCTTGTTGAGTTATAAAATATTCGAGAAAACCAGTGTTATCTGGTAATAGCTCGTGAAAGAATTATAATTTCTTTACATAACATCCATTCAATACGATCAAAAACGTATTTTAGAGGAGTTGAAATGTCTTTCAAGTGGTTGCTACCACATTCTTTAAAGTATTTAAAGTTACCTTATCATTTCGCCTGTCGTCGAATGATAAATGATTTAGATGCTAAGACATGATTGTCTGTACTATCTTCGCATGTCGTCGATTGATAAGAGCATTTTGATATTGTGGCATTAACCGGATGAGATATTCCCGGGTCAAAAGACGATGCTTGATTTATAATCGCATCGCATTTGGATTCTCTCTGAGAATATATTTCGCGATTAATCCGAAATTCATGCCATTAATGCTCACTTTGAAAGACTAGTATGTGTAAAGATCACGAAATGAACTCGTAGAATTCTTGTAAAGAATTAAAGGAGTTATTGTGGACTTATCCAACCATAAGACGGACCATAAATATAAATGGTTATGGTTGATGCATCGACAATAGGTCACATGATTATTGTTGTCCACAGAAATGCAGCATTTCCCAAACTTTTAGCCCTATCATTAAGTTGATGGCCCATGATCCGGATTATCCTGAAAAGTCTAGCCGACTTGATAATTCCGAAGAGTAATAATCGAAATTTCGATTTGAATTACTTGAGTTTGGAAATTGAAATTGAACATCCTGTCGATTATGTTCAGACCCAAATGGACTCATGGAAAGTTTGATGATGCGACTGCAAAATGATTGCACGCATTTCTTGGTCTTGCACACCAAGATTTATATTTCTGTGTGGGGTCATGCTATTTTGCTGCATTGGTCCGTTATGAGGCCCATAGACACTCAAACACCATATGCGTACCAGCTGGTTACTGGTTATGAGCCAGAAGTCTCATATTAACGCGTGTTTGGAGTGCTTAATTAATATTTTTATTGAGCCGCTATAGCGTTCAAAATATGGACCTCTGAAGGGGACATAAGTCGATTATGAATCCCATGCCTATCATTTGATAGAGTAACCTTGGCAAGCGATCTCTTTACCGCATGATATGCGAAAGTGACATTGCTAAGACTGTTCTCCCCATCGTTAGGGGGAGATTTGCACGTTACCGTTGATAAGGAACGACATGAAGTAACGTGGCATAACCCACTCAGTCTTAGCTTGATCCCAAAACTGCACTTAGTGATAAGTAAGTGCATAGACTCCCTCAAGTCTAACTAAATGCCAAACACATTTAATGACTTTATGAGATGTCACGAGATCATTTATACCTGCTGCAAAATGCTTGCAAGGATAGACGTCCCTGTCGGACGCCGTGTTCCTGTCGTAACACGTTGCTTTGACCGAACCCGCCAAGCAAAGGACGCTGCCGTCGGCCGTCAGTCTGTCGTCCTTCCCAAGATACGAGGAATTTGACCGGTTCTAAATTGATTTAGCCCCAGAGGTGGTGAACTGAAACTCGTTTGTCGCACGAGATTATAAAGGATCAAGGAGATGTGTGATTTCCTCCTCATCCTAAGAATCTTGAAATATCTGTCGATCATGATATCTTAGACGATATTGAAGCGAAACGAGACTGTCATTGATTACTTGTTCATATATTCAGTGACGACTGATAATATGAACAAATTATGACAGAGAACCATATACCGTTGCCTGAAGTCAACGTAGAATAGACTGGACTAATGGAAACTTGCAATCCAAGTAGACTCCTTAGCGAAAGTGTGTTCGGACCTGTAGATCCAACACCACCAATGTTAAACGAGTTCGTTTATTTGGTTATTCGTAAGGAAAATTGATGAGAATAATGAGATTGTAGAATGCTCGCCTAGTAGCGCAAGGCTTCTCTCACACCTTGGAATTGATTACGAGATGGTTGATTTCCTCGAAATGGACATGATAATAGTCCCCTACTTTACCAGTTTAGTAGTTTCCGAAAAACTGAGTATGCAGCCATGAATGTGGTCACAGTTTTATCTCTATGGGGATTTAGACAAAGTGATATAGATGAAGGTCCCTGTGTGACTTCATAATGCTTGAATCAAGTAGTTTCTGACCACGGAACACGATCTCAATTAAATGAGACGTTCACTATATGGATTAATATAATCCGAGCGGATGTGGTATACCCGCCTAAGTGAGTACTTGATTAGCTTGGGATACTTGAACAAGTATTAAGCCCTTGCGTGTTTTATTACGCGATCCATTTTTTTGGTTTTGCCTTCAAGATGAGGGATCTTGGGAAGAAACGGTAGTGACTCGGCCTGATGATCGAGTCCCGTAAATATTGAATCTAAGTCCATGATTCAGACTACACCCAGAAGGTGTTATGACGTTGTAGTCATCATGACGCTAAGTCGTCAGATTCTCCCATGATCGTTCGATCACTAGACATTGATATAGACCCAGTCCGTCCCTAATGTGACGATGAAGAGATATTGAACCATGATGTTCATATCTAAGTACAATAAGCGCATTATTGTACTTGGTCTAATGTGCTAAGACGAACATCTCGTCTGCTGTGAATGGTATAGCTCGACACAGCATCGCGCTAACACGCTGCCATCGAAATGGCATAAAAGACATTTTCCCATTATCTTAAGGTAACTGTGGATGAGGGCTTGTCTTATCCCATTTGCGTCATCGAGTGTACCTACCCCCTTCGGTACTCGAATTAATGCAACCCTTTTTTCGGTTATACCGATGCCGGTTACTTATCAGACCCGCATAAGGGATATTCCTAACATGGCATGTCTTTACCATTAGGAATAAGGCAATATCTTGGAGGTCTTGGAATGACTCTAAACGAATCACTCTGATCTACTCGTGCTCTATGAGACGACTATAGAGTGTATATGGCTTCGAGCTCGTATTAGCTATATTTGAATTACATATGCTCTGTCTCACGATCTAGATAAAACACTTGTCTTATTTGAGGACAACTTGTTGTTATCGATCAAGAGAGACATGACTAGATTATGCTATTTAGCATTTCTTACCGAAATAAATCTTCATATATGAAGTTTAAGAGCATCCTGTCGAATGCTCGTTTTATTCCACGTTATATTTTCTTGCATACAATCATGTGCAAGTAAATGAGGCATCCAGTCGAATGCTCGTACTCTTTCTTGGAATATGAAATCCTCGCACCCTGTCGTGTGCAAGTGAGGGGGAGCATCCATGTGAATGCTTATTGCAATGATAACTACTTAGTCGAAATCCTCGCACCCTGTCGTGTGCAAGTGAGGGGGAGCATCCAGTCGCATGCTCGTGTACTCTTTTTGTCCTTAGACCAAGGTTTTTTCCCACTGGGTTTTCCTTGGCAAGGTTTTTAGCGAGACACGTTCCCATTACATCTCATTTAAGATTGCCGAAATTAGGGGGAGTATTCTGTTGTGTATTTCTTACCACTGTGTACTCTTTTGTCCTTCGACTAGAGGTTTTTCCCACTGGGTTTACTCTAGCAAGGTTTTGATGAGACACCTGTTTTGTGGTTGATCCCCTACTACTACCACTGTTGCACTCTTTTTCCTTCGATCAGAGATTTTCCCATTGGGTTTGCTCCGGCAAGGTTTTGATGAGCCACACTGTTTTGTGGTTAGTTAATTACATGATATTTCGGCCTATATCATTCGGCTACACAGTTTCTCCTAGGTACCGGTTTTGTCCCACACTGGGTTTTCCGGCCCTAAGGTTTTTATGTGTTTAGCACTGCGAATGAACTCGACTCAGATCGACTGCATGAAGACGAAGAATTCAAGACGTCCAAAGGGGGAGTGTTGTAAGATATTATTGGACTATTGGGCTTGTACTTTATGGGCCCAAGTGGGCTTGTAACCCTACCCCTCTATCTATATAAAGAGGGTTAGGGGTCTTTTATTTGATATTCATTCATAATATTCTGATTAATAAAGTCTCCCTTATTGCTGTCTCTCATACCTCTCTCTATATCTATACATATCTCTATATATATCTATAACGAGCTAATATGTCACACAACAATAATGTCTTACTCAAAAAATTCTAAAACATAATTCCTAAAAAAACGCTTATCCGGATCACTAATCATTGATCCGGATCAGGTGACGTGTCACTTTCTAAGTGGTCAAAAATATTGTAAACACCGTTCATTGATCCGGATCACTATTCATTGATCCGGATCATCTAGTGAGGATCAGATTTCCTTCTATATTTTGTTGATTTGTTGAATATGTTCTTGATATTTCCTTTGTACCGACTTCTAACTTTTTAATTTGATCTTTTGGGTCGTTGATATCCTTCCATCATCACTTTGAGTCGCTCAATTCACCAAATTCACATATATTGACCTAAAAATACACAAAAATTGATAAATGACTCAAAAATGACAGAATACGTGAAACATATATAAAATCAATCATAAACACACTTTAAGATGAACAAAATGTCAATATTTAACACCAAAAATATACACTTTCTGGGTTGAATCAGTTTAGTAAAATTATAAAGTTTTGTGTATGAAATGGTTTAGCGAACACATCAGCTATCTAATCTTTGGTGCTAATAAAGCAAACACAAAGGGCCTTAGATGCAACTTTCTCAAGAGTGAAAATTAAGTTCAATGTGTTTCATTCGAGCATGAAAATCTGGGTTTGCTACCCATATATATAGCATCAATATTGTCACACCAGATAATAGGACACGGGGAATGGAGAAATACCTAGCTCATGAAGTCAGTATGTCAGCAGCATTAATTCGGAAGTAGTATTAGCCAATGCGCGATATTCAGCTTGATTATTACAGCACCCAACATTAGCTTGTTACTCAGAACTCCAAGATATAAGAACCCCTCCAAAGAAGATTGCAGAACCATGGTCGAATGGCGAGTGTCCAGATCTCTTGCCCAGTCAATGTCACCATCACCGTGTAATGAGTGGTCTTTTTCTCTGTGATAAACGATGCCAAAATCGATGGTGTGCTTTAGTAGCGAAGAGTGCGATTAGTTGCTATCCAATGTGGTGTATGAGATCAGTGAATTAATTGGCATAAGAGATTTAACCATAAAGGCAATGTCTAGGCAACTAAAGGCCAAATAGTTGAGTACATCAATTGTGTTTTGATAAAGCGTAGTATCATCAAAGGTACAACCCTCATGAGCCGAGATAGGAGTCGATGGCGACATGGATGTAGTAACAGGCTTGGTGGGTTCAAAGGATGGTCAAATGTGTTTTATTAATGATGGATAGAGGTAACATTTTCAGTTAGTTTTTTGAAAGTAGTATCACCAATTAAATAGGAAAATTAAACGGGTACCACTCTTCAACTCACTAGTAAAAAAAGAGTGGCGTGTCCATCATAAAACTCGTTTACGTTTTCAAAAATCTGGTTTCTCGCTTTCTGTTTCTCGTAATCTCGAATGTAATTTTTTTCGTTTTTCTGTACGTTTCATGTTCTGCTTACCATTTTCATTTTCTGTTTCCCTTTTGCTTCCAGGCAACTATGAATTGACCTTGATAAATTGTATCCTTGCATTGTCAGCCTTACTAAGGTCATCTAAGACTTAAAACATCTTGTTTAGGAAATCTTATTTAGGTTAAACTAAAATTAAAACGGCAGGTATATCGTGGCTTGCTCTACTATTTCCTTACATAAATGTGTATATCTAATGTCAACTCAAGTGTAGCAATATAAAAAATAACCACTATTTGTTGGAATTTTGTAATATTTGTTGGAAAAAATGTAATTGTGTGAATTAAATTGGTCTCAATAAAATTGAGGAATCTGTGTAATTTACAAATTATGGGCATTGGAATAATTTTCTATATTTAAATAAATACTAGATAAATTATTGGCTAAATATATATACATATTTATATATAGAATTTTTATTTTTTTTGTAATTAAAATAATTTAGTTAACTTTCAGTTTTTAATTAATTAAAGTGAAGAATTAGTATTTTAAACCTTTTTAAATCGAATTGGATCAATTATGGACAGATATATCTGAATTATACTGTGCTATCCGAATCATGTATAATCCGAATAAGGTCAGACAGATTCCAAAGGTTAGGGTTTTTAGGTTTTTTTGAATTTTGAGCAATTCAGCACAATAATATACCAAACAAAAAGCAACCAAAACAATAAAATAATACTAAGAGATATTAATAAGATAAAAATAATTTTTCGTATCCTAAACAATTTTTACACAAATAAAACGATGTCCCAGTAAGCGGCGCCAAAAACTTGGTCGGACTTAAAACGTTTTCAAATTAAAATCCTTTTTAACCTAGCAAGAGTACTAGGGTCGACCGTAGTTTTATAAAATAAGTAAGAGTTCGTTCCACGGAGACAGTGTTAATTAGTTTAAATACTATTTAAGGTACGGTTTTTAATTTTAGGGTTTATCATAAATATGGCTCACGCCTTTGTTTTTAATTAAACTAAAGCTAAACTAATCATGCAAGAATAAATAATATACTGAAACAAGGGATGTCAAGCCTTGTTAAAGTGATGATCTAGTAAGCATGCAATAATTACGCAATAAATAAAAGACGAATTAAAATAGAGGGATATATATTATTACTTGTGCTTTAAATCGCAAGCAAGAAGGATAATGATCAAGCTTCGCACGTTGACAATGGAGGTGCAACAACTCAGCAAAAACAAGTATAAAATATAAGAGAAGGATTTAAAAGACCTAAACAATTTTAGAGAGAAGGAAGAAAGACAAAATAAAATAAAAGAAGTGGCTTTCGTTAATAAAAACGACCTATAAAAATACTGTAGGTCTAGAATATTTATACAAGTCAGCTCAGACAATTCCAAAAGCTAAACCCTAATATTCTCTTATCCAAATCAGAGGTGTCTGATTCGGATAAGACTCTGTTTGTCCAATTAAAATATGTCACGTCATTAATTTATGACGGCGAAAGATATCTGATTCGAATTAGAGGGTCTGATTCGGATCAGCTGGTGAATAACTAAATTTTATTTCCTTTTTGGTTATATCTTTTACTTGTTCACCAATTTTTGCTCTTTCGACCGAATTAAAGCTTCCAATAGTCTTCTTTTAGGTTATTTACCTTCTCCAACTTGTAATTTGAGTCATTTCATCTCATATATTCGCACAAATGTACCTAAAAAAGACAATTTTCACTAAAACTAGATTAATGGTCTCAAAATACATAAAAATTGTAAATTAGTATAATAATACTCATTTACACAATATAAATTTGGATTAAATATCATAGTTAATGCCTAAAAATGACAGTTTATAGCTCGAATCATCAGTCAGCAATCGGCAAAGCACAAAGCGAGATGTATAATGGAAAGTCAAGGCATATACGTTGTCAGCATGATTCGGTCAAGGAATTGCTCGAATATGGTGTTATCACATTTGACTATGTAAGGTCACATGATAACATTGTGGATCCGCTAACAAAAGGTTTGTCCAAACAGCAATTGCTGACGTTATCGAGGGGAATGGCCTTACAGCCTACATAAATGAGATCATATTTCACGATGGTAACCTTACCTACTTGACTGGAGATTCTAAGATCTAGGTTCAAGGGGACAAATGAATTGTGGGGGCATTTTCAGAAACCACTAATGGACTTAGGTCTTCAACCCATTCCTAGGATAACATAGTTATAGAACTTGCACTAAGCAGAGGTTAACCTAATGCTTTTAATGATCCTTGTATCTTGTTATAAAACCAAATGAGTATGGCAAGATACCTTAATAATAGATTACCTATGTGAGGTGTGATGGGGGCCACTTCTATGTGAATGAAAGTACGACTAAATTCTCTAGAGCATCTTACAGAATCTTACCAGGGTGTCCACGGCCGCAAAAACGGACGCAACATAGAGAACTATTGGTATTATGAGGGAAGTCCTATGAGTACAGTTATCTTATTATGCACAAAAAGTCGAACGATTCAAGACATCGCGTCCATCATTTGGCGAGCATATCCGATTGTATTTCTCTAAGAAATATTCAAATACGAAAGCTATCTATCCCGATTGGAGGACTTTCCGCTGAACTCTCGAATTTGTCTGCATATCATTTGCATACCGATCAATTCATTCATGTGGTGCATTGTTGAAAAAAATATAATTGTGTAAATTAAATTGCTCTCAATAAAATTGAGGAACCTGTGTAATTTACAAATTATGGGCATTGGAATAATTTTCTATATTTAAATAAATATTTGAGAAATTATTGGGTAAATATGTATATACATATTTAAATATATCAAATTGTTAATGTATAATATGCATAAATGTGGTTGCCTTTGGGGGTGTACATAAACCGAATCAAATCGACCGAACCAAACCGAACCGATCAAAAACCGAACCAAACCGATTAGTAATTGGTTTGGTTCGGTTTGAAATTTGATGTACCGATTTAATCGGTTCGGTTTGCGATTTTAATGGGTTTCAAACAGAACCAAACCGAACCGAATCGAATCGATTATTTTTATTCATATATAAAATATATATAATTAGTTATATCTATAATTCAATAAGTTGATTTATGATGTTTTACTTGTTATTTGTATTTATCAATAATATATTTTATTAAATTATTTATAAATTTATTTGCTATTCTACTTTTGGTTCAAAATTTTAAATGAAATATAAGCAAAAACTTTATAAAACTAGTATAATTTTGAATATTGTGTTTTTTATTTATTAAAATTCAAACCGAACGAACCAAACCGATTATAATTTGTTTGGTTTGGTTTGATTTGGTTCCGATAATTTTTTATCTAAAAACCGAATCAAAATATTTATTTTTTATTGATTTGATTTATATATTTTACTAAAAAATCAAGCCGAACACAACCGTAAACACCTCTAATTGTTTTTATATATAAATGCATGTATAGACTGTTACATATTATATATGTATATGTTAATGGAAATACCCACGTGGCATGAACCATATGGAAATAAATGGTAACAGACCATTTGAACTTACCGTTGCTTAGGCGGCGGTTATTTACGGAACAGACACACTATTTCGGATGTGTGCTGTATAATCCCAATAATTACAAATTCTACAATCACATCCATTAAATGAAAGGTAGTGTTTTTTCCGAAAAGGTACAAAGGGTACTATATATATAACCCTATATTCTGAAAATCAATTAATTCATACTTGCAAAATTCTGTCAAAAATACAGCATCTATTTTCATTTCATACGTGTGTCCGGGAGAGTGTAAATACCACACTGGTTCGTCGTGCGATTGTTTTGTGCCTTTCTATTGATCGCGAGATCCGTTGAATCCTGAGAAACTTACGTCCGTAAAAATCCGGAAGTCGTTGGGAGGCAAATAAGTTTTAAGGAGAGAGTTTCCTACTCGACTCGAGGTATTTTGTTACCATAACTTTAGTAACCCGTGTAACTTCGTTTATTGCATTATTTATTATTACGTTTTGCATATAATTTGTTATTTATTTGTTTCAGTGATTTATACCAATAACCCGTGAGTATAAAATCGACAACGTTATTACAAAACCGTTTTTGTCTAATTTTGTGACACTACAATAAAAAGTTCATTTAACATCATAATTTTTGTTGGTTGTGGCTAAATTTTAGCAACAGTTTAGTAACAAATTATGTTGTTATTTGCTATATTAAAAAAAACCTAGTGTAGGTTATCCTAATTTTGAAAACCATTAGATGATTAGTTATATAGACAAATGATCAAAGGGTTGTCAAAAATAATTAGAAAATACCTAATATACCCTTTGGGAGTGAAAAAATATTCCGGCTTGATTATTATTGGGAGTGAAAAAAAATCCCGTTCTCGAACCTTAAAAAAGCCAGGACCCAATTTTTTGGGACACGGTTTTCCAGGATTCTATAAGGTCGGTGACTGCCCCTTGTACGTGTTTTTTTTTACGCACGGGGGTAGTCGTTGTATTTACCGGGTAGGATACCCGAGTTATCGTCCGAGAACTTGATTTTTAAGTTAAATCTGTCTATTTAAGTTGTTTTACTATTAAACTATTAGAAATAAAATTAACAAGTGTGGTCGCGATTGGATTGAATGTTTGGAGAATCCTTTTGGGCAGCTATCGCCTCGCTGAGAAGGTTGGGGTCCCACTGACCCTCAATGATCTCATGACGTGATACAAATACGTTTGGACTTCCCTTTGCCCCCTTGCCCCCTGAAGATCAAGTTTGCCCCTCGGACCCTCAGAAACTAATTGTTCTCAGGATTCCTTCAGCAAACAAGGGAATTTTCCACGATACTCTGATCGTGATTGGCCTGTGGGTTCGCTTGCCGCGGTCCACTTCCGTCTTTCCTAGTCCCCCTTTACCCTCGAAGAACGCCCTGATGTCTCCTTCGGGAAGAAGAATAAGCATGCCCCTTTATTAGTACCTCTTTGCCCGCTATGGAGAGTAATTCACTTCTTAGTCCCTTTACCTTTTTCCATACTTTTCCACGAATAAAAGTAAATGTTTGCCTCTTATTTTTCCCCACAACTGAAGAATATATTTTAAGAAATAGTATGACTTTTGGGGCGTTTTTCCTTCTTAAAAAGCTCATTAGTGGAACAGATATTTCAAGTGATTTAAAAAACTACATTAATCAATGCCTCTCTAGACAGGCGGTCAACACGTCAGACTAATTCTAATCAAAAGGGAAATCAACTCGTCCTGGAAACAGGAACACCGGAAACTGTGGAATGTGATCAAGATATTGTTTCACATAAAAACCAAGTATCTGTTGATAAAGAAAACGAGTACCCGAATTTAAAAGATATCGGTACTCACCCTCATCTTGATGATGATTTGTTTGATATTATAGATAAAATCATGCCCCACAAGATCAATATAGAGGGTAGAAATTAGAATTCAGGTCTGGCCCAAAAACTTTGGCTACAATGCGCAACAGAATATTGGTACCCTAAACTTTTGAACATATTTAAGAGATAGTTGTTTGAATCTTTAGCTATATGAGCCCATTTGCGTATACCCTGCACTTAATAAATTAATTCATTATATTTTTTTTATTTTGTTGTCCCTCAGTTCAGCACCCTGCAGGGTTCCAAGCACCGCACTTGCTCGGCATATCTACTTGTAAAACTGATTCCGAAAAAGAAAGTAAAAAAGTGTGTATCCACAAAAACTAGTTCAAAGCCTCAAATTCAGGCTCGAAAACTGAAGTGGTTTGCAAAGAGAAAGTGATGGTATGAATATATGGAAGTGGAGCTTATCTGGTTTGGGGGCAGTTTGTTTGTTCGGCATAGCGACTGCCACTTTTGTCGCCATCGTCTTAGTAAGTGAAGGGGAAAAAAACAAACACCAGCGCAATAAAAAAGGTACATACTTCCCTAATATTTGTTTTTTTTTTTATATCAAGTTCATAAGAATATATACCCGCTTAACTTTGAGCAAATATCTTTTGAACGCTGAACAAAATTATCTGCTAATCTTAGGCGTATAAGCATATCTTGTTCCAATGACTATTGCTTCCTACTGTAATAATCGGGTGTGTGTGTGTTTTAAATTATTTCAATATGTTCCCGGTTGTTGGTCCGACCTTCTTTTCAAAACCTACTTAGACCGTATTGTTAGCAATGAGAGTTCGTAGACACTCTTCTATTCTATATTGAAATTAAAATTTAAAGATAACTGAGATTAAAAGAAATAGGTGCATACCGGCCCCTTGTTACTTTCTAGTGCAAATTAATTAAAAAAGCTCTTACAGAAGAAACAACGCAACAAATCTTATCTCATAACTCATAAGATACTAGACAACCAAAATTGAAACGGCCGTTGTTAAAAAAAAATCCTTTCGAGGAGGTCACTTTTTGGATCTAGAATCATGAGAAGTCCAGCAACTATGAAATATGTTCTCATAATGAACACTATCCGAAGAAAAGGGCTTTGAACAAGCATATACAACAATGACACGACTGTAAAGCTCAAGTCTATTGGAAATTGTAGTGTGTGTTTGGTTATGCTCATGGGTTGCGATTTTCATTTTTTATTTTTTATTTTTGTGTTATTTAAATTTTTTTTAAGATATATACATTGATGGTGCCATCTAATTAAAAAAAAAACTGTTGGTGTAGAGATAAAATTGACTTTAAGATAGTAGAAGATAAAGAGTTCAAATCATATTAGTTGGTTTTTTCGAAAATCATCTGTTTTTTAGCTTGAAATTACCAAATTTCGTAAATGATATTTTTTCAAACAAAATTACTAAAAAAATTATTTTATTTTCCAATACTATTTAATTTCGTATTTATTTTATGTTATGTTAAACATAAAAAAAAAAATCTTTTTTTTTTATTACACTCTATTTATTTATCTTATAGTCGACATATTTCTTACACCCCGGCCTTCCCAAAAAAATCATTCTGCTTCCGCCCCCGTTTATGTTGCTTAAAAAGAGTTTCCTTCTTTGTTTTATTGTCAACGTAAGGAAAAGAGTTGTATAAAAACAACACGACGCATTTGCCCCCAAACAAAAAAAAAAGTTGAGAATAACCCCGAACATAGATACATACTCTCCTCTGGAATGCGACGTATGAGTCTTAATGTGAGTTTAATAAGGTTTAAACTTTAAGCTTTTCTAATTAATTTAATTAATTTTGCTCCAATTCAAATTTAGTGTATTCTCCAAGTTTTCCTAATTAATGTTATTAATTTTGCTAAAATTCCGATTTAGTGTGCTAAACTTTAAATTTTGGGAAAATAATAATTTAGTTAATATTTAGAAACTTATTTACAAAAACCCGGTTATTTTGAATTTGATAACTTTTTTACAAAAAAAAATACATATTTTATTTTGTGAACTTATTTACAAATAGGTACATATGTCATTAAAAATTTTAAAAAAAATCGAAAAAAAAATTTAAAAATTAAAAACCAAAATTTAAAAAAAAAAATTTAGAAATATGTGTGATCCTGTCTGAACATATCTAATCTTTTTTAATCATGTATGTGTATCTTGTTTGATCCTGTCTAATTCTGTCCAATCTTATGTGTCTAATCATGTTTAACTTTTTTACAAAAAAAAATACATATTTTATTTTGTGAACTTATTTACAAATAGATACATATGTCATTAAAAATTTAAAAAAAAATTGAAAAAAATTTTTTAAAATTAAAAACCAAAATTTAAAAAAAAAAAATTTAAAAATATGTGTGATCCTGTCTGAACATGTCTAATCTTTTTTAATCATGTATGTCTATCTTGTTTGATCCTGTCTAATTCTGTCCAATCTTATGTGTCTAATCATGTTTAATGCTATCTAATATGTATAATTATGTCGAATACTGTTTGATACTATGTATAAAAATTTTGATTTTTTAAATATTTTTTTCATAAATTTTCATTTTTTTTCAAAATTTTCAAAATTTTCAAATTTTTTGTTTATTTTTTGATTTTTTTTTTATATTTTGTTATTTTTTATGATATATGTAACTAATTCTAAATAATTATGTGTATCTAATTGTAAAGAAGTACGCATATGTAAGTTTTTTATAATTAAATTGATTGGTATGTTATTATTTGTAAGTTTCTCTTGAGTTTTCCTAGTTTTGGTTATTGGTTATTACACATTTAAATTGAAATGAAATGCTATTAAATTGGAAAGAAAAAAAAGTTCAATATATTAATTAGGAAAACTTAGAGATCGGTACACTAAATCATAATTGTAACAAAATTAATTAAATTAATTACATTAAACATTATTAAATTCGTCTTAATGTGGAATATGTTGTTTTTATTGTTGTTTAATTGCTCTACCCGTTTACCACTAAAAGCCAAGAAGAAGAACCTAGGAACCGAAAATATTCACTTAATTCTATGCAGGGTCCGAGAAGAGGTCGGGACTATTAGTCAAAAAATAACAAACATTTATTTTTAGTTATACGGGATGCAGACTAATATAGATAATCTTTTTGTTGCAGAAGATGATAAAAGTGAATCAAAATGCTGCAAAATTGGACGAATCAATTTCATGGCCAAGACGTTTCCTCAGCACATCTCATATTACCTCTGGTGATCAACTATCATGGTCTTTGGAGTTGAGAACTGTTATTCCTTGAGTTATTTACTTTCTAAATTGGTCGTATTTAAAATTACCAAACCAATTTTGTTAGGGAAAGTTTTGTTGCACCTAGTTACACATTTGAGACAAACAGTCTTCTTGCGCAAATGAAGTTTTCTACTTTTATGTTTTTACAACGTTTAAAACAGCTATATTGTAAAACAGCTACACACATGATGTAATCTAATTGTGCAATTTGAGTTCACGTCAACTCCTAGACGTCATTAGCTTAGAGTGTTTCAAAAAAATATTAAGGCCCGGTTCCAAAAAAATAAATTATTCAAGATTTATTCTAGGTCCGATACATATCTAAGAAAAAAACCATATTACAAAATATCTAATTAAATAAAAAAATATTACTTTCAACTCTTAACTCTTTATGAATTGTAGAACCAACCAATATTGTCATGAGTCTGATAAAATGATGAAACCCGAAGGTTTCGTAAAAATATAGGAGAGAAGAAAGATATCAATGTCACGTCAAAAGACATAATAAATCAAAAGAGTCGAGAAAAATAGACAAAAATAGGGTTTAACCCTTTTCATAAATCCAATAGGTACCAAACATAATAAAAATAACAAATATGCCACTTAATAATAAAGTGGCACGTAAATATTAAAGTTGAATATGCCAAAAGTTGCCGTGCTTATCATTCCTTCCCCCTTAAAAACAAACTTGTCTTCAATATTGTAGACACGAGCTCAAATGAACAAAACATCATGTGTTAAGTTTTTCACAATCTGGCGGCAACCCAAACAGAATTCTCCAACCTCGAAAGGATCTTCGACCCCGAGCACACTCCCAATCACACCTCAAAACTCGAGCGACGACTTCTCATTCTTTTTATGAAAATGATCATCACAAAACGAATCAATATAGCTATTAGATGGCTTACCGATAACATAAAATACCCATATAATATCATCAACGCACAATAATATAAAAATATAAGCCAAATCATTAAAATCGTATGGACGGAAAAAATGAGTCATTTTCGGAAAGCCATAACTCATTAACGGTGCATCAAAAAATAGTGAATCCGGTATTGAAATCTCTCTAACAGTATTAGGTGTTTCCTCATAAAATTTCATATAATTCAGACAACTTTTAAGCAGCGCAAAGAATTTTTTTTTCTCCATGCCATAAAATCTTGCCAAGTCATGTTTGGACACCCTAGTTCATCAAAATGTAAAAATTCATAAATAAATCCCTAGTTATCCAAATCTTGCCAAAGCAATGTGCAAACGTCCATAAACGAGCACCCTACCTTCCTACCAAATTTGGAATGAATCAGATAACATTTGCTAACCCAAACAATTAATTTTCCAAACGACGTCGTAGCGGTCATATTAGAAAAAACTGCACACAACCCAAACTTTAAAAATTCATAACTCGGTCGATATTGATCCAAATGCATCGATTATTTCGACAATTTTGATACAAGTTATAACTAAGTCAAAATTATACGTAGTTTCGTAGTGGACAATTAAATGGGAACGGAGGGAGTAATTACTTTTGTACACAGAAGTCAAGCAGTCTAAATAGAAAAAAGCGTGCAGAATTCTAACTTTGGAAGCTCATAATTCATTATCCGATTGTCCAAATGGACCGATTCTTGCCGTAAAACGTTCGATAATGTCGAGGCTAATAGACTACCAATTTTTTTTGAAAAATATGACCGTTTGATATAGCAAATCATTTTTTTACCAAACAATTTCACAGGTATGTTAACATAAAAAACTAACAAATAGTCAATTTTAGCCAAGTAATTAACGTAACTTCTATCGCCAAAAAGTTTAATATTAAAATCATGTTCCCCAAATATTACCATTCCACCATTATCGCCTCCAAAACAAATAAACACGCGAGTTAATTTATTGATAATGGTCTCGAGGCCATGAGAAAAACACACCAAAATTATAAACTTGTTTGTATTTAATTTACCATGATTGTATAGCAGTCCCACCAATTCATTCCATACACCAAACAACCCAATCTCATAAATTCTTTACAAACAACCACAATATATTTCACGCCCTAAATCCCTTACACTCATTCTATCCATCAACTTGTACGCATGAGAAAAATAATCTGAAATTGCATCTTAAAAAAATTATCTTCTCTTGGTTCTTTCTCAAACCAAATACTCGACAAATTATAAGAGGAGCTAATATGTTTCCAAACTGATTTTACTTTTTCTTTCCCTCTATTTGCAAGAATAAACTCCACAAATTTACTGCTATCAATAGAAATTTTATCGTACAACCCAACCGCATATGGATCAACATAATCGCTCATAGGTTTGTCGTAAAATAAATTATCTAGATATACCTTGCAATTTATGTTTGCTGATTGAACCGTAATTTCTGTCACTGCAGCGGATGGGGGTAGGTCAATCGCCGTTTGCTCTTCCTGTTCAAGCTCATCTCCATCGTCACTTAAGTCATTAATACAATCAGTGATAATTTCTTTCACTTGTTTTTGTCGATGTAGAAAAGAAATCTCAAAGCGGTTATGGAGCTCAACTAAAATATCATATAGGCTAGTTGTATTAAAATCAATATGCAAGATAATACCAGAAAGCACATCTCGAACCTGTTTGTTTGTAGGCTCAACGACGGGTGCAACAACTGGTAGGGTTTTCACGGCTGCGGGCTTCACATAAGAAAAACCTAAAACACCATCATCATCAAAATGATCAGCCCCTTGCAGAGGCACCCAGCTAACATGCGGAGGCCCATAACAGGTCGTGGGTTGGTGGGTTTCTACCCACCCCGTCGCCGGATGTGGTGGATCGGCCCGCCTCACTATTTTTCACGGTTGGCACACTTCTCTGTACCTCGATGCCCCGTCTCCGACACAACCATTTCAATTGATTTTTTATTTCGCTAACCCTGTCTTGTAGTGCTTGTATACCAACACCAGTTTTTTGAATATCACTCACCAATTAATTTCGATTCATGCTAAAAAAAAAAAATTATAGATAAAAAAAAAAAAGAAAAAAAAACTAGTGTTCCCACGAGATATAGGAAGGAGATGCTCTACATGACAATGATGAAACTCAAAAGTTTTGTGAATATATAGGAGAGAAAAAATAAATCAATCTCATGACAAAACACACAGTCAATCAAAAGGGTCGAAAAAAAGAGACCAAAATAGGGTTTAACCATTCTCATCAGAGTCGTGGACGCAAAATAAAATAATCGATTGATCAACCGTGACATTTAAAAGACACATTAAAGAAATTATATGCGATAAATAAACACAGTTGTTATCCATCCAAACCTCATAGTAAAAATTACTATACACAAAATGAATTCACGAAAAACATCCGGCAGTAGACCAGTTTTACACCCGAAAAGAATAACAAATCAAGTCTCAACCTCACCTTTAAAACCAAAAACAAAAAGAATATTTTTAGGCATATCAAGCTTGGTGACCAATTGAGTAAAAGTGATTGGTCCAATTGGTTGGTATCTGAGTATATCACGCTCACCACCAATGTTCGATTCCTGACGCCTGCGAAGCAGGTTAACTCCAAAGAAGAGTTATTAATTATATAAAAAAAAAAACTTGGTGACCGATTCTGCCAAATATGGCATCATACCCATTCGATATGCACATCAATGGCCCTGCAAAACTTTACTAGGCAAAAAAAATAACTTGATGCCAAATTTTAGATGTTATGGATGAGTAAAAAAAACTTAAGTGCCGATGAAGATTCCGGAAGGATGATGACTCGTCCAGTGATGATGAAGAAAATGAAATTAATATATTACTCAATGCAATAGTAAACTCAATTTAAGATGCACACTGAAAATTTATTTATGAGCTCACTCATTCTTCGTGTGCATTACTTGCTTCTAAAATGTTTATTCTTTCATTCGGTGAGTAGTTAGTTTAAATGTTTAATAGTGTTATTTTAGTGTTTTTATATTATGTGATCATATTAAACACTTTATTCAACACTGAAAGTGTTCTATTTATATTTATTATGTATATTACTGTATATATATAAGTTACTTTCGACTGAAACACTACAAAAAACTTATGAGGTGCACACATTCTTATCTCCCGAAGCCACTTTTAGGAAAGTACTTCTCGAGAATGCAACTTCACATTTTACTAAGGATGTTGGTGTGTCATCTTTCAAAGTTGAAGAAGTTTTATAATGGTGTACTGCAATTTCGCAGTCAACCGTTTGCAATTAACCAACGGCCTATATCTACGTGATTGGTGCGGAAATGGTTATCAAGCAGATAGATCACCGGTTAGTTGAGAAATATTCTACTTTTTGTTAAATTAGTAGTCTTGTTGACCGATCTTTTAGTACATTGCTTAATTTTAGAAACGTCATTGAGGACGCTCATTGCAATATCCCAAACTTTAAAGCCCCCTAATATGATTTCAGAAATGTTTAGGGATCTTAGGTAATGTTGTACATTTATATGTTTATTGGTATCGTTTCTCAAAAATGTAATATTACAAGTTTTTTACGTTTTTTCGGTTATACATTACATTTGTAACTAATTACATGTTTCGAATGTGCCTCGTAAATATTCTTGAATCAAAAATCGTGATGGTATATAGTAGCTATAGACTATAATTGAGCTCCTACAGATTATTCTTCTTCAATCAAACGTGTGTATTCATGATTTTACAGTCGTAAATAACGTATCTAAAGAAAGAATACATCTCCAGAATAGCATAACTTATTTTTCTTAAAGGTATTTTCCCCTTTTTGACTAGAGCCAAGATATGAAAAGTGGTATAACAAATCATATGGCTGGCTACTCAAAGCCTAACAAAAAATCAACACAAACATGTTCGGAATCAAATTTAAAGGCAATTAACTCATAGTTATAACTCTCTTTCTTAATTGCCAGGAGTTAATTGCCTAAAAACTCCTAGCCATAAGAAAGAGAGAGATATCTGGTGGCCAAGTGAACAAAAGAAAATTACACACTGTTTTACGTGACATGTTATATTTATAAGTTATGGTCATTTAAGATCGTGTTTAGTAAACCACATTTGATATGAAAACCATCGATAGAGGACGATGATTATATATAGAGATACAATCTGGAACCCACGAAAAGTATGGAATACAATACTACTTTTCCCTTGACAGCGGGGAAATCAAACAAGAATTAACTGAGTAAACATGATTGTCAAAAAAAATAGGAGTGTTGTAGGATATTATTGGACTTATCTTGGTCTTCCCTAGTATATGTAACTCTATCCTCTATTATATAAAGATGGTCAGGGTCTCTTGATGTATCTCTCTATACACTTGTATTAATGAATAAACACTTCGTCTGTTGTCTATCATACCTCTCTCTATATCTATACATATCTCTATATATATTTATAACGAGCTAATATGTCACACAACACGTTATCGGCACTTTGCTCGCGAAGAATAGAATATACGCTCACGGATATTGGAGATTTTTGGTAAACGGATGGATATTGGGTATTTATAAACCTTGAGGTTTATCCGGGTTTTTAGTGTTTTGCTATATCGACCTTCATCAACATACCGTGCGTAAGGTACCGAATTCAAAACTTAATTTATTCCATATATGTGATCGCACGTATTATTTTATGGATAACTAAAACATGATAAATATCTCGTAGTATATAATCCATGTGTATTAGAGTTTGTTACTTGTATGGATAACTATATATGATCGTAACACACATATTGTTGATTATAAAATCATATTTGTTGATAAGATCATACAAAATACCCAAATCATGTAATTGTAAAACATGTATTAATCTGTCGGATTAAATCTGCAACAAACTGAAACGTATGTACTGATTTGTAATTTTCTGAAAGCTGTAAACTATTCTGGAAATTACTCAAGGACTAAACTGAAACTTGTCTGAAATTATGGACTGAAGCAGTAATAACGCTGTAAATATATATATAGTTTGCTGAAATTACACGGATAGTCCCTGTAGTATATTACATGTATAAAAACAGTATATATGTGTTATAAAAGTCAATATTCGGTCTAAATGTTCACCCACATGCATATATATATTTATTAAAAAGGCAAGTGAATAAAAATTGCATGTTAATTGAATAAATTGATATGTTTCCATGTATATTTAACCACTTTGCATGTTAAAAATTACCATATATAGAATTAATTGGTAATTAAAAATATATTGTTTTGCTTGCATGTTAAAACTACCATGTATAGAATTATTCATATGGCGATAAACATAGATAATTGATTGATATCTTGTTAGCGTAATCATATCTTTTGATATTATCATATATAAATATCACATATGCCAGTAAATTATTGGATTGGATCTAATTGATTTGATTTGATATGTTAGAATTTTTATGGATTGATTGATAATCTTAAATTGATTTGTTTATAACACCAAATCTCCTGCATGATTAGATAGATCCTAAAATATATTTACTGCCTGTTTATATATATGTGGTTAATCTAGATAGATATTCTCTATGCTGTTGATATTATTGCCATATATAAAATGCGAAAATCATATATATTCACATTTAAGTTGGAAAAATTATGAATCTTCCCCAAATAGGCTCATCTATTTGGATACGATGTCTAGGAAAGATAAAGGCGGAAGTCGTTCTCCTAATGAGGTCGGTTTTTAAGAGGCATTCGTGCCCACCCCCCTCACCGTCTTTCCTGGTCGTGTTCAAATAGAGCTACCGAAAGGGGTTGACTAAATAATAATTTCCCCGAGTGTGTTTATATAGTGATGTATGTTTCGCTGAATTGGTGTTTCAGTATCGACCCGTTGTTCGATCAATGAGAACCGATTCACATGAAAAGCAAAACTAATGTTTTCGAACCTGTCGTTTCGAAAAAAAGTTTGTGCTTGTGCAAACCATAAACATATAAACCAGTCGTTTTATTTGATAAATAATCCAGAACTCCCAACACATGTTGGATGCCATCTATGATGAGAAAAATCGTAAAACATACTTGCGAAATGACTGTTTAAACGTTGATTTTAATCCGTCACCACATGTTACTCACCCTGATGTGTGAAAAATGTGATGCCCAATTTTTTTTTGGATGCCATCTTTGATGAGTAAAACACGAGTTTGTTGTTACTAGCGAGATGAAAGATAAGGCGTTGATGATATTCCGCCGCCACATTTGAGACGTGATGACGTCTATGGTGAACAAATGTCTGAAATTGACATATTGGAGCAATCCTTCATCAAAATACTAGCTTGGAAATTGTATTCCATAAGCTGTATCGTGAATTTATATTCACCATGTTCCTTTATCGCCCATATGTTATTGGATAAGAAAATTACCCCGGTGAGTAGTTTTAATCCTATTGGGTCAATGGCGAATTGTTTGCCTGATATTAATGCTCTTCGTGTACAATTTTTTTTTCCACGAATCGAGAACCGAGACAAGTGCTATTTGTCTTGAACTGTCGTGATCCCGATGAATCGCTTAGCCAAGAGAGATTTTAGACAATCGTCAAAATCGAAAACCTGTGGCTCCAAGACAGTAATTGAAAGGAACAATATGGCCCGTTGTCACAAATGAAGAGATAATGCTCAATGAGGCAACTCTATGCTATAAAGACAAAGGTCATGCACGGTTACTCCTTAAATAGTTTAAAACTATTATAAAGGTGAAAAAACCGATGCTAATGTGGTTAAAGCTAACTGAAAGGAAATTTTTGAGACCCCCGATTTTGTGGCTCAAATGAGTTTGATACCTTTCTTTATTGATTTTGATAAATCATTGAGCCATTTTTTCGCTCATTTGGATTATGTTTTCTATTTGGATTATTATTTTTCCATTTGGACCATACTTTTGGATTATGGTTTGCCTGTTTATGAAATTTCTCGAAATAATTTAAAGTGTTTTGAGCAAATTCCTTTGACAAATGTGACCAAACTTTAAATTATGAAATTTTAGGCAATACTTGTGGGGTAGTTGATTTTTTTTTGGAAATAGTGGGTAACAGTGTACCACATAATTTCACCAACTATTTGCCTAAAAAAAGTACTCAGTGACAATGATTCTGGACCTGTCGTTCCAAATCAAAATCTTTGGTAAAACCAAATTGATTTGTCAAATATGAGGTCTTATACTCATGTAGGTCCTGCCGTACCTTGTTGAGTTATAAAATATTCGAGAAAATCAGTGTTATTTGGTAATAGCTCATGAAAGAATTAAAATTTCTTTACATAGGCTCCATTCAATACGACCAAAAGCGTATTTTAGAGGAGTTGAAATGTCTTTCAAGTGGTTGCTACCACATTCTTTAAAGCATTTAAAGTTACCTTATCATTTCGCCTGTAGTCGAAATGATAAATGATTTAAATGATAAGATATGATTGTCTGTACTATCATTCGCCTGTCGTCGATTGATAAAGAGCATTTTGATATTGTGGCATTGACCGGATGAGATATTCCCAGGTCAAAAGACGATGCATGATTTATAATCGCATCGCATTTGGATTCTCTCTGAGAATATATTTCGTAATTAATCCGAAATTCATGCCACTAATGCTCACTTTGAAAGACTAGTATGTGTAAAGATCACGAAATGAACTCGTAGAATTCTTGTAAAGAATTGAAGGAGTTATTGTGGACTTATCCAACCATAAGACGGACCATAAATTTAAATGGTTATGGTTGATGCATCGACAATATGGTCACATTTTAATGTTGTCCACATAAATGCAGCACTTTCCAAACTTTTAGCCCTATCATTAAGTTGATGACTCATGATCCGGATTATCCTGAAAAGTTAGTCGACTTGATAATTCCGAAGAGTAATAATCGAAATTTCGATTTGAATTACTTGAGTTTGGAAATTGAAATTGAACATCCTGTCGATTATGTTCAGACCCAAATGGACTCACGGAAAGTTTGATGATGCGACTGCAAATGATTGCATGCATTTCTTGGTCTTGCGCACCAAGATTTATATTTCCGTGTGGGGTTATGCTATTTTGCTGCATTAGCCTGTTATGAGGCCCATAGACACTCAAACACCATATGCGTACCAGCTGGTTACTGGTTATGAGCCAGAAGTCTCATATTAACGCGTGTTTAGAGTGATTAATTAATATTTTGATTGAGCCGCTCTAGCGTTCAAAATATGGACCTCTGAAGGGGACATAAATCGATTATGAATCTCCTGCCTATCATTTGATAGAGTAACCTTGGCAAGCGATCTCTTTACCGCATGATATGCGAAAGTGACATCTCTAGGACTGTTCTCCCCGTCGTTAGGGGGAGATTTCCACGTTACCGTTGATAAGGAACGACGTGAAGTAACGTGGCATAACCCACTCAGTCTTAGCTTGATCCCCAAAACTGCACTTAGTGATAAGTAAGTGCATAGACTCCCTCAAGTTTAACTAAATGCCAGACGCATTTAATGACTTTATGAGATGTCACGAGATCATTTATACCTGCTACAAAATGCTTGCAAGGATAGACGTCCCTGTTGGACGCCGTGTTCCTGTCGTAACACGTTGCTTTGGCCGAACCCGCCAAGCAAAAGACGCTGTCGTCGGCCGTCAGTCTGTCGTCCTTCCCAAGATACGAGGAAGTTGACCGGTTCTTAATTCGTTCAGCCCCAGAGGTGGTGAACTGAAACTCGTTTGTCGCACGAGATTATAAAGGATCAAGGAGATGTGTGATTTCCTCCTCATCCTAAGAATCTCGAAATATCTGTCGATCATGATATCTTAGACGATATTGAAGCGAAACGAGACTGTCATTGATTACTTATTCATATATTCGGTGACGACTGATAATATGAGCAAATTATGACAGAGAACCATGTACCGTTGCCTGAAGTCAACGGAGAATAGACTGTACTAATGGAAACTTAAAATCCAAGCAGACTCCTTAGCGAAAGTGTGTTCGGACCTATAGATCCAACACCACCAATGTTAAACGAGTTCGTTTATTTGGTTATTCGTAAGGAAAATTGATGAGAATAATGAGATTGTAGAATGCTCGCCTAGTAGCGCAAGGCTTCTCTCACACCTTGGAATTGATTACGAGATGGTTGATTTCCTCGAAATGGACATTATAATAGTCCCCTACTTTACCAGTTTAGTAGTTTCCGAAAAACTGAGTATGCAGCCATGAATGTGGTCACAGTTTTATCTCTATGGGGATTTAGACAAAGCGATACAGATGAAGGTCCATGTGTGACTTCATAATGCTTGAATCAAGTAGTTCCTGACCACGGAACATGATCTCAATTAAATGAGACGTTCACTATATGGATTAATATAATCCGAGCGGATGTGGTATACCCGCCTAAGTGAGTACTTGATTAGCTTGAGATACTTGAACAAGTATTATGCCCTTGCGTGTTTTATTACGCGATCCATTTTTTTTGGATTTGCCTTCGAGATGAATGATCTTGGGAAGACACGGTAGTGACTCGACCTGATGATCGAGTCCCGTAAAGATTGAATCTAAGTTCATGATTCAGACTACACCCAGAAGGTGTTATGACGTTGTAGTCATCATGACGCTAAGTCGTCAGATTCTCCCATGATCGTTCGATCACTAGACATTGATATAGACCCGGTCCGTCCCTGATGAGACGACAAAGAGATATTGAACCATGATGTTCATATCTAAGTACAATAAGCGCATCATTGTACTTGGTCTAATGTACTAGGACGAACATCTTGTCTGTTGTGAATGGTATAGCTCGACACAACATCGCGCTAACACGCTGCCATCAAAATGGCACTAAAGACACATTCCCTTACCTTATGGTAATTTTGGAAGTGGGCTAGTTTATCCCATTTGCGTCATCGAGTGTACCTACCCCCTTCGGTACTCGAATTAACGCAACCCTTTTTCGGTTATACCGATGCTGGTTACTTATCAGACCCGCATAAGGGATATTCCTAACATGGTATGTCTTTGCCATTAGGAATAAGGCAATATCTTGGAGGTCTTGGAATGACTCCAAACAAATCACTCTGATCTATTCGTGCTCTATGAGACGACTAGAGAGTGTATATGGCTTCGAGCTAGTATTAGCCATATTTGAATTACATATGCTCTGTCTCACGATCCAGATAAAACACTTGTCATAGAAGACAACTTGTTGTTATCGATCAAGAGAGACATGATTAGATTATGCTATTTAGCATTTCTTGCCGAAATAAATCTTCACAAATGAAGTTTAAGAGCATCCAGTTGAATGCTCGTTCTATTCCATGTTAGATTTTCTTGCATCCAGTCGTGTGCAAGTAAATGAAGCATCCAGTCGAATGCTCGTACTCTTTCTTGAAATATGAAATCCTTGCACCCAGTCGAGTGCAAGTGAGGGGGAGCATCCAAGTGAATGCTTATGGCACTAATTAATACTTAGTCGAAATTCTCGCACCCTGTCGTGTGCAAGTGAGGGGAGCATCCAGTCGCATGCTTGTGTACTCTTTTTTTGTCCTTAGACCAAGGTTTTTTCCCACTGGGTTTTCCTTGGCAAGGTTTTTAGCGAGACACGTTCCCATCATACCTCACTTAAGATTGCCGAAATTAGGGGGAGTATCATGTTGTATACTTCTTACCACTGTGTACTCTTTTGTCCTTCGACTAGAGGTTTTTCCCACTGGGTTTACTCTAGCAAGGTTTTGATGAGGCACCTGTTTTGTGGTTGATCCTTACTACTACCATTGTTGCACTGTTTTTCCTTCGATCAGAGATTTTTCCATTGGGTTTGTTCTGGCAAGGTTTTGATGAGGCACACTGTTTTTTGGTTAGTTACTTACATGATATTTCGGCCTATATCATTCGGCTACACAGTTTCTCCTAGGTACCGGTTTTGTCCCACACTGGGTTTTCCGGCCCTAAGGTTTTTATGTGTTTAGCACTGCGAATGAACTCGACTCACATCGACAGCATGAAGACGAAGAAATCAAGACGTCCAAAGGGGGAGTGTTGTAGGATATTATTGGACTTATCTTGGTCTTCCCTAGCATATGTAACTCTATCCTCTATTATATAAAGATGGTCAGGGTCTCTTGATGTATCTCTCTATACACTTGTATTAATGAATAAACACTTCGTCTGTTGTCTATCATACCTCTCTCTATATCTATACATATCTCTATATATATTTATAACGAGCTAATATGTCACACAACAAGGAGAATATTTTTTAGTTTGATATTGGGATTGGCATAATGAACAATTCAGCATTTAAGCATAATATAATCTTGTTCTTAAATATGGAATCAAATAATGTGTAAATTAGTACATAGGAAAATTGCGATAAGATTAGTTCATTAGCAATCACCATTCCCCCTTTTGCCAATCATAAACAGGTATTCATGTTTATTATAGTACAAGATTTCTAATTAAAAAAAAAAAAAAAACTTTTAACTCTTTAACTCTTTATAAATTGTAGAAGGAACCAATTTTGTGACTTTTGTCACGCGCTCACAATAAAATAATCGATTGAACCGTGACATTATACAGACCTTATAGAAATAAAATCCAATAAAATAAAAAAATTCAACACAACAGAGCTATATTATCTATCAAAACCACATAATATTAAAATTATTATACACAAACATGAATTCACCAAACACATTCAACACCCGGAAAGAATAACAAATCAAGTCTCAACTTCACCATTTAAAAACAAAAAATAGAAAAAAACTAAATTTAGATTTCAGAATAAAAGGCCAAAAGCAAGAGCAACAACAGAGGCCAAAGCTGTGGGAACAAACACTTCGGCTCCCGAAGCTGGGCTCGGTGCCGGTGCCTCCTGTGCTGCCACGTGTCCAATCACCATCATCTCCATTACAGCTACCAAAAACATCATCTTCATTGCCTCCATTTGTACTTAGAAAAATAGAAATAAAATAGACTCAGAAAATGTGCAAATTTGTATTAGTTAGTTGAGAATTGTAAATGAGTGAGTGAGCGAGAATAATAGTATTAATTGGGTGGTATATATAAGGTCTTTTACGGGCAGGCTGACCGAGCCGACCGTCGAGAGTAACGGTGTTCACACTGTTTGCCCTAACTGCCCGGACATTTTTCAGGACAGGTGGAATATAAAAATTAGGTGAAAATTATTAAAAAAAATACAATTTTTCAAGTATGATTACTAAAAACTACGAAACAAAATTTTTATTATCAAAATATACAACTCTAAGAATTATGTGTAATTGTATATTTGTATGTTTTAAAAATAAAATTTTAACTATCATATGTTTTGATTAATTCTATATTTTGTATATTGGGACAAGATTAATCATATAACATGACCCTACGCCATGTGATATACAGCTGTTTGTGTCTTGTAATTGGGTCCATCCGTTTTAGCTTTTTCCTGTTTTAGACTTTAGAAAATATTGTTTACGTTACAGATCTTTTGTAATGAAAGAAATTTGTTTGTTTTTTTTTTTTTGGTACAAATTTTGTTGTTGTTTGAAAATATATTTTCGTGACTTTCATATTCTTCTATTTTGGGATGAAAGATATGTTAATTATTTGACCATGTTTAATCGATTAGAATATATTTTGTTTTTTCGGTAGCAATTGTGAAAGTCAATTTTGTTCCTAGCATAACGTGTTCAATAGATACAAAAACTAATGACGATATAGAGAAGATGTCCATGGAAATTACGGAACTAAAATCGGTGCGTTTGCAAATCCTAATCCCAATCCAAAATAAATCGCAATTCTTCTTATTTAAAAATAACAGTTTGGTGACTAATGAGCAGGTGAATGTATATATATATATATACATATACTAATAATCGTGTCTCATGCGTTGCGTGTGCGATGCGTAATACAATAAAAATATAGAAAATAAGTATAGTTATGATATAAATATGTGGATAATACAAAAAAAAACATATTTTAAGATTTAAAAGAATGTCTGGTTGTTAAAAAGTAATATATAATTTTATTAGTTTTTTACTTTTTATATTTTTACGGCTAAATTGAACAGACTCAACTGAATTGAGTTGATTTATTATAATAGAATGATATATATATATAAATAAATATGGTCTAAAATCTAAATTGATCTACTTCATTTTTGTCTATATGGAATTTGTGTATCCAGTTAACAATATTGCTTTCTATGTATAGGCATACAAGATGGGGTGCACATGTGTAGGGTAAAGTATCTTTCATTTAGTTGTCATTTGTTCCGTGGTCATTTTCCCACTGTACCTAACTACGTACACTTGAATTCGTACCAATTATAATCCGAGAAAACAAAGTCTTACAACCATTATTTATTGACTACAAAGTAAAAAAAAAAAAAACTTGGTGGGAAAATGATTTTTTTCTACATGAGAGGAGGTAATCCAGTTTTAGCACCATTTAGTTACTTTCTTACTACAATAGTCATTCGTTCTCCCTCACTTAACGGCTTAAGAAGTCGTTCGTTCGACCATTTTTTTGATACATAAGCTAGACAATTTATCTGGCATTCATTTTTCGACAAAATACTAAACAATTTTTAGCCAACGATTCAATATCTTGGTTATGTTGTCATTCAACTACTTTTGATACATACCTAAGCTAGAAATTTATCTGGCATCGACAAAATACTTAACAATCTTAAGCCAATGATTCGATATCTTGGTTATGTTGGAGATATGTTGAACATGTAAGATCATTGGTGGAGCAACAGCAAATAACTTGATCTGGGGTTATATAATTTCAATTCTCATCTAAAATTGTAAATTACATCCATCCACATTACAGCCGATTAACGGAAATAGAGGTTGTGTGTAGTGAATCTATGGCTGAAACCCTAAGGAATAGCAAGGCGATGATAATGCGAAGGGAAACCCTAATCGCCATGAATAGCAGCTGAAGAGAGAGAGAGAGAGATAACGACAGCTGAAGAGGGAGAGGAAATGAGACGTGTCACGCTGTTTATTTTTATTTTTAGGACCTCTGTGTAATTAGTACTAAAAGTTGTGTTATTACTGTTATTTGTTTTGGACCGTAGGATCAGTTCGTGTTGGGTTAATATCAGCCGTTGGGTGGCAGCGGTTACTAATTACAGTAATCACCCACCACCTGCATTTTTCAGTTATTTCCTAATGAGTATAAATACTCTATGGTGTAGCAATTTTAGATATATAAAAAAATGTGTCATTTTCGTTCAATTGTTTTTCAATTCGCAAATTTTGATATGAACCCTATCAAATTGGTATGAAAGCCTTACGATGGCCGGGAAAAAATCACAAGCATCACAACAACCCCCAGCAACACCCTTCCAACAAGTTAACCAACCTTTAGATCAACCAGAAACCCAAACTACAATGACCACTGATCAGAAATTAGATCAGTTACAAGCATTGATATAAACAAGTTTACAAGGAAAAAAAAATCAGGATGACAAGATCATTCTGGAAAATCAAATTGCACAAATGAATTTCCAACTGCAGCAAGTCAGTTTTTTTACAACAAAGGAAAAGGGGGAGATGGAGAGGTACCAGAATCCCCAGGAAACAACAAAAGGTCTTCAAATGCTGGTGATGTTAATTTCCTCCATGATCAAATTTCTGCAAATTTTAAACCAGTTAGATTGGATTTCCCCAATTTTTTTGGTGACAAATGCATTGAATGAGTTTATAAAGCTAATCAGTTTTTTAAGTGGAATCAAACCCGGATAATCAAAAAATTATGATTGCTAACATGTATTTTGAAGATCAAGCTTTAATTTGGTTTCAGAATCTAGAGCAAACAGGGCTGATAACTAATTGGAAAAATTTCAGTGAGCAAGTTATTAAGAGGTTTTCTGACAACATGCATGAAAACCCATTGGATATCTTAATTAAATTAAAACAAAGTGTGAGTGTGAAGGATTATAAGAGTGAATTTGAACTTATTTCTAACAGAGTTAGGGATCTACCAGAAAAGCATAAGTTAGTGTACTTTATGAATGGATTGAAAGAGAAAATAGGGCTAACTGTTAAGATGCAATTTCCACAGGATATTGATAGTGTTTATACCATTGCCGGCTATCAAGAACAAAAGGTAGGATTGGAAAAGAAAATTCACTCTAGAAATTTTGTTAACCACCTACATAGGTTCACTACCCCTAATTCACAAACTGCTTATTCTAGGGTGCAGAACACTAGTGTGCCTAATAATCTACCACCTATTAAAAGGCTTTCCCAAACTAAAATGGAAGAAAGAAGAAAGAAAAACCTCTGTTATAATTGCGATGAAACATGGATGAGAGGTCATAGGTCTTCTAAACCAAAAATATTTTTATTACAAGGTGATGAGGGGAAAGAAAATGGAGAAAATGATAGGGAGGAAGAACTAATAGATGATGAACTCCAAGAAAACCTAGAAATAACCTTATAAGCAATTACTAGAGGTAGTAATGCCTCTTCTATTAAATTTATGGGAAAGATAAAAAGGCAAAGGGTAGGTATCTTAGTGGACTCTGGTAGCAGACATAATTTTATTGATCCTAGATAGGCTTCTTTATTAAAATTATCAGCAGTTAAGGGAACTTATTAGAAGTTAAGGTTGCAAATGGGGAGAGTATTACTAGTGTTGGTAGTTGTGAGAAGGTGAAAATTAAAATCCAAGGGACTGAATTTGTAGTAGATTTCTTATTGTTACCATTAGTGGGTTATGATATGGTTTTAGGTGTGCAATGGTTGAGCAAGTTAGGAGTGAGTTATTTATTGTGATTTCAAAAACTTAATAATGAACTTTAGACAAGATCATAAAAAGGTTTGTCTTCAGGGACTTAATAACAAAACTCAAGTTGCTGAAATCCATTTTTTAGAGGAAAATATTAAAAAGGAAAAGAGGATTTATCTTACAATTGTATTCTACTGAAGTGTTACATGATGTCCTTCTTGAAGATTTCAAAATTGATTCCCTTTTGAGAGGTTTCCCAGAAGCCTTTTATGAGCCAAAAAGGTTACCACCTGAAAGGCAACATGAGCATAAAATAGAATTAATTCATGCAACAAATCCAATTTCAGTAAGACCCTACATGTACCCTTATTATCAAAAAACTGAAATTGAGAAAATTGTTAAAGAACTTTTAAGCAATGGCTTAATTAGAAATTCTCAATCACCATTTTCTTTACCAGTGATCTTAGTTAAAAAGGCATATGGTACTTGGAGGATGTGTGTAGACTATAGAGCTCTCAATCAGGTTACAATTAAAGATAAATTTCCTATACCTGTTGTAGATGAGCTATTAGATGAATTACATGATGCCACTATTTTTTCAAAATTAGACCTAAGGTCTGGATATCATCAAATTAGGATGAGTGAGAAGGATATAGCCAAAACTGCATTTAGAACTTATGAAGGTCAATATGAATTTTTGGTAATGCCATTTGGCTTAACTAATGCTCCTGACACTTTTCAGTGGAACATGAATGCTTTGTTTAAACATTTTTTAAGGAAATTTGTGTTAGTCTTTTTTGATGACATTCTAGTCTATAGCAAAAATGAAAAGGGAACATGAGAACCATCTTAAGTTGATACTACAAACCATAAGTGATAATCAGTTTTATGCCAAGAAATCCATTTCCAAAGGGAAATTGATTATTTGGGTCATTTAATCTCAAAAGAAGGAGTTAAGGCAGACCCTTCAAAAATTAAAGTTATGACTGAATGGCCAAGACCTAAAACCATTAAAGGCCTAAGAGGGTTTTTAGGGTTAACTGTGTATTACAGAAGGTTTCATAAAAAATTATGGGGGAATAACAAGTGCACTAACTGATTTACTAAAGAAAAATGTTTTTTCATGGAATAAAAATGCAGAACTAGCATTTGAAAATCTTAAGGTTGCTATTACAACCCCACCTGTATTGGCCTTACCTGATTTTTCTAAGGAATTTGTTATTGAGTGTGATGCTTCAGGAACTGGAATTGGTGTTGTCCTGCATCAAGAGAAAAAACCAATAACTTTCTACAATAAAGCTTTGAAAGGGAAATTGTTGACCTTATCAACTTATAAGAAAGAGTTATATGCTCTAGTTCAATCTATTACAAAATGGAGGCCATATATTTTTGGGCAAGAATTTATTGTCAAAACTGACCACCAGAGTTTATTAGAACAGAAAATTGGCACTACAACTCAGCAAAAATGGCTTTCTAAACTTTTGGGTTACAATTTCAAGATTTTATACACAAAAGGAACCCAAAACTAAGCTGCTGATGCTTTATCTAGAATTGAGAATGAGCCAATAATGTGTCAAACTTTAACTGTCACCAATCAATTTAGTGATTTGAGTGAAACTATCAAATTGGGATATACCACTGATCCAAAGATTATTGACATTAATGACTCCATTTCTAATGAGACATTAGCTTCAATCAAATATAAATGGGTGAATGGTTTACTTTTTTACTAAAATAGGTTGTATATACCCAATGACACAGCTCTTAAATTAAAAATTATGCATTTAATGCATAGTGATCCTCTAGCTGGTCATGTTGGATTACAAAAAACCCTTATACAAGCTTATAAGGAGTTATTTTGGCCAAGTCTTAAAGGTGATTTTAAAAAGTTTGTGGACACCTGTGACATTTGCCGAAGGTGTAAATACGGGAAAACAAATTCTTTTGGTCTCTTGCAACCACTACCCATGCCAAAACAAGTGTGGTTAGAAATTAGCATTGATTTTATAAATGCTTTACCTAAATCTAATGGATTTAATTGCATCTGGGTTGTGGTTGATAGACTGATAAAGTATGCTCATTTTATACCCTTAAAACATCCTTTTGGAGCTCCTGATTTAGCAAACCATTTTTTAAAAGAAATTTTTAGGTTGCATGGAGTTCCAAAAAAAATAGTTTCTAATAGAGATACTTTGTTTACAAGTGATTTTTGGAAGAAATTGTTTAAGTTATTGGGAACAAAGTTACTAATGAGCACTGCTTTTCACCCTCAAACTGATAGCCAAACAGAAATAGTCAATAAATCAGTGGAAACATATTCGAGGTGCTATAGTTCAGACTATCCTAAACTATGGGTTAAGTGGATCTATATTGCT
This sequence comes from Primula veris, assembly GCA_963682055.1. Taxonomy (NCBI): domain Eukaryota; kingdom Viridiplantae; phylum Streptophyta; class Magnoliopsida; order Ericales; family Primulaceae; genus Primula; species Primula veris. Next base: position 21,545,067 of record OY821741.1, read on the forward strand.
GAGTACTGGTACAACACTACTACCCACACATCCATAAAAATGTCCCCCTTTAAAGCCCTATATGGATATGAACCCCAAAAATTAAACCATTACATAACTTCCAAATAAAATAAATCAGAACTACAACTACTACTTAAAGAGAGAGACGAGGTGGTTCATAATTTAAAACAAAACTATTTACAGGCTCAAAATAGCATGAAGCAAAATGGAGATCTAAAGAGAGTTGACAAATTTTATGAGGTAGGTGATTTGGTTTACCTGAAATTACAACCATATCGCCAACAAATTGTGATCAGAAGAAGAAATCAGAAGATAGCTCCCCGATTTTATGGGCCCTATAAAATTATAGAAAAAGTGGGATTAGTAGCATACAAATTGGAATTACCAAAGGAAAGTGAGATCCATCATGTATTTCATGTCTCTCAATTAAAACTCAAAATCAAAGATGAGGAAAAGTTGTTACCAGATTTACCTTTCACCGATGTGTATGAAAGATTAAAAGTTATTCCAGTACAGATACTGGCAATCAGAGATAGATCCAGGGGTAAGAGAAGATGGGAGGAGGTTTTAGTTCGTTGGAGTGGTAAAATGGAGGGAGAAGCAACATGGGAGAATTTTAAGAGGATGCTAAATGTTTATGCTGATCTTGAGGGCAAGATTCTTCTTAAGGAGGAGAGAATTTGCAGTGAATGTATGGCTGAAACCCTAAGGAATAGCAAGACGATGATAATGTGAAGGAAAACCCTAATCGCCATGAATAGCATCTGAAAAGAGAGAGAGAGAAAAAGATAATGGCAGCTGAAGAGAGAGAGGAAATGAGACGTGCCACGTTTATTTTTAGGACCTCTGTGTAATTAGTACTAAAAGTTGTGTTATTACTGTTATTTGTTTTGGACCGTAGGATCAGTTCGTGTTGGGTTAATCTCAGCTGTTGGATGGCAGCGGTTACTAATTACAGTAACCACCCACCACCTGCATTTTTTAGTTATTTCCTAATAAGTATAAATACTCTATGATGTAGCAGTTTTAGATATATAAAAAATTGTGTCATTTTCGTTCAATTGTATTTCAATTCGCAAATTCTGATATGAACCATATCATTGTGTGGCCTAAACCTTTCTTCTCTCATTTTGTTTTGAGATATTTAAACATGCTTTTTGGCTACAAAATGCATACCCACAACAGGTATTACTACAGCTGAAATTGTTCAGCATGTCAATTTATTCTCCATTCAAAGGCATGGGGAACAATAATAAAAAGGAGTTGTATAAAAGAAAATTTTAGTTGCAAAATAGAAGACGTATTGCAACTTTAGCAGCTAGTAAAGTAGTGGGAATCCAGCAAACCCGATATGTCACTTACAGCCTAGCACATCTACTTTAAAAAAAAAATTAAAAAAATAATAAAAATGATCACTTTTACACATTGTTTACTTAAGACTTGAGAGTAGCTCAAGTTCTCAATGGTCCACAAGTTGTAAAAGCTAGCGTCAACTGATATAATTACATGCATGGAACCATTGACTATAACAATTGGAGATGGGAACACAATCACATATCACATCTACTTACTTGACAAAGTAAAAGCCAAAAAAAAAGTTAGAAAATAAATTAACAAGTTTTTAAAGGAAGAATTAGGTGAGAACAATGATGAGTCACAAACTTGTCGAACTACAAAAATCTACCAGCTCCATATATTTGTGAGACTTAATATTTCAAGTTTTCAACTGTAATAGTTTAAATACCCTCCTCCACATTTATAGCCAAGTCATGTTTTTCTAACAGTATACACATAATTACAGACTTTAGAACTTGAGTATGAAAGTAAAATCTATTTGGCAATTACATCATATCCTTTCAACTTGCAAACATATACAAAAGGCGATCCCATCTTCTGAGCGGGGGTATCCGACAGGTGGTACAATAATTTTGATATTCTGTCTCTATCCCATTTAGCGAAAAGTCAAAAACTTTTAATCTCTAACTCCTAGCAGCTTGGAGCATTTCTACTATCAGATTCTTCACACCTCTGTTGAATTCAGAAAAGAAAAAACACCAGATATTTACAACTCACAACGTAAAACACTTGACTAAAGTAACATTACGATTTTTCATAAAAAGATTAGTAGAATAGAACACCTTCGCTCCTTCATATGTTTTTTGCGAAGGAACATATACCGGAATCTGTTTGGTTTCAACTTTTAAGCACTGACTTTTTCTATAATTGTTTTCTACCAAGCCATCGTTACACGAAGAGGAAGTGGGTACGGGAGGTCACAGAAGCGAGGAAGCGCTATCCCAAGTGCCTAAGGGAAATTATAATTTTATGTTGTAAAATACTATTAAAAGATAATAATCCTTTAAAAATAGAATAAACAAACATAATACTCTTTTATGGGTTAACATTGATATATGTGCCGATCTGGTAGGATTGGATAGGACCGATTGTGTTAGATATAGTCTTATAGATGTGGCTAATACTTAATCGCTGGTAAACCTAGATAATTTTTCATCCCTTTCTTTCTACTTCTCGCTTTTACTATATATATATCTCTTTCCATTTTACAAGTGACATGGGAGTTCCCGCGAGCTTCCGTTATCGGAAGCGCGGGAGCAAGCTTTCGAGACCAACGCATGTGAGAGATTCCTGCAACTATATGGCAAGCTTATCTGGTTTTGACCTAAACGAAAAATTATATTGGATGACCCCAGCTTTAATCTCAATCTCAAAAACATAAAAAACACAATTTAGTTGCTTAAATGCTGTAGTCAAGCAATCCGTAACTTGATGTTGAACCATAAAAGAGGAAGTGTGACATTAATCTTGCAACATTACTAGCAAATGACATACTGTGTACTTTTCTAAGGAACATTCACAACTCTGAAATTTGGCAGTGGTCCTATATACATACTTTTCTAAGGAATATTCACCCACGTACCTTTCTAGTTTAACATTTTGAGTCTCAATAAGGCAGAGGCAGTGGTCCTAAATTCCATTTGTCATAACAGTTATACAAGTAAGAAACTGAAATTTGGACTTTCAACTACTCAATTAAGTGCAGAAACAGTTGGAAGATCTTTTAAAAGAAAAAGAACAAACACTTCAATTAAATACTACAGAGGAAAAGATAAGAATGTTAACAATTTACAAGTAAAAGGGCACGGAAATCAGGTCAATTCACCGAATTTTTTTGTGAGCGGAATTAAAAATGCAGGGAAATCGGTTTAGAACGCCATAACATATTAATTGCATATGAAATCACTCTTTAGCAAATCAGTGACAAAGACTAGAGCAAAAATGTTTTTAAAGCTATGGAATAACTCCTGTAAAATAAATTGTTTAAAATAAGTATGAAATCAAGCAAAATAAACTAAAATTTTAACATAGCAACTTACTTTCTATCAGCTGCAGGTCTAGGGAAGGGAACTCGCAGCTTGAATGTAATCCCTTGACAGCCAGCCTAGAATATAACATGTAATGCTCAACATGCCATGAAAGACCATGTATATGATGAAATAAAATACTACTCCCTCTGTCCCTAATGTCGCTTACGAAAATGTGTGCACCTTTGACTTGCAAGATTTTCACATCTAAATTATCAAAACTAAACAAATTCAAACGTTAAGAACAAAAATCAATCATTAAACTGTGTGATTAGCTTTAGAAAATTTTCATTTCGACAATTTAGATATATAAGTTTTGCTAGTGCAAGTAATTACGCAGGCATCAATTATCTAGGGACATGGGTAATACTTTACTGAATGAAAAGCCAAATTAACACTACTAGACAACAAAAACCGACTCCACTAAACAGATATTTTTGCATACAGACGGTGAAAACTTTTGTGTCCCATGTAATTAAATAGGACTACATAATACAATACAAAGGAAAATATTGAGATTTTTACCATACGAAAAAGCCTAAAAAACTATAAATTGTTACCTTAACATTGAAACCAAGACTGTCCAACTCCATAATATCAGCAAAGTCGACCTGGAGAATGGCAGAAATTAAGATTCAGGAAGTCTGTGTAAGGTTATAAACCACCATTGAGCATCTTCAACAAAACAACATCTTTTCGACATCACGCATCCTAAAATAATGACGTACTAAACTATTTCCATTGATTGATAACAATTTTCTTATATCTCAGTATAAACTTGCAAGGAATGAACCCTTATGCAGTTCTGACCTATTTCTAGAGGTAGACTGTAATGCATTGAACTATTATTATTTTTAAATAATAATGCCTTTTCAACTAACATTTGTTGTAGCATACTGCATTTATGACCGCAGGAAAGCGTCACCTCGCAGATAACAAACTTCACCTTTACCAAGGAATCATACTGAGGCAACCGAAAACGAAAAAGAACTGCATAACTCTTTGTGTAAATACTGGCTTGACAATTAAGATTTCAAACAAGTTAGTTAAATGCTAAGGAAAGGAAGGTTTGGATATAAATTCAAACTCTTACCATGTTTTGAATCCTCATTACTGGAAATGTTGACTACAGTCCAACAGGATAAGTAGCATGGTTTACATTAAGAAGAGGATAATGAAAAGGAATGATTTAAGTTTATTTCTCTTTATTTTACTCAGCACTACTTAAGGAAGCAACTTCGAAGAGGCAAGTTGCATCTAGGGCTGCTTACCAATACTAGAGGGAATAAAATTGACAGATTTCCATACAAATTAACCACTCCCTAGTAGCTAAGTGAAATGACGGGACTCATCAAGTGCACAAGATCACTATTTTACCACGTAGTCAAACTCTTGGCAAGGTCTCTCTCAATTATCCAAAGCAGACAAGAAGTGTGGATCTCACAAAAAAATGCTTGTGAGGCTCGAATAGGTGGTTGAGTAGCGATCTAATTTTTGGAGAGTCTGGACTAGCTGTGTTTCGTACTTTATTCATATACAATACTGGTGAAGAAACAAGTTATATTGGTGCGAAGGGTATGATTGGTTATGTTTATCCAGAGTATGGAAAAGTGGCAAATACATTGAGAAGAGATTCAAATAATTGAAGTAATGAAAAGCCAAGGCGTAAGATGGAAAGTTTGTCACAACCAATAATCATATTGGAAAATGCTAATCAAAAATTGTCTCTGTGAATCTACAACTAAAAGTGTTTACATTGGTATAATTCCCTTTATTTATCTAGAACACTGCTTAAATTTCCATAGCTTATAGTATTTATCTTTCGCCTTGTAATTTCTTTTTGAAGAAAAATATAAAATTGTCCCACAAAAAGTGTTACTACTTTAATCTTCATTCTCACTCTGATTGAATCTGTTACAAGTAAAAGCTAGTTCTTTACATACCGGAATTGAAGTCCAGTGTTGCACAATAAGTTTGGTTTCATCTGCATGATCTTTATTCATATGAGACTGCAAAAACCATATATATAAAATTAAGAATCACAATAGACATGAAAATTGAAGGGCAATATAATCAAAGTCAGATAATTGAAAGATGAAAGGAACCGTTGGTACCGCAATAGGCTTGGAAAACTGATATACTGGGTCCACTTCTGCAGCAGAATATTCCTCTTTGCTAAACTCTGAAATAAGCAGAAGTATATTACAAACCAAAAAATTTCAACTTCCAGACACGTTTAAGTATTAGTTCTTGCCTTCTATGTGATTCAGAAAACATTCAAACACTTGTAATTGGACAAATACTCAAACATGGTCTTTAGAAAACTTCATCACAAATAAGCTCTGTTTTTTAAAAGGCTGGTCAAGCGTCTTAGTTCTCGCCATCTTAAAGAGAACAAATTTGTTAACTTTTGCTGAAAATTTAAGAAACCTCACTTTTGGCGTTATTACGCTTTGAGGTGTCCTTTTTGCAGTCAAACACATGAAAAGCTTAAGCTTTGGTAAAAAAAAAAACATGGCAAATCTATCAACTATTTTGCTATAAATTGACAAAATCATGATACCTTAAAGCTTCTTTATCATTACCAACTGTGCTTCTTGTTTAAAGTTCACTTTTAAACGATGGATTTAATTTTAAATTTACATGATTTGACTGGGAAACTTGATCAATATAATTCTTGCAATTTCCATGTACCTATAAACTTAATTTCATGAATACAAAATTGAGTTTTATGAAGATCTCGTGTGCATTACATTTTGATAATTATTTTTTCTAATACGTACGATTTTTTTTACTGACATTAACTTACATGTTGCGCGTGTTAAAATATTGAAATAAGAACATATAGAACAAATTAGTTATATTAAGTTGCATGTTTCGCGCGCTAAAACATTGATATAAAAACATATAATTCACCTCCGGAACCCAATAGAGCAGTAGCAACCCCGGAGACGTATCTAACAATTTTGGGCTCTATACGCACAAACCGAAAGTCTCCAAAATCAACCTTTATATGAGAAGCATTTACCAAATTAGTTTGTGTAGACAAGTAAAAAATATATACGGGTTCTTACATCTAAGGAAGAAAATTTACCCAGAATGCACTAGGGTGCTTGACCAGGTATGCAGCACGTATACTTTCTCTGTCTTCATCAGGGACCTGAAAAATTCACAAAAACACGGTACTTTGAACCATTCTCCCAACAGGGGACAAGAATAGGGAATGCAAAAAACTTGTCGTAAAATGTAAATAACCCCCAGTACTTTGGGTGTATACAAATAAGTCCCAGGGCAACGAAATTTGTCGATGTAGTACATTCTATGAATGCGCAAAATCCATAGCTGTGCAATCATCCCCCATGCCCGCATTTAAAAGTGCATAATTGACGCTTGATTTAGGACAATTCTTTACTTTTTATTCAGTGTAGTTTGTCTATAACTGTGCACCGCAAGCAACAAAGTGCAGTTTTACCAATTATTTAAAATAAAATAAAAATCCCGCTTTAATAGACTTGTAATGGCTTAAAAATGCTCTAAAGGTTTTCTTTGTTAACCGCTATTTTACATGCGTTTAAATTGACACAAAAAACATCTATCAGAACATAAACAAAAATATTGAAAACAGAACAAAGTTATTATGGAAGTTGTTTGTAAAACTAGAATAGAATACGGGTGTTAATTGCAAGTATCGGTACATGGAGGTTATTCACAAAAAAACCCATAGTACGTCGGGTGTATTTCCCTTTTCACTAGAATGTAAATCAACAAAAAATGGAATAAAGTAACAGCAATATGCATCGCTTGTATGCCAAAAAAGTAATAACATACAGAAACAACATCACCATGCAGGGTGACAACTAACTCAGTCCTATCCTCTGGATCTTTTGCGACAAGCAAGGAGCATTTGTGGTTAGCTAAAATATCCTGCAAAGCATTGAAGCACTGCTAAACATTTTTTTCAAATGTACTCGACCACAGAAATTGAAGTAACAAGGAAAAAGCTCCATTTACTAGTTTTGTATGAAGTATAAACGGTAACTGAAAGCTCAAATTAGATATCCTGCACTGAACTTAGTGACACCGAAATAGCGAAGAATGTGGATATGAACATGGTATAAAGACGAACAGTTAGTTGAATTATCACACACAATATTCTGAACTTCAACTGCTGAACTTTCTAGAGTGGATTTCATTATGGATCTGTAACGAACCCATTACTTAAAAACTCTTACATGCAATGCCTGCCTTAGTTTCATATAAAGAAGGAATGAGTTATGATTTCAGAAAAATAGTTTTTGAGGGTTAATTGTAACCAAAAAACTCAGGGAGGCTTGTTGCAGAATGTGAAAACTTGAGGCCCGCTTTGCAATTTACAGCAAACTTATTCCTAAAAGTGGTAGTATAAAGCAGAAAAAAAAAGATGACTATGGGGTTGAAGACTTTGACATCAGTTTTTATATATTTAGCTTAAAATTCCATTTTAACTCCAGCCTACACTGAAGTTAATATCTTCCCAGAATTTCAAATCCGCATATAATCAAATTGTCGCCAAAGTATCTCTTGGTTTAAGGTTTTTCTTATGAGTAATTGGAAACTCAAATCAAAGCTCTCCTTACAGATTCCAATGAGAATTGTTTGACCTAATATGCATTACTGGAAAACGAATCATTACTGGAAAACAAATCATAATCACATAATCAATGATAAATATAACTACGAAAAAATCAAGATATCAACAAAAATGCAAAGACACGTCGACACATTTATTGAAGTCGCAGCCATGAGAAACTCCTGAGTGTAGTGTACATCAGTAAATCTAAGCAAACCTTCGTATGAACAGCCAAGCTGCTGACAGCTAATATTGGAAATCCATCAGAATCACAAGCAAAATCAACCATTGACCCAGATGGATAACCCTCATATTTCTGCATATAGACAAGGATCTTGAATTAGGTACAAAACATTAATTGACTTTATAGTGAAGAAGAAACGAATTCACGTTACAAAATCTAGTGAGTAGGCAGCGTATTTAGATCTCAGTTACTAAATGGCACCCAACTGATAATTTACAAATTGTTATGTGAATCTCCATATCAGTGTGGCATCAACTCTTTCAAGCATTACATGCTTATGTGTGAAGATATATCTTTGCCAATATAAACCCATACAAACATGCAATAGCTTTTGATTCTTTCATTTTGACTTTTTACTTTTACGGTAAATCTATCTAGGAAGTATCAAGGAAAAAAGTATTGGTTATGTCCATTAGTGAACACATATCAGTGAAATCATATAGGCAACTTGTCGATGGAGGGGTTTCAAAATTCAAATATATAGGAATCTGGGATAAAATTTTAAGGAATTGTTTCATTTACATGTTGTCAGACAGAAAAATTAAAATACAAATGAAGTTAGCGAATGATTTGAGATGCCTACGACTTTGCAAATCAATTACAACAGACTGAAAACTCATTTTTCTATTAATGTCAAATGCGCACTTTAGACTATATCCCATATCCCCTTCCTATTTCAGTCGTTATAAGAATACAAACCAGGACTGATGATAAGAAATTAATCAAGTACAATACAAGCAATTAAAGAGCATGACGAAAAGCATAAGGAGCACCTGTGAGAAAGTCGAAAGCATGCCACGTGTACTATGGCCAAGAAACGTCCTAATCTCTTGTACAGGGAGAAGCCTAGCAGCCTTTTCCTACAAATACCATTCCCAAAAAACAAATTACTCACACTGGGATAAATCATATGCGGAGGACGATATTAATATATAAGTATAGCGCAATTAAAGCGACTCAGAATAAGCTTCAACCATCAACTCCTAATTCGGAAGCTGAAGAGTGAAGAAGTGTAAGCTTTGCATTTAGAATATACTATATAGACATTTTCATAAGCCATACGTATGAAGTATGAAAAAATTTATGAAAAAATTGCTGAAAAAATCGCAGAATTTATAAAACTAAGTAAACACTTAAGAGACGTAGAACACTTGAAAGATCTTTCGGCTATGATTATATTGAATGATGAATTACATTTATACTTTTGAGAAATCAAGCTCTTGCCAATATCTTTTTATACTCGCTCATTGTTTATTTTTCTGCTTGATACACTTTTCCATAAGCATGTTGATTTCATACACATTAGAACTGTATGCTGGAAAACTCTATCTCTTCATAAATTCTAATTATGTTTAACAATCATGTAAAATGACAGAAAGAGGATTTGTTTTCCTATCTAAAAGGGAACACAAATTCAGTAGAATGAATATTTAAGGTGTAGAATCAAAAGAACAACAGATCAGCATATGCTACAATTTAACAGTTATGTTTTCTGAAGATTGCAACTAAACATAACAACTTTTTTCCAATATTATGATGAAAAGCTGCCCCAATTCCTGACCTACCATATGGTCTACAATATTCTTAAAAATATCCTTAACAAGAGGGTTCCCCTCCCCACCAAGCGATTCTCCCTTTTCACTTAAAAAAATTAGATTCAAAACAAAAATCCAACCTTTTGAAATTAACGGTCAAATTAAGAATTAAAATGGGTCCTTGAAGTTCTCGTTTCTTACTTTCAAAGACTAACGATTATTTGTTTTGGTCTCTGCAAATTGAAAATTTACAAATAGACCCATGTAACGGCTAGTTTTTTAAGCCCCTTATTTTTAAAAAATTACAGTTCTCCCCTAAATACTCCATAACAAACTCTCCTCTATTATCATAAAAATTACACCAGATGTTAGTTACAATCATTTCACCCTGACTATAAATTACAAACTAATAAAATAACCAATTCATTAATTAAAAAATATGTTGTTCTCTTCCTGTAATCTTGACTGGTTATTCCCCAAACAACACGAGGTTTCCCTCCCTATAAAAGGGCCTTATTCCCTTCCTCTTCCTTTAATCATGCTTTTAATAAGTTTTATAGTCCATCACTCCTTTTTTCCTCCTTTTGGTTAAGATGAAGAAAGAAATTGATTTTCTCTCCTATGATTATACATATTCTAAATGAATATAGGGAAAAATGTACCAAAATATTAGTAGGAATTGTGAAAACAGTGTGTCCATCCAACAAATCAAATATATGCTAAAGTTGAAGTAACATTTTTCCATGTGACTAAATAAGATTGAGCTTAAGTAACTAGTGGAGTAGATGTTTACTTTCTACAAATCATCACTACTCCCCCCATCTCGAAATAAGTGTCCCTCATTCGAAAACTGTGATATTTAAGGATTTGAACCAATTTCACTTAAAATTCAACAGAAAATTATCAAAAAAATCAAAAATTTCAGACAAAAACTGTTTCTTACTTCAAATATGATATTATAATTGTAAATTTAATATGATTTTATTCCCAAGAAAACATATTTCCAAAAAGAAAAAAGAAATTTTTCATAAAAACGGTAAAGTGGACACTTATTTTGGTTAGTCCCAAAATGAAAAGCAGGATATTTCAGGATGGAGGTAGTATACGTTAATATTTTCAAAAGCATTAATAGACAAATAACCTGCAGTTATGCATATTCAAAATGAATGAAGGGGAAAATGCACCTAAATATTACAATTAGGAAAAGTGAAAACAGTGTGTCTGTACAACCAAATATATGTTAAGTATAAGTCGCGTTTTCCCACATAATTAAATAAGATTTAAGTTTAAGCAACCATTAGAAGTTTATTTTCTACAAATCATCACTAATATTAATGTTTTCGAAAACATTAATAGACAAATAACCTAAACATTAATAGTACCTGATGAGATTGGATGAGTTGAAACACGTCATTTTCCCCAGACGGTGACGTCATATCCTACACAGCACCCAAAACAAAATTAAAATTAAAAGAGAACAGTTAGGAGGAGGGGCGCCACACTGATAACCCCTTCATTTTTTGTATTCTTGATTATTTTTTCGGTCATTTTTTTTTTAAATCAACGGTTTATTTTATTCATAAAGCGTTTGTTAAAAAAACTGTAAAACTTGTACTTTTATATATTTTTTGGTGTTTAATAGTTCATTTAGCATTAGAGTAGTAATGCCAAATAAACACCAAAAAACATATAAAAGTGCAAAATTTACTTTTTTTAACAAGCATTTTATAAATAGAATAAACATTAATTTAAAAAAAAATACGACCGAAAAAATAATAAAAGGGAAAATTTTATAGTTTTTTTGGCATTACTACCCTATAAAAGGCCAAATAAACTAATAAACAGCAAAAAATATATAAAAGAACAAAAATTACAGTTTATTTTAACGAACACTTAACAAATAAAACAAAACGTTAATTTAAAAAAAAAAACTGACCGAAAAAATAATCACGAAAACATAAAAACGAAGGGTGGAGAGCCTAGCGACCCTCCTCGGAACAGTTTAATTAGTATCCATAATCTGAATTTCATTTAATTCATAGATATATGTATATATATATATATATAGAGAGAGAGAGATATATATATAATAGTAATAATTAATTAAATTACCTGAGCGGAGGGGGATTGAGGAGGTGAAGCTGAGGCAATAATAAGGGGACGATGAGAGTGATGACGTGACGAGGAATTGAATAGTTTAGTTCGGCGAGTAATAATTGTACTATTAAATCGGCGTGTGAAAACGAGAGTGGATGGTGGACACGTGACGGTGGAATGAGAGAGAACTGCCAAGGTGTTCATTTTCGCACCCCCTTCTTCACTAACCTCAGAATCTAAAATCTCACTACTTCAAAAACACGTAAATACAACCTCAACAACTATTTAAATACTCCGCATAAATATAATTGTAAAAATAACGGGTTTCCCGATGTTCTGTCCTCTGAATTTTGTCGTTTTTTGGTTTTTTTTATCGCGAATTCTAAATTTTTCATTTTTTATCCTAAGTTTACGTTTTTTCCCTTTTTTTTTTTTTTTTTTATAGTTTTTTCTGTCTAAACGAGTGACAGGTGGCATCGGAAATCAGTCACGTGTCTTTTTTTTTTATTTTTAAAAGGCATATACCTCTATTTTTATACATTTACTAGAATACACTTTATTTGCATGGGAAGTTCCTGTAATACCCTTCATTTTTAGACACACTTCACTCCAAACGAGAAAATGGGCGTCAGAATTAATGTATATATATATATATATATATATGTATGTATTTATCTAAAACACAGCCGCCATTGAAACACTCTCTCTCTCTAGTGTATAATTTCATCTCATTTTCACTTTGATAATTTTTTCTCTCTCTCTTTTTCCAATGGAGAGAATATGTGATTGCAAAACAAAAATGCAATTGGTAACATCATGGAGTGATAATAACCTAGGTCGTAAGTAGCACAAATACCCTATCATGAAATGTGGTGCTTTCAGGTGGTATGATCTCTCTGCGTCTGCTAAGGCAAGAATGAGAGAAATGCTAAGTTATATTGAAAAGATGGAGAATGAAGTTGCTGAAATGAAAAAAGAAAGAAGAAATGGAGTTTGAAGTTGCTGAAATGGAAAAGGAAAGAGAAAAAATGCAATTGCTAGTGAAGGGAAAAGTGATTGAGTTGAACAAGGAAGTAGCCACAATGAAGGCTCAAAATAAGAAGAATATTATGATATTCATTTTGGTAGTGTGTTTGTTGTTTTTTGTAATGTGGGTAAACAAATAAATTGATTCAAATGAAGAGTTGTACAATGGCAAGTTGGAATTGGTTTAAAAAAATGGTTTATTTAATTGTGCTGTTTTTTTTTAATGTAATATCCTAAGTGATCAATGTGTTTGCATGTGTAAGAGAATGGTTAATCTAATGAAATGAAAAAATTTAAGTGTTTTGTGTTGATGTATGCATTTGGTTGATTTTATATGTATGCAATTCTGATCAAAATTCGATAAACTTAGGACCAGTTTAGTACCTACAACCTAGCTCACTTTACACACAAAATACCAAAAAAAAAACAACACAAAACAATAACAAATTCATAGCCACTTATGCCATTCAAACAACACCAATATGTACACAAGTTATAAGCCACTTAAGGCTCACAAAAAACACCAAAATGAGCAGAAATTATAAGTCACTTAAGACTCACAAACAAGAACAAAATATGCAGAAATAAGCCATTGAAAGCATTATAAACAACATAAAACAACATCATAATTTAACCCAAATAAAAGGCACTTAAGACACCATAAACAACAATATAATTTAACCAAAATCGAAGGCCACTTAAGGCACATAATTAACCCAAATTTAAGGCCACTTATGACACAAAATCAACACAAATCCAAGGCCACTTAAGGCACTTAACTTAAGCCACTTAGGTCAGGTCTATTGCAGCTTAATACCCAAATAAGAGCTTATTGCAGGTCTAATGACACCAAAATAAGTAGTTTTGTGACAGCAAATTACCAAGCACATATTTTAAAGTTTAGCAGAGCTTTCTTGGTTCTTTTCTTGCAATTTCTTTCTCCTATCTTCATGTTTTTTCAAATCATTCTCCTTAACAGCTTGTCTACTCACATATGTTTTATCACCTCTTTTATAGTGTCCTTTTGCCATATCAGCCTCTAGTGGTGTACAAATACCTAACAAAACACAACAAAAATTAACAAAAATAGCTAAATTAGGACCGAAAAGTAAATAAAGTTTCTTTATATGAGAATAACAAAAATTACCTGCATGGAGTGTTTTTTTATTTTGCCCACCCTCTTTAATTCCTTTGTAAACCGATTTTTGTGTTGGAATCTCTGTTATAGCCACAAATTCTTCTCCACTATCATCAAGTGTTAGCACCATTTTAGGTCCTGTTTGTGGTGGGACTTTTTTTACAAATTCCAGCTATTCTATTGCTCTTTATCCTCTAATTTAATTTTAAATAATTAGTATTAACTATAAAGTTAAGCAAACTTGGAAAATAATTATATATAATGCTTACTTGAGGCAATACACCATGTGACTTTGTCATGTTTTGTAGGTTTGAATAGCCTTCAATACTCTTATTTGCCTTCACTTTGACTTGCACAAATACAAACAAAAATTAAATGATTAAATAATATTAATATCATTAAATATAACAAAAATAAGAATCAAGATAGGGGAACTCACTTGATTACTGGGCTGTGACTGTGCTTTTCCTCTCCTCTTTGGAGTTATGCTCCACAAAGTGTCAAATACTTCTTCTCCCACTACTTTGTTGACTGAAGCATGCTCTTTTGATACTGCAATCTCCTTCAACATGGAAGAAGGTACTCCTATTGGGTCCTCTCTCATTACTCTGATCCATGTATCATCACTCATTACATTATTTTGAACTTCTGGTTCTCCATCTTGCTCAAATCCATCTAATTCACCAGTTTCATCAAAACCATCTCTTCTAAGTGACTCTAATTGTTCCTCAATATCATCAACTCCATCATTAAGCCTCTGTTCTTCATGTACTTCATCATTAGCCCTCCTCTATTCTTTATCAGTATTTTCCCTTTGTTGCCTATCATTATTATCCATCTGTTCCATTTGTTCCTATCATTATTAGACATATGTTCCCTCTCATTTTGCACTGCACTTGTCCCTGCTTGACTTCTAATAGGAAAGTCAAAAAATTATTCCCCATCACTGCTCGGTTCATCCACTAGACCTTTACCCCTTTCCTGTTTTGGTACATAGGAACCTGGTCTTACCCTCCTATCAGTCCTATCACAAGTTTTTTGGTTGTGATCTTCCTCATGACATATCTTACACTTTTTCCTAATTTCTTTCCTTGACATCTTACTCATCTTTTTCTGTTGTACCTCTGCTTTTTCATCAGGGTCTCTCCTTCTTATTTTTTGAGGCTTACCTTTCTTAACTGGTACAAAAGGAGGTATGACAATAGTTGTATCAATTTTAGGCCGTTGGTCTCTTCCATTCATAGGTTGGAGCAAATTGGAATAAGTTCTCGTGTAGATTTCTTTAATGTAACAGTCATGCATATAGCTCTCACAGTCATGTCCTAGATAATGTATGCCAATTATAGCATGACAGCAAGGTATGCCATTTAACTGCCATTTTCTGCAACCACACTCTCTCTTTTTTTAGACAAACACTATATCTTTGCCTCGAATTTTTAGAAACCTCAAACCCACTATAACCATTGTGTTTAGTCTGCCACCCATTTGATTTTTTTCTAGCATTTTCAAGTTTCTTACTTATTTGAGGACATATTACACACTCATTTATGCTCATTACCATCTTTTTTTTTTGCCACTAAATCCATTAAGTACCTTTTAATCTACTCAAGCATTGATAAAATAGGCATAGTGCTAGCTCTCTTTATTGCACCATTGAATGATTCATAGAGGTTATTCAATAAAATATCACACTTTGGCTGAGTAGGAAAGCGTGATCTACTCAATTGTTCTACAGGTTTAGGGCTCAACCAGTCAAAAGCAGAAATATTCAACACCCTCATTTCCTCTAAAACATTCTCAAAGTTTGGTTTGGTACTTGATCTAGCAGCTTTCCATATAAAATCCTTCAAAGCTAGGCCCTTGTGTTGTCCCTTAAAGTTATTATACAAATGTCTCACACAAAACCTATGTTCTGCACTATGAAAAATTTCTTGCATTGCTTTAATTAACCCTTTTTGTTTGTCTGAAATTACTGTGCATTTTTCTGCCCTAGTTACATTAAGATCACTCTTTAGTAATTTCATAAATCATTTCCAAGTGGTATAGTTTTCATGATCAACAACTACATATGCAAAGGGGTACATACAGTGGTTAGGATCAATGGCAACAGCTGTGAGCAACACACCTTTGTGAGGCCCTGTTAGATGACACCCATCTAAACCTATAACAGGCCTACACCCCTCAATAAAACCCCTCTTAAGTGCACCCCAACATATGTATAACCTAGCAAAAGTACTCTCTCTCTTTGGACTTGTTCTAGGTCTAACTTTCATTGCACAAGTAGTACCAGGGTTTGATCTTTTTATTTCACCCATCTAGTCACCTTAAAGCAAGTATTGTTCTACAGAAGAACCTTTAAGCTTTTTCTTTACTATTTTTAAAGTTTGAAAGGATGTACTAGTACTAACATCACACTCAAAACCTAGAGCAACTCTATCTATAAATTCATTAATTTTCCAGGAGGGAGTAATTGCAATTTGATCTAGGAATTGTTCTGCTATGAACCTAGGTTTAGCAGCCCTATTTTTTGAGCTCTTTTACATCTGTGTTCATCAACAAAAGACTTAGTTTGGACTGTTTCTTTATCAGGAAGTTTTGAACAATAAATTCTAAATGGACAACCCACATCATCACTAAAGATCACTATCATTTTCAGCTTACGATTTTTACTCAAGAATAAATTTTTACCAGTCTGAATAGCAAGTAATTTTACTTCCTTTCTAAACACATCACATGTAGCAGATTTCATTCCCAATTGAAATTTAAAGCATCTCAAAGACAATATCTTTACCCTCTCCCTCCTCTTGAGAATCACAGTTACTATTTAACCCATCAGATGAGGCATAACCATCATTTAGAACATTTATATCAGTTAGAAAACTTTCAAAAAAAATTAGCATTATTAGGATTAGGTTTAGACACATTAGCTTTGCTTGTACTTGTTTGTGTTTCTTTCTGGTTTTGCTTGCCCACATTATCATAAAATTCAGTTGGAACATTTTCTAAACCCTCAAGACCTATAACTTCTTTATCACTATCAACAAAATCTGATATGTTTAACATTTTCATTCTCAAAAATCTCATAATCATCATCAGAAATCTCATAATCATCATCACTATCAGAATTGTCATTCTCATCCCCATATATTTGCCCCACACAATCAGTAAAAACTTCTACAACTTTATACGGAGATAAGAACTTAAGAAGTTCTAGAGCATCTTTATCACACTTTATTTCTAAAAGATCAGTATCAAAAGAGGATCCAACTCTCTTAAAAAATAATCTTTTAACACCAGAACAACTAACACTAGCAGTCATTGCTATTAAATCCAAAAAAACTATTTGACCCTTCTCACAATTATCCAAATAACTTACTTTTCCCTCTTCATAATTTGTTTCTATTCCCCATTTAAAAACACAACTGTGATGTAGTTCAATTGTGAACAAGTTCGGATCCATGGCTGCGTTGAAAAATATATTTCATTTTAGGTGGAGTTTACTTAGAATCCATTTAAATTGTATCCATATGAACCAAATTAATATGTAAAACATATATTTTTAAAAATAAAAAGGAAATTACCACTTTTTACAAGAGGTTGATTAACTTAAGGACGACGTAAAAACCATGCCATGATTAGTTGATCGCACCTCTAATTGCACCTTAATCGCACCTTAATCGCAATTTAATCGCACCAATGTATGATTAGTTTGATACGTTTTAGGTGTTTGAGACTGGTTTGAGTTTGGAAGAGAAAGAAAATATTAGCGTTTATATTTTTTGACAGTGGTTCGTGTTTGGAAGAGAGAGAGAGGGGATAAGTTTTGTTTTAATTTTATTTTTCTAATCATTAATGAACGGAATGACTTAATTACCTTTACAGCCAACGGAAACGAGGCACGTGTTGGCATGTGATTGATTTCCGGTGCCACCTGTCACTTTTTTATCCGGAAATAACTAAAAAACAGAAAAAACGTAAACTTGGGGCACAAAAATGAAAAATTTAGTATTCGGGGTACAAAACTGAAAAAATGGCAAAATGTAGGGCACAAAACATCATAAAACCCTAAAAATAATTGTTTAATACTTTGTACTTGTTGTAAGATTATTGGACTCTTGGGCTTTTACTTATTGGGCCCAGGTGAGCTTGTAACCCTACCCCTCTATCTATATAAAGAGGGCTAGAGGTCTTGTATTTTATCATTCATTCACATATTCATTCATAATAAAGATCATACTGTTTTTCCCTCTCTCTACTTCTGTCTCCCTAAATACCTAGCTAATAGTTGTATTACAACACTTTATCAGCACTGCTCTCGGAGATCGAAGTACGGATTATATATTCAATAAACCTTGAGGTTTATCCGGATTTTTTTTAGGATTTTGCTATATCGACCTTCACCAACATACCGTGCATAAGGTAAATAATTCTAAATCACGGCTTGACAACTAAATTTGTAATACTATGTGAAAAGTCAGCCGCATAATAACCATTGATTTGTTGCCTATGATTAAACAAGCCTACCATGTACTATGTCAGCCGCATGTAATAGTATTAAACAATGTAATAGTATTAAATAAATGTATATATGTTACTGCATGTTTGCATGTTACTATACACAAATTTTAGAAGAATTGACTAGTACTGTTTATGCTTATGCTGCGTATGAAAATTGTACTGTGACGTTGTTTAATAAGCTACTAGTACTGTTTGTTTAAAACATGTATAAACGGGACCTATGTTATAATTTTGTTTATTAAACATACTAATATGCATCTGTCAGATTAAATCTGCAACAAACTGAAACGTATGTACTGATTTGTAATTCTCTGAAAGCTGTAAACTATTCTCTAAATTACTCAAGTACTAAACTGAAACTTGTCTGAAATTCTGGACTGTATATGTAATAATGCTGTAAATAGATATATAGTTTGCTGTAATTACACGCATGGTCCTGTAGTATAATACTTATACAAAAACAGTACATATGGTTGATAAAGATACAATATTTGGTAAATATACACACACATGCATATAATTTTTTTTATTAAAAGGCAAACGAATAAAAAAAAAATGCATGTAAATTGATTTGACTTGATATGTTAGAATCTTCATGGATTGATTGATAATCCTAAATTGATTTGACTTGATATGTTAGAATCTTCATGGATTGATTGATAATCTTAAATTGATTTGACTTGATATGTTAGAATCTTCATGGATTGATTGATAATTTTAAATAGATTTGATTTGATATGTTAGAATCTTTATAGATTGATTGATAATCTTAAATTGATTAGTTTATAACACCAAATCTACTGCATGATTAGATAGATTCTAAAATATATTTACTGCTTGTTTATATATGTGTGGTTAATCTAGATAGATATTCTCTATGCTATTAATATTATTGCCATATATAAAATGCGAAAATCGTATATATTCACATTTAAGTTGGAAAAATTATGAATCTTCCCCAAATAGGCTTACCTATTTGGATACGATGTCTAGGAAAGATAAAGGCGGAAGTCGTTCTCCTAATGAGGTCGGTTTTTAAGAGGCATTCGTGCCCACCCCCGTCACCGTCTTTCCTGGTCGTGTTCAAATAGAGCTACCGAAAGGGGTTGAGTAAATAATAATTTCCCCGAATGTGTCTATATAGATATGTATTCGCCGAATTGGTGTCTCAGGATCGACCTGTCGTTCGATCAAAGAGAACCTCTTCACTTAAAAGCAAAACTTGTTTTTCGAACCTGTCGTTTCGAAATAAAGTTTGTGCTTATACAAACCATAAACATATAAACCCGTTGTTTTATATGATGACTAATACAGTCTTTATTTTCTTTTCTCCTGTTGTAGAAAAATGTCAATCAAGCTTGACTTTCCAATTTTGGATGCTGCCGGCAAGAACTACTTGGATTGGAGTCAGGATATCCAAAACCATTTAGATGCCCAAGGCTTATTGGATGTCATATATGATGAGGAGGAGCGTGAAATGGAAGTAACGCACGAAATGAGTGCTCGGGCGATGATTCTGTTTCGCCGCCACTTATCAAACGCCATGAAATCTGAGTTCATAGCGACCACCTCACCAAAGACATTGTGGGACTCTCTGAAAGAGCGTTTCGACCACCAAAAGACCATTTGGCTTCCTGAAGCCCGCCGTGATTGGCTGAATTTGCGATTTCAGGACTTCGAAAGCGTTGAAAAATATAACGCTGAAGTATGCAGAATTCGTGCTACTCTCTAATACTGTGGTGAAACGCTCACCGACAGTGACTTATTGGAGAAAACGTACACCACATTTCCTAGTTCTGACATCTTGCTCCAAAAGCAATATCGTCAGTCTAAATTCATCAAATTTCCCGAGCTCATCACCCAGTTGTTATTGGACGAGAAGAATAGTCTCATTTTAATGATGAACAGTAATTCTCGTCCTGCTGGTTCAAAGGCAATTCCAATGCCTGATGCTAATGTTGTTCGTGGACCTCGTCCACGATATGGGAAACGAGAAAAGGGCCTGTCGTCTCGTCAGCCAAGGAACAGGGATGAGCGTAATGCTCGTCCAACCAAGCGAGGTTTGGACAATCGTCCGAACTGAGGACCTGTGGCTCCTCCTAGGCAGTCTCGTGGTGGTAGGAACAATCGGGCCAGTCATCCCAAAGCAAGAGATCCGGCCGCTATGCCAACTCTGTGCTATAAATGTGGTGGAAATGGTCATATGCAAAGGACTTGTAGGCAACTCCCCAAGAAGTCGAAAACTACCACAAGAGTAGAAGGTTCGAAACCAACATGATTGAAGCTAGTGCAAAAGAAACTCTTGAGACCCCTGGCTTTGAGGCTCACATGGAAGAATAAAGTTTTTTTTCTTCGTTTCTTTTAATAATTGAGCTGTTTTGCTCCTGGATTATGTTATTTCAATTCCATTTCGGATTATGTTTTTTCCTTTGGATATTGTTCATTTATTTTGGATTATGGTTTGTTTTATGGATAATGTTTTGAAAATTTCTCGTATAATTTAAAGTTATTTCATTGAGCAATTCCTTTTATTCGTGTGACCGACTTTAAATTATTTTACTTTTAGGCATGTATTGTGGGGCAGTTGATTGTCTGGTTGATAGTGGCACTACACACACTATCTTAAAAGATAAATGGTTTTTTATCAACTTTACGCCTAAAGTAACCTCAGTGATAACAATTTCGGGCCCGTCGACCCTTGTTGAAGGCTTTGGTAAAGCTAAATTCACGTTGTCAATTGGTACTCCTGTTGAAGTATCTGAGGCCTTATATTCTCCGAGGTCCAGTCGTACCTTGTTGAGCTTTAAGGATATCCGAGAAAATAAGTTCCATCTTGAAACTGCTCGTGAAAATGGTATTGAATACCTTCACATTAGCTCCACTTAATACGACCAAAAGCATATTCTGGAGAAGTTGAGATGTCTTTCAAGTGGTTTGTATGTTACTACAATCCAAAACTTTGAAAGGAATTTAATCATTCGGCGGGCGCCGATTGATGAGAGCACTTTTATGCTATGGCATGACCGGCTGGGACACCCGGGTCAAAATACGATGCTTCGAACGATGAACGCATCTTATGGGCATCCTCTTGGAGTAAAGAATTTCGTGATTAATCCGAAAAGCCTATGCCAAGCATGCTCGATTGGAAAGACTAATCTCAAACCAAATCGTGTAAAACCTACAAAATTGGTTTCCCAATTCCTTGAAAGAATTCAAGGAGATATTTGTGGACCTATCCAACCAACATGCGGACCATTTAAATATTTCATAGTTTTGGTTGATGCATCGACAAGATGGTCACACGTAGCTTTGTTGTCCACAAGAAACGCAGCGTTTCCAAAACTCTTAGCCCAGATCATTAAATTGAGGGCTCATCATCCGGATTATCCGATAAAGTCTATTAGACTTGATAATGCCGCAGAGTTTACATCAAAAACTTTCGATGACTATTGCATGACTTTGGGAATTAATCTTGAACACCCAGTTGCGTATGTTCATACCCAAAACGGCCTTGCAGAAGCTTTCATTAAGCGATTGCAAATGATTGCTAGGACTTTGGTTATGCGCACCAAACTTCCTATTTCTGCATGGGGCTATGCCATTTTGCATGCTGCTGCGTTGGTCCGTCTGAGGCCCATGGCCACCCAACCACTATCTGCGTACCAGTTGGTAACTGGATATGAGCCCGATGTCTCACATTTACGCGTGTTTGGGTGTTTAGTCAATGTTCCAATTGAGCCACCTAAGCGTTCCAAATTTGGACCTCAGAAACGATGGGGTATATATGTCGGTTATGAATCCCCGTCCATAATACGCTATTTAGAGCCCTTGACAGGCGATGTCTTTACCGCTAGACATGCGGATTGTGACTTTGATGAGACACTCTTCCCGTCATTAGGGGGAGAAATGCACGTTAACGTTGATAAGGAACGACGTGAATTAACGTGGCATGTACCCACTATGTCTCATCTAGACCCCCCAACTGTACATAGTGATGAGGAAGTGCAGAGAATCCTAGGTCTGCAAAATGTTGCAAATCAAATGCCAGATGCATTTAATGACCTAGTGAATGTCACGAGATCATATATACCTGCTGCAAATGTGCCTGCAAGGATAGACGTCCCAGTGAGACGCCGTGTTCCGGTTGAACACGTTGCTCCGGTTGTACCCACTGAGCAAAGGACGCTGCCGTCGGCCGTTCAGTCCGCCGCCCTTCCGAAAAAAAGAGGAAGGCCGTCTGGTTCCAAGGATGTTCTGCCTCGAAAGAGGAGAAATCCTGTCGCATCTGTTTTGCCACACGAGATCATTAAGGATCACGGTGATGTATTAGAGAAGCGTGTTCCAGATGAAACACCAGTTCCTAATCATCACGATAACCTCGAAATATCTGTCGATTATACTAGTTTAGACGATATTTTGAAGCGAAACGAGACTGTCATCGATGATATGTTCATATACGCAGTGGTCACTGACATTATGAACAATGATGACATGGAACCTCGTACCGTTGCTGAGTGTCAGCGAAGAACGGACTGGCCTCAATGGAAACAAGCAATCTAGGCTGAATTGGATTCCTTAACGAAACGAAAGGTGTTTGGACCTGTCGCTCCAACACCGCCTAATGTTAGACCAGTTGGTCATAAATGGGTTTTCGTAAGGAAGCGTGATGAGAATAATTAGATTGTTAGATACAAAGCTCGCCTTGTGGCGCAAGGTTTCTCACAACGCCCTGGAATTGATTACGATGAGACGTATTCTCCCGTAATGGACGTTATAACGTTCCGCTACTTAATCAGTTTAGTAGTTTCCGAAAAATTGAATATGCAGCTCATGGATGTGGTCACAGCGTATCTCTACGGGGATCTGGGCACAGAGATTTACATGAGAGTCCCTGATGGACTTAAGTTGCCTGAATCAAGTAGTTCCCGGCCACGGAACACGTTCTCGATTAGACTGAGACGATCACTATATGGATTGAAACAATCCGGACGGATGTGGTATAACCGTCTAAGTGAATACTTGATCGGCGTGGGATATGTTAATAATGAACTATGCCCATGCGTGTTCATAAAGAAATCCACTTCAGGATATGCGATTATCGCAGTCTATGTAGATGATATGAATCTCATAGGAACCTCGAAAGAGTTGTTCGAAACTGCCGAAATCCTGAAGAAGGAATTCGAGATGAAAGATCTTGGGAAGACACGGTATTGCCTCGGCCTGCAGATCGAGCACCGTAAAGATGGAATTTTAGTCCATCAAGAAAGCTACACCCAAAAGGTGTTGAGGCGCTTTAGTCATAGTGATGCTAAGCCGTCCTATACTCCCATGGTCGTCCGCTCTCTAGACATTAATAAGGACCCCTTCCGTCCAAAGGAGGACGATGAAGAGATATTGAGCCCTGAGTGTTCATATCTGGGTGCAATAGGCGCACTATTGTACTTGGCCCAATGTACTAGACCGGACATCTCGTTTGCTGTGAATTGTCTAGCTCGACACAACACCGTGCCAACACGCCGCCACTGGACTGGCATAAAAGAAATTTTCCGTTACCTTAGAGGTACTACGGACATGGGCTTATTCTATCCCTTTGCGTCGAGTGGATCTAGCTCCATTGATCCTCGAAATAACGCAACCCTTGTCGGCTATGCCGATGCTGGTTTCTTATCAGACCCACACAAGGGACGTTCCCAATCTGGTTATGTCTTTACCATTGGGAACACGGCGATATCCTGGAGGTCTCGTAAACAGACTCTAGTGGCCACTTCAACTAACCACTCTGAGCTACTCACGCTCTATGAGGCGACTAGAGAGTGTGTCTGGCTTCGAGCAGTTATTGGCCATATTCGAAGCACCTGTGATCTAGCTTACGATCATGATGAACCAGTTGTTATTTATGAGGACAACACCGCTGTGATTGATCAAGCGAAACATGGTTATATCAAAGGTGATGCCACTAAGCATATCTCGCCAAAGTTGTTCTTCACACATGAACAACAAACGCTTCAAAAGATTGAAGTGAAGCATATTGGTTCAGAGAATAACCACGCTGACTTGTTCACCAAGTCACTACCAAAGCATTCTTTTCAGAAGCACGTACGGGCAATTGGCCTACGTAGGCTATCTGAGCTACCTTAGAGCGACATTTTATGTCGGAGTCGAAATCCTCGCACCCTGTCGTGTGCAAGTGAGGGGGAGCATCCTGTTGTATGCATGTGTACTCTTTTTGTCCTTAGTACAAGGTTTTTCCCACTGGGTTTTCCTTGACAAGGTTTTTAGCGAGACACGTTCCCTGTTATACCTCACTAAGGATTGTCGAAATCAGGGGGAGTATCCTGTCGTATACTTCTTACCACTGTGTACTCTTTTGTCCTTCGACCAGAGTTTTTTCCCACTGGGTTTACTCTGGCAAGGTTTTGATGAGGCACCTGTTTTGTGGTTGATCCCCTACTACTGCCACTGTTGCACTCTTTTTCCTTCGATCAGAGATTTTTCCATTGGGTTTGCTCTGGCAAGGTTTTGATAAGGCACACTGTTTTGTGGTTAGTTACTTGCATGATATTTCGGCTTATATCATTCGGCTACACAGTTTCTCCTAGGTACCGGTTTTGTCCCACACTAGGTTTTCCGGCCCTAAGGTTTTTATGTGTTTAGCACTGCGAATGAACTCGACTCAGATCGACTGCATGAAGACGAAGAATTCAAGACGTCCAAAGGGGGAGTGTTGTAAGATTATTGGACTCTTGGACTTTTACTTATTGGGCCCAGGTGGGCTTGTAACCCTACCCCTCTATCTATATAAAGAGGGCTAGGGGTCTTGTATTTTATCATTCATTCACATATTCATTCATAATAAAGATCATACTGTTCTCCCCTCTCTCTACTTCTGTCTCTCTAAATACCTAGCTAATAGTTGTATTACAACAGTACTGTTATTTTTATTAATTTAGTAATCACACTTAAGTTTTATAGCCTATTAATTTTGATCCAATTAATGATTAAACAATATAAATCTATAATATTACACTCAATATATATCATATTTGGAGATAACTTTTGATGGATAGTTACACAATTGCAGTCAATAGGTAAAAAAACGTTACTACAATTTTGTTATTTTGTTAAATACATGTCACCTTTTTGACGAAAATTGATAGGTTGTTGCCTAAATTGATAAAAGTTAAAGGTTGGGTACTAAATTAGTAAAAATCAATAGTATAGTATAAGATTCTAAACAATATTTTCCGAATATAATAGAGTCTAAGAGCATTCTCATCGGTCAAGATGATTTTGTTGTATAAATATAAGCCTATATAGTTTGCTTAGATAATTTTAGAGTAAATAGTTGAAGACTGCCCAACAGTGTTTTCCACAATAGATGTATAAGTTAATATAATAATGATTATTTATTTAGTTTTTTTCAAGATCTGCTAATTTGTTTCCATGGATACTTATCAAACTCTTGTACAACCCAACTTATAATCCAAAAATCATTAACAAAAACTCAATCAAATAAGTAAATAAAAGAACCCACTTCGATTTATCACATAAACATATTGAAAATGAACCTAAATCTTTTAGTTATTTATAAATACTATCTTTTTTCTAGAAAAAGTCACCATAATTCGATTTATTTTGGAATAAATTAGATAAACTATATGTGGAATGATAAATATAAGAGAAGAAAAGTGTATTTGTGATGTGAAAATGGTTATGGTAGCCAAAGATATGTAATGCGTAAATGAAAAGAGGAAATGAGAAGATATAGAGAGAGACAAAAAAAGTAGTAAATGAGAGAAAAGTAGTAGGAAAAAAGTTTTCTATAGTGGGACCCGCTTAAAATTGCTCCTATAATTTTTTCAAATTCTCTCTCCATACCAGATTTTCTATACAATTTTATATTTTTTATCTATGGCCCACATATATATGTGATATTGAGTAACTCTTGTACTCATTATTGTATAACTTTATATGTAGAGAGGTGTAAAAGTGAACAATTAAGAATGCTTTAAATACATCAATTATTTATTATGTTTAATATAACAAATTAGTTTTGAATACGTTTCCTGTGATACATTTTTTCAGCACATAATTTTAGTTTTAGAGACTTTGGTTATAAAGTAACGGTCCACGAAATTGGTTTTGTGTTTGTACCTATTTGTGAGATTAAATTAATTTAAAAAAAAAGTGGGTGCTAAAACTTTTTATTTTCCCCAGCTTAGCGAATCGCGAATGTTTTTTTTTTTTAAGTATTGTCGTGTTTAAAACGCTATTTTTTTTTAGCTTTATGAGCTTTAGTCTAAAAATGAACAAATTTTTTCTTCAACTTTACGGAAAAGCGAGTATCAACTGGTTTTAGGGAAAACTTTTTAATACTGCTACACAAACCAACTTGTTATACAAATACTACTACTAGTGTGTGTTTACTTTCAAAATTTATGCCAGCTTTGTTAGATTTATGCAAAAATTATGTAATAATTTATTTCTAAAAAGCTCATATAAACTCGTACAAATTGTAGAAGGGTTTTTTTTGTTGTAATCATACTGTAGGGTAGAAGACTTTTTTTTCTTTTTGTAATCAAATTGTAGAAAGCGCTTGCAAAAAAGTCAAATAGTGTAAGTAATAGCTACAAACTTTTAACTATTAGTTACGATTTACAGATGTTTGCAGCGTTAATTTAAAAAATGTAGAGGTTTCGTTTGGTTTATTTAGTTGACTCTGTTTTACTTGTTTTTCGATAATAATTTTAATTTTGTTTGTAGTAATAAAAAATAATTAAAATAGCGACTGAGATATTAATTGCACATCAGATATTACAACAAACATTAAAACATAACTCTGTTTTACTTGTTTTTTATAATAATTTTAATTTTGTTTGTAGTAATAAAAAATAATTAAAATAGCGACTGAGATATTAATTGCACATCAGATATTACAACAAACATTAAAACATAACTTTGTGCTAAGAAAGAGAATAAACTTGAAACATACATTACATAAATAACATATTAAAACTAGAAAATAACTTAAACTTATGTTATTTAAACACAATTATTCCAGTGATTCTTTCAAACAACACTTAATCACGAAAAAGCAGCTTCAAACATGCAAGAGTAATTAAAGGCACCGAAAATAAGAATAGATTCAGGCTCAATTGAAGATCATAGGTAATGTTGTTCATTAGCGGAGGTCCAGAAAATGCGGCACAAGAAAAGAACATCTTGATGTATATCAAGATATTGTAACTTCAATTTCTTAACACATTACCAAAATTTCTAGGGAAAATAATGTTAAAACTTATTATCATAAAAACTAAAAACTATACCAACTTTCATCGATTCAACTTCATGGGGTGGCTTCTTTTTTGACTCACTGGGCATCATTTGGTCCGTTTTTTACTTTAATTTGGATCGACTTTACACCCTCCTCTTCTGGTTTATTCACTTTGGTCCAACTTTGGTTTCTTTTTTGTGAAGGTCTCGTTTTTGGGCTAATTCGTGTTTTTTCCTACAAAAAACCAAAAGGGTGAAAATAAACCGGAAAAACGCATAATTTACTAGATAACGCTTAAACAAGCTATAATAGCAACAAAATCAATCTAATAACTATCATTTTAACCCATAAAAACTATCATTTCGCGGTCTAATCACTACCCAAGCCCACTTACTTATTATATAATATACAAATCACACCCAAACTATTATACACATACTATTCAATATCACAATACATATATACAATATACATATACATATACATATACAAAATTAACATTAATTATAAAATAGAGCTGCTTTTCAACAAATAATAGTTTGCAAGGCATCACTAAATAAGATCCAACAAGTAAAACATAATGAATATATAAGATACACTTACTACATGTTTAAATGCTAGCATTAGCAAACCCATTAAAAGAATTATATGTTACACTCGAAATAGAAGTAAACGACATAATATATGATCGAATCCAAAAAATAAAAACTATATAATTACGTAAAATAAACCAATGAATACATAATTTATATATTGAAGGAATAATTACTAAAATTTACCACTATTTAAACGAAATAACCAGAACACATATGACAAATAATCTATAGTCGTATTTTTTCGGGGTTTTTTCCGATGGTGTCTAATCTGTAAATACAAATTTCTTTTTTGAGATTTGAGCCCATTAGGTCGAATTATATATCAAATTGAGGGTTTGGGGGGTTTTGGAGGCTTTGAAGGCTTCTTAGTTAATTTTTAGGTTTAGGGGACATGTTTTTTTTGGTAATATACATTGTGGAATGATACTTTTTAGTCATTACCTCTATATTTGAATTTGTATTAAGGAGTTAATTGTAAAATTTATAGTTTTTGGGCTGATTCACAAAATTCAGAGTTTATCAGCGTTATTTGCAAGCACCTCTTAAGTGTGACGTGTGAGAAATAGGCACATAGCTCCATAAAAGACTAATCTTTTGTAGTACACACCTTTAAACGTCCATAGTTGCTTACAATTATAACATAATTCTGATTTAAATTTGCAAAGTTTATAACCCTCTAAATAAACAAAACGAAAGTAGTATAAACCAGATTGGACATTTATCAAAAAAAATCACACACGGTAGATTTTACTCAAGTACAATTGTATCATTAATAAAACTTATTTTGCCAAGGACAAAACTAGATGATTGTATCACTGTGTAAACGCTTTAGATTATAAACCATATAGTTGTTTTATGTTTTCATATTTTGGAGTGTTTATGAATAACAAATTAAGTGCTTAAACATAAAAAGGTCCAACCAATAATATTTCCACAAGGATGCAAAAGTTTTCTATTCAAATGTTGCATTGTTGCAATAAAATTTATCAAGGCAATATATATCAAACACGCAAAAATGAAAAAATAGCAGTTTCTAAAAATACGTGCTGGTATCCTCATCGTCCTCACCATCATTATCATCCTCGTCATAGTCATTTTCATCATCATCTTCTTCTTCACTAACATTGTCATCTTTTTCATACTCATCATTGTCATCATATCACCATCATTTTTATCATTAATTATGAAGTTATAATTATTAACTATATCACTTGTTGGAAATGGACCAAGATCAATGGTTCTAGCATCTATCACAATGGGATCAACATCCATTTGAACATCAAGCACCACAACATCTACATTGTCAGTAGGAGATGTCCTTTGTTCTAATTCCATTGAAGATTAATTTTCCTGATACGCATCGACTTATTTGTTAAGTTTCCTTTGTTCTTGTCTAGTATGTCCCACACATTTAGATAAGTCGTATCTTGAACTGCTTTTAAACCATCTACTGCCTTATGATCATCTAATCAGAATACTTGTTGGGCTTGTATCGCAAGAATATATGGATTGTCTTCAAACCATCATATTTTAATATTGACATATTTGATAGGGTAATCATGCTTCACACTTCCTCTAACTTTAGGATTCGCATTGTACCAGTCACACCAAAACTAAATCACACAATAACGCTGCATGTACTTACCTCAACCACATATATTAACTTTCCATAGTAATGTATTGATCATGTTTTCGAGGATCCAGGGGTGTATATACCATTATTTTGTGTTTTTAATTTGTCCGCATGCGCCTCGGCGACAAACTTAATTCCACTAACAATGAACCTCATATTTGTTTCAAAGTCGATGGGTCGTGCTGCCAGCTCTATTAATTCCACCTTAACAACAGACAACGTCTAATAATAAATAAATCAATGGATTTGTCATCAATTCATCATAAAATATTTAGTGAATAGTAACAAGATAAACAAAAGATGATAAAATTAATTACATACTCGTTGTTTAAACGAGTATGGGAATTCCTTTCTTTACTAACCTTCAATGTCATGCATAGAGGTTATCATCAATAAGCTTGCATGTTCCCTACCAAGGCGGATCAAGATTTGAATCAAGGACGGGCAGAAATATAAATCAAGAGGTAATTAAGTAAAGACTTTTTAGTAGAAAAGAAATTGAGATTTTGATATATCACAAATTTATATAGCACCACTAGTTTGAACCTTGTTTGGCATTGGCTTTGAACCTTGTTTTGTTTTTGTTTATTTTGCTTCAGAGTTCTAGTTGACAAACTTATTAAATTAAAAATTTGCAACCATACAAGCTTGATTTCTTCCTTATTCATTTATCAAATTCTTAAGCTGAAATGCTAAACCAATTTTTTAAACAAACAACACGAGCTTTCTAACTTGTTTGTTGTAGTTTCAAGAATAACCTTATGAGTTTATTATTGACATTCTAAAATTTTGATGCATTTAAAATCCACTTAAGCTAAACAAATAACCTGGCTTATTTGAGTGAGAAAGAACTAGATTGATTCAGTTCAAACTATAAATCTTTAAAGGCAAATCCAAAGAAGGTGAATATTTTTAAACTTGTTCAAGGAAATACGTTTGAGCACATTTACAAGTAAACTTAAAAGTTACAACCTTTTTTATTAGTTCAAAAGTTCTCCAAAATTTTATTTACCTCGCTCCAACTTATTTACAAACTAAGCATTCGGAAATTTACAAATCGGTGCAACTCAACACTTCTATTTCCAAACAATTCACAAAAACCCAAACGAGCCTCCAACCAAAAATATTTCACAAATATCTCAGCATAAATAATTGAACTCCATATGTACAATTAGTTATTTACAAAAACAAGAGCTAGAATTCTTAGTTCTATATGAAAAAGCTAGTATTAATAGAACTATACAAAATCCAAGACGATGGAAGCTACAGGATACGACTACGAAAAATAAAATGAAATTAGAGTTCGAATAGACTCCTATGGAAGTTCAAGATAACTATGAAAATGATCCAAAAAGGCAGCAATATAAGTGAAGAGAATAAATTATGAAGTGTAGCTTTCTGAATAATTAAGTCATTAAATCAACCAAGAAAAGAACAACTACAACTTAAAAGACAGGATTATTCACCCATGTACTAGGAAACAAATACTGCAACAAGCCAATCTCTATTAGCAACAAACCGGATTATTAAGACAAACAAAATCAAGAAACAAAAGTAGGATTTGTGTATAAAAAGAAATTAAAAAACTATAAGTACACGTATAATTTACTCCTTTTACTCTTTCACTTCTTCACAATTCTCTAATATTCACCTTAATATCTTCCTTTAACGAATATTTAGTTGACCTCCAATAAAATGGGCGAGATGTTTGTGCAAACACATCAACTATTAGATTGTACAACACCATCATCATATCTATCCGGACAGTTAAATGATGTCTATGTGTGGTTGAAGTGTATTGAACAAAAATTCAAATCTTTCCTAGAAGTACATGTCTCCGTTGTGGAACCCTCGAGATGAGCTTTATTGAGCACATACTTCTTATAAGTGTCCATTATCCTTCAATGGCGAAAGGGGTTTTTATGTTTTGATACCTTGTACATACACACCTTTTTCATTTGGTACCATGTACTTACATTTGTAACGTTTGGTACCCCATATTTACACAATATCACGGTCCGCTACCCTCTCCATTAATTTACTCATGGAAAATTAACATTTGTTTGTCATGTGACCAACTTCCATTAACATTACCTGTAATTTGGTCACATAATTTGATGACGTGGCAGTGATGATTTCACTAACACGTCATATTTCCATCCATGAATTAATGGCATGGTACAAAAATGTGAGAGAATTGTAAGTATGAGGTACAAACGGTACAAATGTAAGTACATGATGTCAAATGAAAACGTTGTGTAAGTACAGGGTACCAAAACATAAAAAAACCATGGCGAAAGCAAGGATAACATTAAACATAAAAATAAATGAATCAAGTTCAAAATCCTAAAAAATAGTTTCATAGGTAAAATTTACCTTTCAATTGGATACATACATCGAAAAGTTACATGACCAACTATCTTGACTTCATGAGTAATATGTACCATCAAATGAATCATAACATAAAAAAAGGCTAGAATGAATGGTTGTTCAAGTTTGCATAAAGGGAGAGAAATCTCTTTTTCCAACATCTCCATATCAGACATGGTAACGCATTTTGCACATAATTGCTGGAAAAAACTTGAACTGTGCATAATAGGATCAACCACATGTGGTTTCAATTACTTACAGATACAAACATGTAGAAGTCGTTATAAAATTACATGACAATCATGTGTCTTCAAACCTGTTAGTTTACGTGTTTCAAAATTAACACAATTGGCAATGTTGGAAGCATAACCATATGAAAATTTGATCGACGCCAAAAATCTCATGAATTTATGCTTATCTGACGACTTCACTGCGTTTTCAAGATGGTCCTTGAAATACTTATTCCTTTTCCCCTTAATTGTTTTTTTGTTTTTCCCTTGATGCCCAAATGGTGACGATAATATTTTCACATGTATTATTTTCAATATGCATCACATCAATGTCATGTCTAACTTTAAGCTTAGACCAGTTTGGAAACTCAAAAAATATACTCATTCTGTTCCAAAATGTTAGTCAATCTTTCTATTTTAGGAAGTTCCATATTGTTAGTCCCTTTTATAAAAGTAAAATAAGAAATTAACAAATATTCCTATTTTACCCTTTGTTTTGCCTTCATTACAAAATTTAATACAATGTATAAGGGATATAGTTGGTATTTGAGCTATTAGGCAAAGAAATAATTGCATGTGTATAAAAATTTACCTTCCCCATGATGGACAAACAATTCGGAACGGATGAGTACTTTTTATCGACTACATCGACTTTCTACCATTATCCTTAGGAGTCTTGCCCTTAGGATCAACCATGTTTCTTTTTCTACCCTTATTAGGAACCTTCACTTACTCTCGGAAGTTACTTATACTGTCGAATTGGGCCAAATGGTCAATGTCTGAGAACTCTTTGGGTCGAGCCCTATGTTTAGTGTTACCATAAAATGCTTCGGCATTAAAAATTCATGGGTGATCATGTGGTAACCAACAACGATGACCCATATAAAAATTTTCCCCCTTATGCCTAAAGATGTGACGTCTTCATTAGAAAATGGACATGCTGTATATCATTTAGTTTTCCAATCCGACAAACTACCAAAAAGCAGGAAAGTTATTGATTGTCCATAATACAGCCACTTGCAAATTAAATATAGAATTTGTGGCTTTATCATACGTTGGCAAACCATTTTTCCAAAAATATTTGTGCTCATCGATCATTGGCTGCAAACAAAACATCAATTTTTCCACTTGTTTCTTTAGGCTCAGGGATTAATAGAGATAACACGGAAAATTATTTATTCATGCACAGCCATGGAGGAAAGTTATAAGGGATCGTAATAACAAGTCACATGCTATACAATTTAGTCATATTACTATTCGGATTAAACTCACATAAAGCGATCCCCAATATCACGTTACATGCATCTAAGGTAAATTCGGGATGCATGCGGTCAAACTCTTTCGAAGCCTCGCTATCTATAGGGTGCCTCATTGCACCATCTTCGATTCTTTCTTTCTTGTGCCATTTCATAATAGATGTGATTGGATTACAAAATATGCATAATTTTGGTATATAAAATAAGTATTTTAACTATCTAAAAATGCATATATGGTTGCTTTTATATTTGTTTTATGCATTTTATCATTTTGAGTCATTTTATCTATTTTTGTGTAATTTTGCCCTTTTTAAAATATAATATATGAATGTGGGAAGACGAAAGACTCAAAGAGATGATGGAAGAGCTTGGAGGACTAAAAAGAAAGATAGAAACTATGAGAATTCGGCCCCAAGTAAAGGATATTCGAGAAAATATTGAATAAAGACCAAAAAGGAAAGAAAATCTGATCACCACCACTTATCTGGATGAAAATACACTCATCCAGATGAGCCACATCATCCAGAATGCGTCATTTAATGATGTGTCAGCTTCTGACTTGGCCACACCATCTCATCTGGATGAAATCATTTTTCATCATGATAAGCGATTTTATGAAATTAGGTTCTGGAATTTTCTGTGTCGAACACTATAAATAGGACCATTGCGGTTATCTCATCGGTGTAGATGGGTACACCCACCCGTCTCGTGATGTGACTAAGTACATCATCCGACCAATAGACAGATGAAATATTAAGAAACTTACACCACACCGGTATTGTGCGAAACTCATTAGGAGACAAGCAAGTCCGCAAGCCTAGACCATTTTTTTGGAATGATTGGAGTTCTTTCTGTGTACCACGGGGCTCGTTCTAGAACATTATCACAAGCCTTAGCATCAAAGAACTTAAAGAGGAACAAACCATCGCCGCCATTTGTGGTTTCAATAAACCCGAAATTTGTCCAAAGAGTTTTGGCCTTACGGTCCACCTACGTAATCTATAGACGATTCCCCACAAAGTATCCAACTAGCGAGTTAGCCCAATGCTCCTCCCTGCTAATACACATACCCATCGGGAGTTTATCCAAGTTCTTAGAGCCCCGAGATTTCACCAAAACAATGACATCTTTTTGTTTGAGGCCTTCACAATAGTAGACTACAAGCGAATAGGATGGAGAGGCGGTTTGGCGGATTTAGGTTGACAGATGAGGAGGAAGAAGCGGATGGGATGGGTTCATTGCCTGAAGGCGGAAAGGCTTCCGGAGACATCTCCAAACCGAAAGGATTTGGCTCGGAGGAACACTATACTATCGGATGGAAAATGAGGCTCGACACCATTTCACTAAATAAACTTAAAATAGTTGTATGAAGGAAGAGAGAAAGATTGGGAGAAAATGAAAGTTTATACCTCTAAAGCATTGTATCGAACACCTAGAGAGTACTAAGAAAAATCAAGCTAAGAAAGGATTTTGGGAGAAAGTTGCCACCACTAAGAATGTATAAGGGGTTAGATAGTCGAAGGAGGCCGGAGGAAGGTGACAAGGAGGGGGGTTTGGGCGGCGAGAAATGAAGGAATAAAAAAAAGGGAGACACCCCCTCTCTCTAAAATCTAAATTCTAATGGTCTTATTGTTCAAATATTAGACTTGAAAAGTGAATATTACTATGAACTTGATGATGTTTATACTTTCGTATGCTTTCAATTTTGACAAAGAATTTAGGAAAATTCTGATTAAACTAATAATTTAAAAACGAAATATTTAACTATAATTTAGAAGAAAGACAAAGAAACCAAAAAAAAAACTTTTCTCGGAACTTATAAGCATTTTAGTAAAATAATAATAGAATATAAGCATGTAGGGTAACTATTTTTTTTATGAGTCGTTAGATCTCAACTATTTAATTCGACGATTATAATTAATGGGGATCAAAAAGTAAATAACTCATATCACTTCCTATCTTTTGAGCTCTTCACTTTAAACCTCTGTGGACATTTATAGTTATTTCATTAAAAAAAAAAAAAAACTTATCTAATCTATTGATAAATCTAAATATTTATCGGTCAAATAATTTAAGTAAACACAAAATATTTTTTGTATTAATAATATCACAACTACAACGTCTCTGGCTAGATTCAAATAATATATTGCAGTTTAAAATTACCCGTTATATAAATATAAAGGATTTCATCATTGGAACATCATTAGGTAGATGACGGGCGCAACAATCCCCAGGAGAAATAGAGAATGAATTGATTCGGTGTTTGTCTTTTTTTATTCTGATTTGGGCTCAAAATAATCTCAGTCATTACATTAATTTTATATTGATAAAGATGAGTTAAGTTAGATGAGTTACTCTAAAAAAAATAGTAAGAGGCATTTTTTTATAACTATTTAGCAAAGCTAAAAATAAATAACATTATGTATGAGCATAAAAACAAGATCACTTAATCTTTGAAATCATAATATATACATGAGTTACAATTATAGGGAGTTGAAATCACATGGGCAAAGACGGATGCAAGAGATTGATGTGGAGTAATAGCGGTGGTGATCGTTAGTGAGGTATGGAGGTGGTTTGAGAGAAGAGTGAGAGAGGGAAGAGAAGGTAGAAAGACGGAAGTCAAAGAAACAAAAGAAAAATAAACAGAACCTTCATTAACACAATTGGCCTACGAAAATTAGCCATATAGATTTTTCGGCTAAGAATTACTTTCGTTACCCGACAAATAAAAACGGATTTGTCGTAAGAAAAGTTACTCGATAAAAAGATTCGTCGTAAGTTTTGCTGGAAAATATACATACCACTTTAAAACTTTCCATCTTGTTTGAGTCGACAAATTTACTTGATTTGTCAGCTAAGATGACATTGAGCTGACAAGTGTAAGCTTTGTCGGCATAATTTTGATGGGAGAAAAGGCTTTTCTTGTAGTGCCTCTATAGTATAAAATATTGTCCAATTACTACTATACCCCAATTAGTACCAATTACAATTTTTCAAATAAACATATATAAAGTGGGTCACACAATACAGTTACTAAGGTAATAATATGCACACACCACTTACACTAATTCATACAATTCTTATAGGAGGAGTGAGTACGAAAACCTTTCATCAAAATTAGATTTCTATGGTCACTTCTCTCACGACGAGCGTACGAAGGATTGTAAGAGTATATGCAAACAATTATTCTATCCTACCACATTTATAAGTTATAACGAATATAACTAATAGCATTGATTATACTTCCCATCGTGACTTCTTACAAACTATCCCCTTTGTATTATGGTATTGCCTTAAATAAGTTGGGCAAAACATTATTTTCACTAAATAAGTTTGCCAAGTGTGATTCCCTCATTATTAAAATCGGGGACTAATTGCTTAGTGTAATGAGAGTATTGTTTAAAAGACGCCAATCTAAACGGAAATTAGACAGAGTCTAGATACCTAGTAGATTAGAATGGATTAAACGATTAGACGGAATTAATTGATTAAAGGTGATAGACGGATTAGACATTAGGCGCGAGCTGTTTACGTCAAGACTCCGTTTATTTTTTTCTTTTACAACGCTAGGACACTAAAGGTTGAGCAAAGTTTTCACCCCAACCAGAGACCCCTCCACCATTAATGCTTCGCCAATAAAATAACCATCACCTATTAACTAATTATCTTATACAATATTTACTAATTTAATTAGGTCCTGTGCTCCTTTTCTTTGCCTCTCTCTCTCTCTCTCTCTCTCTCTCTCTACAAAGAACAACTATTGTAAGTTTTCTAAATTCATGTATTTTGATCTTATTTTCCATTTTCATGCATTTCTATATGTTGGTCTGTCTGGGTGTGTATCTGTGTAAATTCATTATCTTTCATATTACTCTGATCATCAAATCCATCTTAAGTTACATAATGAATTTTTCATCATTATTTTGTAGGTACATTGTACTAGTGTTAAATAATTTGGTAAAATAATTAAACAATGGGTGATGAAATTGCAACATCCGATTAATACCCACATTCTCAACTCTTATTAAGATTTGATACATATCAACGTAGCATCACTCAGCATCAAATTTAGAATCAAAGAGTAAAAAGAATTAGGATCATGTAGCATATGCACATACGTTTAAAAGATATTATAATCATGTGTTTTTGATAATTAAGTCTCAAGTTATATACTGAATGATCATTTTTCCCTTAGATTAGTTGCATGTCTCTTTCTATTTCCTAATGCAATTTCTTGAATTACTTCATTTAAGTACACATTCGATTTATATTTTTTTTTGGCTCGCAGTTTGCTTAATAGGAAAACAAGGTAATGATTGCGACCAATGTTTTAAAATGTTAAATCATAGAGCTTTACTAAAGCGTAAGCTCCGGCGTTAAAAACGTAAAGCGTAAGCTTTACTAAAAAACGTAAATATTTATATATGTCAATAACCATTAAATACATAAATATAATAGGTTTAAAACATTAAGAATGATTATTATTCACGTGCTTTAATGACGGACTCTGTTTAATATAACAAAATACCTTTGAATATGTATCTTGTGACACATTTTTTTTAGCATATTATCGCAATTGTTGACATTTTGGCTATTAGATAACGGTCCACAAAGTTGTTTTTGTGTTTGTACCAATTTGTGAGACTACATTAAGTTTTTTTTTCTTAACAAAACCTTAAACTTTTTGAGTTTTGAGATTTGTTTTTTAAGCATTGGCAAGTTTACAGTGCTGTTTTTTGAGCTTTTTGAGTTTAGGCTAAAGCTGAACAATTTTTTTTAGAGCTTTAAGTAAAAGCGAGTCTCAACGCGTTTTAAGACGAGCTTTTTAATACACTGATTGCAACTCAAGTTTCCCCCCTAATATTTTTTTGGGGTAAATAATTGTATGGTATAAAACTGAAAATGTGACCTAAGCCAGATATACAACGAGTAAAAAACAAAATCCAAAACAACAAGCTACGCGGACGACAATAAAACCCCAAGCAACACACTGTCTGATACAACAAGACTAGTCATAGCAAGTAGCAGGCGCTAGAT
This sequence comes from Primula veris, assembly GCA_963682055.1. Classification (NCBI taxonomy): domain Eukaryota; kingdom Viridiplantae; phylum Streptophyta; class Magnoliopsida; order Ericales; family Primulaceae; genus Primula; species Primula veris. The sequence goes on from OY821741.1 coordinate 21,584,016, forward strand.
TACTCATAGCAACTACCTGCTAGACTGTCACCACAATACTAACAACTAACTACAAACTGTCTAATTAAAGAGATCTAACTTATTGATCAAAGATACAATGTAAAAGCTAAACTATATTAAGCTAACCAAGTCTAATAATCCGCTACCCATGTTTCCTCTTGTTGCTTATAAAGAGACGTCGAATTCAAAAATAAGGGTTTGTTTCTGATGCAACACCGTTTTAGATTCTTTGGATATAAGTTACAGTCAATTGGTCAACATAACAACCAATCTACATAGAATTTTGTTTACTTTTGATCCGAGATAGTTATAATGTACTGTCCAGAAGGATGTTTTATTCAATGAAACGAAGTTGGTAACATTTAGAAGAGTGGTTGCACGGTTCTTTAAATTCGTCATATGATGTAATCAATTTATACATTGCTAAGCAAAGCTCATTGTTGTTGCCCACAGTAACTTTGATATTTCGAACGAATCTGTATTGCTGGGAAAGTTAAGAAAGCAATTGGTACTAAATTCGGCTTTTCTTTGTTTGGGTAGGTTTGTGCTGATTATCATGTCAACGGTTGGTAATTCAACAAATATTTTCTGGCAAGAATGTCCGGTTGGCAGAGCCGAGAGGCAAAAGCTAATTAATCAACAGGGTTGTGTCGTATGGATCACCGGGCTTAGTGGCTCAGGTTTATTTCTCTATGATCTCTGTCTCTTGTCCATTTACTTTTGTAAGGTTTTGTTGTTTATACTTTAAGAACTTCTTCTCTCTGTTGTTTCTTTTTCTGCGTCTTCTTTGCCCAGTATTATTTAAATATGTAGGTCCAAATACCCATTTCAATGTTCCACCAGACTCTACTTCTGGGAATATTATTCTTGGCTGGGTGTTTCATTTTGATTAAGTGTTGCATTTTGCAATCTGTTCACTTATCCCTTTTTATTTCTTAAATGAACCTCGAAAAATGAATTTTTAAAAAGAAGAAAGCTGAATAGGATACCCAAAAGCAATTCATTCGGAAATTTGCTCTTCCTGCAATCAACATTCTCAATGATTCTGAAAGGTAAGAAAAACACAGCTCAATCCTAGTTCACAAAAAAAAAAATCATGTTTAAGCAAAAGCCCACGTATTCATAGCTTGTTTTGCTCAGTTTTAAATTTATTCTGTAAATTTAGCTGAGTTCATTTCTAATTCTATCTTAAGATATTAAGAACTTCTACGTTGAATAAAATCAATTCTAATTTTATTGTTATGGTGATCTTTTTATCAAGGCAAAAAATGTCACAATACATTTCTAACTTTAAGACCTTAACACCTTCCTTTTACCTTTCGATGCTTAAACCCCATTTTCCCTGTCTCTAGTTCTCACTTCGGTTCATCTTTACCAATTTGGCAAATTGTATTGACATCTACTTCAAATTACAAAGGACTATTAAACTATTGTTCAGCACCCTTAATTGTAATTGTGGTTCTCTTTTATTTCTTTCAAAGTGTGCTTTGGCCCACTGGATGGTGGTTCGATTAATCATAATTATAGTTGCTGACTTTGTATGATTTGCTGGTTGCTTTTATAATCTTGCTTCTTAAGATGTGACTCAACTACTAATTAAGTAAACCATAAAAATACCTTATAATCTTGGATGCTAAAAGTCATAGTTTTTAACAACTATCATAAATTGCTGACTTCTCCCCCTTCCCTATCGTCAAGATAGACCCAAGCTACGAAGGATCTGGCCAAATACACTTGCCCCATAATTTTGACCAGATTATAATTTAGATATTTTAGAGAACCCAATAGTTTGAATAAGCTAAAATGTAATAAAGACGTAAATATTGGGTGATTATCTTCCGATGTATTAATGACTATATAAACTATCAGGAGTATGTAATTTATGCGACCGCTGTAATATATTGCGCAATAAGCTTGCAATATCTATTTCAGGGAAAAGTACGCTAGCTGGGTCACTAGATAGAGAATTACACTCAAGGGGAAAACTATCTTATATACTGGATGGTGATAACTTAAGGCATGGTTTAAATAAGAATCTTGGCTTCAGTCCTGAAGACCGAACTGAAAACATTCGCAGGGTTGGTAAGTATATTCCTGCTTGGTTCACTATAATTATTTTCTTCAAAGCATAGTTTCCCAGATTCTGGATAATCTTTGAGGGTTGACTATTTCTCTTTATACGTTCACCTGTTACAAGATACTAGCTTTTTCTTATGTTTTAACCAACTGCCTTGGTGCAACTCACAAGCCCGTGCCAGGCATAGTCGTATTTTTCTTAAAAATAGTTATATTGTTTTCTTAAAAGATAAAAATCATAGAAATGCCTTGTGTATAGTGTTTGGATAACACGTTAAGCTTGTTTATGGTTATTTTTGGGAATCCTTTTGGTTTAATATGGGTGGAATACTTTTAATGGATGGTTTTCTTAGCTATTCTGAGTTGTCCTATTTCACATAATGCGTCTTTTTACATTTTCGGATAGATGACCACTGCATTTTTTTTAAGGTATATCATATTAGTATTGAATTAGGTCAGTATCTTAAAATGACAATTTTTATCAACTCATTATGTAGACTTTAACAAATGCTTGTATATTTAGGGGAAGTTGCAAAGCTCTTTTCAGATTCGGGATTAATCTGCATTGCCAGTTTGATATCTCCTTATCGAAAAGACCGTGATGCTTGTCGTGCGATGTTGCCTGATGGTAATTTTGTCGAGGTAAATATTCTTGAGATATATGATTTACACATTTGATCTGGATTTCTTCTTGGTTCCCGGTAATAAATAGGTTAATGATATTGACAGGTTTTTATGAACATGCCGCTTGAGGTGTGTGAAGGAAGAGATCCAAAAGGTCTTTACAAGCTTGCAAGAGCTGGAAAGATTAAAGGTAGGTTTTTTTTAGAAATTATGCATCATGTTCTTGTTTTTTTGGTGGGCTATATTTGTGAAGGTCATTGAGTTTGACATGATTAGGCTACTAAAGTAATAAACTATGTTTACTTTCCCAAAGAATGCTTACTGAAGAGATTGAACAACAACCTATTTTGACATATAAACTCTGTAACAAGGATTGATGGTTATGAAAATGAACCTAGAAGTCGAAATTACCCTACACATTCAGTAACTCCCTAACTTACAAGTACTTAAGATTCTGATAAATGATGCTTAAGTCTAATGTCTCACGAGTTTGATGGGAAACTATCTGCTTTTCAAACTTCGTTATGATTTTCAGGTTTTACTGGGATAGATGACCCGTACGAACCTCCTCTAAACTGTGAGGTGTGTAGATTTTTTCATGTTATGTCCATTATTTTTTTTACTTTTAAGCACAACATCAATTTCAAAATTCAATAAATTTAGCCTTTCATGTTGCCCTTTGGAACTCTATTATATTCAGATCGAGATTGTTCAGAAGAGTGGGATATGCCCGACACCCTGTGACATGGCAGGGCAAGTTGCTTCTTACTTGGACGACAAGGGATATTTGACAGCTTAATTGACCATTACCTGCGTATCAGTTAGCAATCCTTAAAATGTTAGTTTGGTATACAATTATAGGTTTAAATCTCTATACAGTTGAAAAGGAAAAATATAGGTAAACCAATGGCCTTGAGGGATTTGTTTGACTGTAACTTTAAGCAATCGCAGCTTGGCTTTTAGGCTGTTAAACCAAATGATCTACTTTTTATGCAAAAGATGAAGTCAGTAGAGCATTAAAGTTGCAACAAACGAGCCTTCAAAACTACACATGTTTGCTTAGTTGAGTTCTTTGGTAAAAGAAATTAGGCTGTAGCCCTTGTGAGAACTGTGGTGCTAAAATATGTGCCATCATTTTACTGGACCTTAATAGATTATTGGAGATATCTTTCTTTTTTTTTTCAATTCCGGTGTTATTTTCGTTTTGCAACTAATGTAAATTGAAGATGGTTATCTTACCTAGCATTGACTAAACCGAATATGTTCATCCGCTATCTATAGATATCCCAAACATGACCTTGTTGTAGTAATATAATGCACATGTAACTTTTTCAATAAAACTAGATTATAGTGTTTTTATTGTGACCAACCCGAATATGTTCATCTACTGTCTATAGATTAAAAGTTTAAGCAGCGGAAAAGTACCAATGAATCGGAGATCGGTATCTTTTAAAACTATTAATTTAACACTTGATATCACTTTTAAAATACTTGTTACAAATCAGTAACACTTGTCAATATATACCAAGTCTAACACATTTACATAAACCAAACACATTTGCCCCATTAAAGTTTGACCAAGATCATTGACCGGTCTCCGACGTTGACTGTCGGCGTTAACCGTTGACCGAATTTTTTTAAAAAAAACTCAAAAAAAAAAAATACAGAAACATTATTTAAAAAATATTAAAAAATTATAAAATTTGGACAAAAATTAAAAAAATCTAAAAAAAATCCAAAAACTTGTATTTTTTACAAAAATCAAATCTAATACACGTTTTTGACCAAGACTAAGACCATTGACCGGTCTCCGACGTTGACCGAAAAATAAAAAAATAGAAAAATTCCAGAAAATTTATTAAAAAAATAGAAAAACTCCAGAAAAATTAAAAAAATTGGAAAATATTCTATAAAAAAAACCAAATATTTAATTTTTTTTACAAAAATTCAAAAAAATATTTTTTTTACAAAAATCCAAAAACATTTTTTTTGACAATTTAATACAATTTTTTTGGATAATCTAGTATAAATTTTTTAACAATCTAATGCAATTTTTTTGCACAATCTAAAACAAAATTTGTACAATCTAATGCAATTTATTTGACAATTTAATACAAACATTTTGACAACCTAATACAATTTTTTTTGACAATCTAATACGGTTTTTTTACAATCTAATACACATTTTTTGACAATCTAATACGAAATTTTTGACAACTAATACAAAATTTTTTGAAAATATAATATAATTTTTTTACAATTTAATAGACAATTTTATACAAATTTTTTTAACAATCTAATACAATTTTTTTTAAAATGTAATACGATTTTTTTTGATAATCTAATAGAAAATCTAATTTGTTTGGTAATTTAATACAAAATTGTTGACAATTTAATACAATTCTTTTTGACGATCTAATACAATTCTTTTTGACAATCTAATACAATTTTTTTTGACAATCTAATACAACATTTTTGACAATCTAATACAATTCTTTTGATAATCTAATACTGTTGTAGGATATTATTGGACTATTGAGCTTGGATTTTATGGGTTTTAGTTGGGCCCAAGTGGGCGTGTAACCCTACCCCTCTATCTATATATAAAGAAGGTTCTCTCTTTATACATATAGCTAATAATTGTATTTACAACACGTTATCAGCACTGCTCTCGGAGATTGGAGTACTATAATTCTGGGTATTATATCAATAAACCTTGAGGTTTATCTGGATTTTTTTAGCTTTTTGCTATATCGACATTCATCAACATACTGTGTGTAAGTTACCGAATTCAAAACTTAATTTATTCCATATATGTGATCGCACGTATTATTTTATGGATAACTGAAGCATGATAAATATACCAAAGTATATAATTCATGTGTATTAGAATTTGTTACTTGTATACATCATGCGTGACTTCATATATTTTTTTTCATGGTCAATAAAATTGTATGTTAAAGAAACCTATAGCTTATATGCTACTGGTTTTTGTGTTTATGAACTTATAAGATACAGAAAATTTGATTTGTGTATAGTAAAATTCTTTTTTCTTATAAACAAAATCAGTAAAAGACAAATAATCGATTTGTAAATCGAAATCATATAATTATAAAATATGTATTAATCTGTCGGATTAAATCTGTAACAAACTGAAAGGTATAGTACTTATTTTAATTTTCTGAAAGATGTAAACTGTTCTGTTAATTACTCAATGACTAAACTGAAACTTGTCTGAAATTCTGGATTGTATATGTAATAACGCTGTAAAAGAGAATTAATTTACTGAAATTACACGGGTGGTTCCTGTATTATTGCTTATGCGAAAAACAGTATGTATGTGTTATAAAAAATGCAATATTCGGTTAAGATTCACCCACATGCATAAATTATATTTATTAAAAGGCAAGTGAATAAAAATTATATGTTAACTAAACAGATTGATGTGTTTCCATATAAATTTAGTCCATTCTATTGCATGTTGTAATTATCATGAATAAAATCTTCACATATGGCAGTTTAATAATAATAATTAGATCTTCCTAGTATAAATTGTGATATATTATGTGCTGATTGATGATAATTAGTAAATCTCAGAAATAACAACATCTATATATTTTATTTACTGCCATGTACACATATTTATAATATAATAATTTGCGAAATCATATTTTTTCACATTTAAGTTGGAAAAATTATGAACATTCCCCAACTAGACTCACCTATTTGGATACGATGTCTAAGAAAGATATAGGCGAAAGTCGATATCCTAATGAGGTCGTGTTTTAAGTGGCATTCGTGCCTTCCACCCTCACTGTCTTTCCTGGTCGTGTTCAATTAGAGCTACCGAAAGGGGTTGACTAAATAATAATTTCCCCGAGTGTGTTTATATAGTGATATATGTTTCGTCGAATTGGTGTCTCAGTATCGACCTGTCGTTCGATCAATGAGAACCAATTCACATGAGAAGCAAAACTAGTATTTTCGAACCTGTCGTTTCAAAACAAAATTTGTGCTTGTGCAAACAATAAACATATAAACCGATCGTTTTATATGATAACTAATCTAGAACTCCCAACAAATGTTGGATGCCATCTATGATGAGTAAAATCGCAAAGTATACTTGCGAAATGACTGTTTAGACGTGAATGTTATTCCGTCACCACATGTTAGTCACCCTGATGTGTGAAAATGTGATGCCCAATTTTTTTTTGGATGTCATCTTTGATGAGTAAAACATGGGTTTGTTGTTATTCAAAAGATGAAGACTAAGGCGTCGATTTTATTCCGCCGCCACATTTGAGATGTGATGAAGTCTATGGTCAACAAATGTCTCAAATTGACATATTGGGGCGATCTTTCACCAAAATACTACCTTGGAAATTGTATTTTATAAGCAGTATCGTGAATTTTTTTTCACCATGTTCCTTATCGTCCATATGTTTGTGGATGAGAAAATACCCCGATGAGCAGTTTTAATCCTATTGGGTCAATGGCAAATTGTTTGCCTGATATTAATGCTCTTCGTGGATATTTTTTTCCACGAATCGAGAACCGAGACAAGTGTTATTTGTCTCGAACACAATCGTCAAAATCGAAGACCTGTGGGTCCAAGACAGTCCTTGAAATGAACAATATGACTCGTTGTCCCAAAGCAAGAGACAATGCTCATTGAGCCAATTCTATGCTATATAAATGACAAAGGTCATGCCCGACTAATATTTTCATAGTTCACAACTATTATAAGGGTGTAAAAGTCGTAGCTAATGTGGTTAAAGCTAATTGAAAGGGAACTCTTGCCCCCGATTTTGTGGCTCAAATGAGTTTGGTACCTTTCTTTATTGATTTTGATAAATCATTGAGCCGATTTGTGCTCATCTGGATTATGTTTTTCCATTTGGATTATGATTTTTCCATTTGGACATACTTTTGGATTATGGCTTGTCTGTTTATGAAATTTCTCGAAATAATTTAAAGTGTTTTGAGTAAATTTATTTGACAAATGTGACCAAACTTTAAATTATGAAATTTTAGGTAATACTTGTAGGGTAGTTGATTTTGTGGAAATAGTGGGTAACAGTGTACCACATAATTTCACCAACTATTGCCTAAAAGAGTACTCATTGACAACGAATCTGGACCTGTCATTCCAAATTGAAATCTTTGGTAAAACCAAATTGATTTGTCAAATATGAGGCCTTATACTCATGTAGGTCCTTCCGTACCTTGTTGAGTTATAAAATATTCGAGAAAACCAGTGTTATCTGGTAATAGCTCATGAAAAAATTGAAATTTCTTTACATAGCCTCCACTCAATACGACCAAAAAAGTATTTTAGAGGAGTTGAATTTTTTTTCAAGTGGTTGCTACCACATTTTTTAAATTATTTAAAGTTACCTTATCATTTCGCGTATCGTTGATTGATAAATCATTTATATGCTAAGATATGATTGTCTGTACTATCATTCACCTGTCGTCGATTGATAAGAGCATTTTGATATTGTGGCATCGACCGGATGAGATATTCCCGGATCAAAAGACGATAGCTGATTTATAATCGCATTGCATTTGGATTCTCTTTGAGGATATATTTCGTGATTGATCCGAAATTCATCCCATTAATGCTCATTCTGAAAGACAAGTGATAAAGCATTAACTTTGATCAGGTAAGTTATGCTTCTCAACAATAATGATATATATTAACGATGTGAAATATTGGACGAGATATTGTTCTTTTTTTATTGATCGGTCGATATCGTTGATCGGGATTACAGTTTTTTATTATACTTATGCTCGGTCTAGTAACTTGATCTTAGCAACGGTCTTTAACTTAGTCTTGGTGCTCGGTCTTTGACTTTGACTTCTTTCGGTGTACTTTATAGTGAGATAAGCTCTGAAAAGTCTGTCTTGTATTTTCTTTTGCGCTGAGAGGTAAGATCCTTTTTCTAGTACTGATATTTGACTATTTATAGGCGTCCGTGCACCACATGATGTTGACAAGTGTCAATCTCATCTGTCAACTCATGGGCCTTTTAACTGTTGGGCCTCTATTAATTGGGTTTGGATGCTAATGGATATTTACCCTTATCTTTAATTAGGAAGAAGACCATTATACCTCGGGTCCTATTATAATTGCGTTGGTTACCCGTTAATAATGCATGGGCCGATTCGTACCCGAATACATATATTCGGGTTTAATTTTTATGTTCTATCAAATGCTCCCTAACTTCTTCGGTATGGTTTTCATGGCGAGGGAGTCATGTTTGGTCTTATATGGACGTTGTCTCGGCCTTGCTGTTCTCGATATTTTATCGAGCAGTGTGATCGATTTGCACCGTTTCCCTTACGGCCATTAATTGCATTGGGAAGTGCAAGCATGATATCTTGTTTCGAGGAGACTCTTGATCTTCCCCCTATCTGTCCATTATAAAAGGGACTCCGTATTACTTCCGTTTCATACCTTGCTACTTCTCTTGTAACACCATGGCTTCTTCTAATGGATCTAGCAGAGACAACTTCTCTGAATATCTTGCCTATCTGGATGGTGAGGTCAGGAAGGCTCGTGTCCTGAAGAGGAGGTTTGCCTTCTTTGCGAGGGAAGCTTTTAGGGTACCTGACTTAGAGGAAAGGGTGGCTGCTTTGGACGCAGCCCACCATGTGGCTTTGGTTGACCGGGATTGGGCTCTCGACCGGGTCAAAAGACTTGAGGCTTCTCGGGAAAGGCATAAGGCATCCAAGAGGGCTTACAAGTTGGCCCTAAAGGAATTGCACGCTCGGTCCAGGAAAGGGCCGGATGGCGGTGAAGCGGGTTCCTCCGCTAATTAGTTTATTTTTTGTAATTTTTTTGCTATTTATTTGCGGTTGTATTGCCCCTATGTAATAGAATTTCTGAACTTTAATAAAATCTTCCCTTATTCTCATCCTCTATCTGTTGTTTGTTTTTCAATCGTATTTTACCTCCACTGTATTTCTTCTTACCACGTGTTTTGTGGTGCTATCGTGGATTTTCTTGAGCCATGTTCACAAATCTTATCCAATATTTTCGAAAAGATTGACTTTGTGCACGCTTTGTCTTTTCCAATATTTTTAAAACCGTTGCACTTCCCTAGAGTGACACGTGTGTAATGGATTTCCCCATATTTATCTTTTTCAAATATTGGTACGAATCCAAGAGTCTCTTTGATCAGATGCGTCTCTTAGAACCTTTTGGCAAACGGTTGCGATTCCCCACCTTATGCCTCTTTTAATCCATCTATAAATACCATTTTTTGGCATGTTTTTCTTCATTATCTCTCCATCTTTCTTCTTCTTGCTATATATTTTTATTCTGTAAAATTGATGCTTTCAACATGTCTGCCCCTTTTACCAAGTCAGCCCTGGCCTTACAAGTGGAGGTTTTTGAGGCTTCTTATGGTAACGGTCAGAGGATGCTACGTGATCCTGAGGGAGAGTTGCAGATAATGCGATATCACCATACTGAGATGGTGAGGGAATTGACCTGATTGAGTGTCGAGTTGGACTATTGCAGGCGTGCTCACTAGGCTTTAGTCGAGGAAAACAACATGCTTCGGGGGAATCCTTCCCTTCAAGATATTGTAAGCCTGGTCGGGCCCTCTCACCGATACCGATCAACTTCGCCCGGGCCATCCTAGTTTCCTTTTTTCTTTTCATTTTAAATGTGTTGTCCTCCGATGTAATAATTTTCAATATCACTCATCCTTATTAATGAAATGAATGTTTATTCATTTTCATGTTTGTTTTTGTACTTGCTGTTCTTTATTTATTTACTGCTTTTCCTTCTGTCATTTGTTATATTTGTTGTTTGTATTTTTTTTTTGGGTTGTCAGATCATCGAATATTTCGTTTGCTTCTCTTTTTACGTGCCCATGTGATATATGTACCACGAGTCTGTCAGTCAAAGATGCCTGCTCCCATGTATTGTCAGTGCTTTGTTGCATTATCTATGCTCTATAAATACCCTTCAATCTCTCTTTATCCTTCATCCTCTCCCTCATCTTGTATAAGCTTATTGTATTTCTTTCTCTCTCATCTTCCTTTCCGCTTTTCTCTGTTAATCATATTATCCTACAAGACTGTCGGAGTCATGGATGAGATACCATGCCCGGATAAAGGATTTGGATGCTGAGGTGGCTCAGATCCGTCACCGTATGGCCAAACTTGAGATGGAGTATAGGAACCTGGCCCTAAGCCTGCATGACTCCTATCTCGAGGAGACTATCAAATGGACTGAAATTTCTGCCCTGAGTCTCCAGCTCGATCAGTTGTTGTTGTAGAGGAGTCAGTTGGCGAGCTCTTGGTATGAGGCCGAGGAGATTTGGGAACAAGCTCAGGAATATTTTGACAATGGTGCTCAGGGCCTTGCCAGTGTAACGGCCGAAAATGCTCGGCTTAGAGACCATATCACGGCCCTTACTAGGGAGAAAGAGTCTTTGGCCGTTATCAACTCCTCGTTTCGAGCTCGGTTAGCTCGCTTTGATCACGTGTCTCCTCGAGAGCCTTTCTCTCGGTCGGGCAGTTCGGCTTTCCCGCCCCCTGGTTCTTGAATTGATTTTGCTTGCTTCTTTTAATCTGTTATATTTTCCTTTTGTTTTATTTCTTATCCTATGCGGTTGAACCGTTGGGCTCCCTTGTAATTTGTGCGTTCTCGTAATTCGTAATTTCTTTTAAATTTGAATTGTTGCATCGCTTCGTACTTTGTGCCTTTTCGTATTTTGTGATTTCTTTTAAAATTCGAACCGTTCGCACCGCTTGGTACTTTGTGCCTTCTGACTCCCTATAAATGCTCCCTATTGTTTGTGTTTCATTAACCCCTTTCTCTTTCTTGTTTTATATCTCTTGTTTCTTCTAATCCGCTGCTTCTTGAGATGGCTCCCATCACCAGATCTGCTGCCAAGAGAAGTGCCCTTCTTGAGAACGAGCCTACTTATAGGTTGCCTCTTCCTCCTGTTTTTGAGGATTTGACTCCGCTTGAGTTCAAAGAGATCGAGGTCAAGTGGCTGAAGGTGGAGCTCAAATGTTCTGAGACTGAATGCAGGAGGCTCAGGCAGTCTTGGGAAAGAGAGAAGGCTGCTCGTTACGAAGCCGAGGAGAAGTGCAAATCTCAGGCTTGTGTTTTACGACAAGCAGAGGTTGGTATCTCTCGCATAATAAGGGAGAAGGAGCGTCTTGAGGAGCTGTTGGTGAAGAAGGCTGCAGATGTGGGTGGTGGTTCTAAGGTTTAGGAATAAATGGGTGGTTTTTGTAATATTTTTGTTTTTGTGTGGCTTTAATCAGTTGTATTTTGTTTGTTTTCCCCTTTGTGGATGAATAAAAGTAATTTATTATCTGCTTCTCTTTAATATTCTCTTGTTGCTTTTCTGTTGCTTCTTTTTTGTTGCTCTTCTTCGACGCGTGAGTATGTTGAAGTCGGGCCTTTGTGGTTTCTGGACATCTGGATGAGTTGTTTTTTTCTGTTTGTATCTTGGTATGGGTCACCAGGGTTATCCCCCCGTAGACCGTTGCTAAAACTTTTTGATATGTGTGCGGTCGAGCTAGGAACAGTCTGTGCCTAATTTGTGCGGTGACCCCCATCGTTTATGGATTACTGTTCGACTTTTTGTGCATTATTGTTTCTGAAGTATGTTTAACTTTTTTTCGAGGTGGTGACCACCAACTGTTTATATCTGTTCTAAGATGTGACCTTCATGGGGTAGTGGGATGTACCATTCTGCATGACAAGATCTGGAGCGTGAATTTTTGAAAACAAGCGGTGATTGTTGACTTTTCTGTGGCTGAAAAGAGGGAAACCTCTGTCACACGAAAGGACGGTTATTATCTTATTCCTATTTATGCACCTCCCCTCCTTTATCTTCTGTTGATTAATTCTTTTTGTTCTTATCTTCTTTTAACATATGTATACTCTTTGGTAAAACTATTCCCCTTCTATCTTCTTCATAATATATTTTATGTTCTCTTTCTAGGGTTTGACTCTCTCTCTATATTTCTGCCACTTCTGTAACCTTTTCTTCTCCAGATTATCACTTCTTCTCCAGATTATCGACATGGTTGTAAGTGTTTCTTAAGCTCATGTAACATCCCCTTGTTGGATTTCTTTTGCTGCTCTAATCTTTTCCATTCCCTTGTATGTTTTTCGCTTCGTTATGTGTTTTCTTTGCCGATTTTGACGTTTTCGTTTCATTGTATGTTGTTAATTTGCCCTGCTTGTGACTTCTTTGCTGATTTTAAATGTTTTCGTTTCATTGTATGATGTGTGCTGGCCTATGGTTTGGCTGTATTGCTTTATTTCCCTCTCCTTATTATCTTATTAAACTATCGTTTTTGCTTTGTCATGAATACTTGTCTCAGTGTCTTGCGCAACTCGGACAGTTTTTTGAGAATGACTTTAAAACTCGGGCAAAGATTCCCGCTGATGTTTCTCTCAAAAGGAGTCACTTTATATTCGCAAATTGATTCAACTTCCTTACACAAGTCAATATTGCAATTTTAGGTTTTCCATATCTCGTTATGAAATATCTTAAATACCGTTGGAGTATATATTCGAGCAACATGTGTTAATATTTCGACTGGGAAAGCTAAAGAAGGAGTAGTATGAATGGCTTTAAAACCTGCTTTCAATTCTTCATATCGTCGATCTTCAACCAGCCTTTCAAAATGTTGAAAGAAACGTAGCAAATCGTACTTATACTTAGGGGTGGCTTCGGTACGGTACCGACTTTTTTGACCATATACCAATACCGAACCGAACTTGTTCGGTTTGAAAAAAATTATACCATAACCGAACCGAAAAAGTCGGTATACCGAAAGTTCGGTATACCGACTTTTTCGGTTGGTACGGTTCGATTTTCCGTTTTATACCGAAACATTATTATTATTAAAAGATAATTCTTGATAACAATAAAATAGCAAAAAAGTTTGTAAAAAGTAAAATGCGTACAACTATTCTTATATTTGCTACATTTATTGTGAATTTGATTAAAATAGTAAACACTTATAAAATAAGAATTCTTTTAAAATATTAGACAAGAAAATGGAGAAACATGAAATTATTGTATTTGGCTTCGTAAATAGGAAAGTAAGTCGTAATAAAAATTAAAATAAATTATAAGACAATTTATTTGTAAGTTATAACTATGTGTACATTTCTATATATTTTATAATTTTAATGTTTGGTTCGGTTCGGTATTGTACCAAACATACGAAATAGATACCGAAACCGAACCGACTTTTAAAGTTTGGTTCGGTTGTACCGTACCGAAAAGTCGGTATACCGAACTTTCGGTACCAACTTGTTTGCTTCGGTTTGAAAATCGGTCGGTTGGTACAAATCGGTACAAAAAGTCCACCCCTACTTATACTCTATATAATGTTTTATTTGGCTGTTCATGCTCTCGCTTCTTTGAGTGATACTCATATCAGCACAAAAAATATTTCGGCTATAAACTAATGCCCATTTTTCTTTTCTTTTTTCAAATAACTTCTCTAGCCACTTATTGTCTTTAAGACAGTACTTCTCAAGCATTTGATCCCATACATGAATAAATTCACTAATCTCATCATGATCATAAACACAACTACTAAAATCTTTAGCAAAATCTTTGAATAGCTCAAAAGTCGAAGAAAGATGAATTGCTGCATTTTGGTATATATGCCAAACACAAAGTCAATGATAAGTTTCTGGCCATGTTGAAAGTAATGCAGCATTCATAGCACGATCTTGGTCAGTGAGTATAGTTTTCGGCATTTTTCCAAGCATTACTTTTACAAAAGTTCTAAACAACCACTCAAAAGTCTCTATTGTTTCATCATATAATAAGGCAGCACCGAAAATAACAGTTTGTTTATGATGATTAACCCCCACAAATAAAGCGAACGGTCGACCATCATTGTTTTTTTTTGTAAGTTGTATCAAAGCAAACCACGTCTCCGAAATGAAAGTAATCAACTTTCATTTTTGCATCAGCCCAAAATATATTTGTAATTAAATCATCCATATCTACCTGTATAGCATAAGAAAAACAAGGGTCTTCTGTTTGCATCCTTTGTAAATACTCTAGTACACCACCCGTGTCACCAACCTCAATACAACTTGTTCTTTTCGCATGCAAATAATTTTTATAATACTCAGAAATAAAACCCATATGTTCACACCCCCCTACTTGATTCGATAATAATACTAGAGTTGCTTTAGGAGTTATATCGACCTATCCGCCATGTCAAGTTGAGCCTTTTGAGCATCTGTTATGTTCCTGTGAGATCTTAGCAAGTGACATTTTATTAGGCTTATCAAAGGATGGTTGTGTTCAGCCACAAACTTATAAACACGCAATTTGCCTGTCATCCGACCTGAAAGTTTTAATTCAGCTAAACAATCAGTCTTTGTCTCCGCTCGGTGTGATTTTACATTACCATCTCGCTTGTCTTTCGGACGTTTTCCTTGACAAGAACAACAAAACGTTCTATCCAATATATCCCCATCACTAGAAACATGAAATCTATTTTTACTATAGCTAAAACCCATACTTTTAGCATAAGTATTGTAAAAATTGTGAGCAATATTTTCATCATCAAATTCCATACCCATAATTGGGGCCAAATCATTAGACAAACCTGAATGCATTGAGTCTTGTGTTATAGACTCATTTTCAACAAAGTTTGTTAGATTGCTAATAGTATCTTCATCAATTTTATTTAGATCAAAGTCCAGTCGTCGTACAATTAGAGTATTATCCATTCTTTCTGATAGAAGAAAATAAAGATAATAAAATTATAATTTGATTAAATTTGTGTTATTAAAGATTAATAGAACGTACTAAGAGATTTTCAACATTGAAAAAACAATATTTGATAATATTTAAACTAGTAAACAATTGTGTTAAAAAGAAAAGAATTCTTACATGAATGATGTTCAACAAACTTTTTTCCTTACCGTAAACAATTGTTTTTTAAATTTTTTTGAGAAGACTTGCTTGCTACTTCCATTTTCATTTGGTTCTCTTTAAGGAAACCTTATTTTTGTTTGTCTTAAATAATTATATAACTTCGCATTTACTTTTGCTATTTAACCAATTCTTCTGTGTTTTCCCATGCTGTATATTTATTACCATAAATATTGGAATATCAAATGTTTAGTCAATATTGTATCTTAAGAGGATATAACATACTTCATTTTTCATCTAGTTCTATTAATAACACTAGATATTGTAATTGCAATATGATATATTGTAAGCATTTAATAACAATGATATGGACCAATTAAATTAATGGGGTAGGAAAGGGGGCATAATTAGCGGGTAGAAAATTTGGACTCGTTTGCATGGCATGCCAAGGACTATTGTTTCTGATAGGGATACCAAATTCTTAAGCTACTTTTGGAAAACTTTGTGGTGTAAGTTAGGAACTAAGCTTTTATTTTCAACTACTTGTCACCCCCAAACATATGGTCAAACCGAAGTAGTTAATCGAACCTTATCAACTCTATTGCGTACCATAATTCAAAAGAATTAAAAAACTTGGGAAGAATGTTTGCCATATGTTGAGTTTGCTTATAATCGAAGTGTACATACATCTACTAAATTTTCACCTTTTGAAATTGTTTATGGTTTTAATCCTTTAACACATTTGGATTTGACTCCATTACCTATGGGTGAACGTACTAATTTAGATGGAAAAAACAAGCCTGAGTTTGTCAAGAAAATTCATGAAAAAGCAAAGCAAAATATTGAGAGGAGGACCGAACAATATGCTATCCAGGCCAACAAGGGTCGTAAGAAAATTGTGTTCGAACCAGGTGATTGGGTTTGGGTTCATATGAGGAAGGAGAGGTTTCACGTTCAAAGGAGATTGAAGTTAATTCCTAGGGGAGACGGACCATTCCAAGTGGTCGAAAGGATCAATGATAATGCTTATAAATTAGATCTTCCTGGTGAGTATAGTGTGAGTGCTAGTTTTAATGTTTCTGACTTATCTCCTTTTGATGTAGGTGACGATTTGAGGACAAATCCTTTTTAAGAGGGAGGAGATGATGTGATCATGACCGCTACACTGAGAGACGCATTGCAAGTTCTAATCGGACCAGTTACGAGAGCTAAAGCTAAAAGGTTCAAGGAAGCGCTTAACGGGCTGTTGCAAGGTATGCGCGATGATGAGGGAAAGAACGCGCTTGCGCGTAGAATAAACGAGGCCGATAGAAGCTTAAACATGGCTGTGACAAGTCCAAACGAAGCTCATTACTTTGTGAACCTGATTGGAGCTATTCAAGACACCACATTAAAGGATAATTTCGTGGGTTTACATGTATGAACCAAAAGGGGACTGATTCTAGAAGATTTAAATACATGGGGGATGATTATTCAATGCACTTGAAGCCATTAAATGCTACAACTCAAGGTGAACGTATTTGAAAAGTCTAAGCACTCATTGTTATGATACATTTCTGAATTTATTGTAATTTTGAAGTTATCTAGTAGTGTTCAAGAAACCTAATAGATATGTCCACCTCCTGGTCGATCTTGTGTCATCTTGGTCGATCACGCATCAATTTGGTATCTGAGCTTAGGCTCTATCAAGGTTTTAAGTGTCTTGTTATTTTTGTTTTCATTAAAAAAGAAAATTATTTCAAAAAAAAAAAAAAAAAAACTGATTTGTTAAGTTTCTATTGAAAGGTTGTCAAAAAAAAAAATGGAGTCATTTCTATTTCTTGTTGAGTCTTGTTATCCTCGTTTATATATATATAAAAAAAAGAGAAAAATCAAAAAGAGCACAAAAAAAAAAGTGCCAAACAAAAATAAAATAAAATTTAAAGGGATCCAAAAAGAGTACAAAAAAATATATATATATATATATATATATAAGAGCCAACGAAAGAGGATTGTCTAATTGTCGTTTCGAGTACTTGTGTCTATTGTTAAAATTCTGATTTTTTAGGTGTGTCACTTCATTCTATAAAACGTTTGTTCGCATTACCAACTCTTAAACGCTACAAGTAAACGTCTTGTGGTTTATTAAGTTCATAGAGAACCTATAGAGGAAACGACGAGTGGGTAAGGCTGAGCGAGTGAGAACATATTGGAGTGGAAAAAGGCAGAGTGTGTGAGATTAATAGAGGGTAAAAGCCAATCGAGTGATACACGAGTGACGAGTGAACAATTACAAGTGATACACGTGAGGGAGTGCATGAGAATTTAAATTTTTGGTTCTAATACTTTATTTGCAGCGACGTTCATCTCGAATGGGTTCGGGAGGAGGTGACACAAGGTTACAAATGGAGGCGATTATGGGAGAAATGTGAAGGTTGTTTGCGGCTGAGTTCGAACGAATAAACGAACGAATTGACGAAATACAAAATAACCATAACGAGCATCCGCGAAATAATCACAATGGCGGCGATGGAGAAGAGGCGGAAGAAGATGATCGGGCGTCGGACGATACTTTGCCTAGGGCTAATAATCGACATAGAAACCGGTGAGGTAGAAATGGAGGTAGGGTTGATGACAACATGAGTAGTATTAAAATGAAAATCTCAGCATTCCTAGGGAAAAACGATCCGGAGTTATATTTGGAGTGGGAAAAGAAGATGGAGATGGTGTTCGAATGTCATAACTATTCAGAACTAAAGAAAGTAAGGATAGCAGCCGTTGAGTTCACCGATTACGCTATCGTTTGGTGGGATCAATTGGTTACTAGTCGAAGGAGGAATAGAGAGAGACCGATCGAAACGTGGGCTGAGATCAAAGCCATTATGAAGAAACGGTTCGTTCCTAGTCATTACTATAGGGACTTATATAGACGGTTACAAGGAATCACCCAAGGATCTAAAAGTGTTAATGATTATCATAAACAAATGGAGATAGCGATGATTCGGGCTGATATCGATGAAGATAGGGAGGCTACTATGGCTCATTTTCTAAACGGTTTAAACAGGGAAATTGCTAACGTAGTAGAGTTACAACACTATGTGGAGTTAGAAGATATGGTACATATGGCTATCAATGTAGAGAGACAATTGAAGGCGAAGAGTTCCACACGAACAGGACAAAAATCTGGTTCAACTTCATGGAACCAAAACTGGAATAAAAAGGAGGAAAAGACCTATTCGAAACCTAAAACCAAAACGCCGAAGGATACGAAGGATAAAGCTACATCGAGTCAAGGTAAATCTGAACCGAAAGCTACTAGAAATCGAGATGTACAATGTTTTAAATGTTTAGGAAGGGGACATTATGCTAGTGATTGTCCAAACCGAAGGGCTATGATTATGAGGGAAGATGGTGAGATTGAATCGGAAGGCAAATCTGAACATAGCAAAAACGAAGACGATAACGAGCAAGAACATCCGGTCGATGGAGTGGTATTAGTTGCTAAGAAGGTGTTAAGTGTTCAGATTAGGGAAGACGACGAGGATATACAACGCGAGAACATCTTTCATACTAGATGTCACGTTAGCGATAAGGTGTGTAGTATGATTATTGACGGTGGGAGTTGTGTCAATGTTGCTAGTAGCATTATGGTGGAGAAACTGAATTTAAAAACATCCAAACAACCGAAACCGTACAAATTACAATTGTTGAACGATTGTGGTGAGGTTAGGGTTCTAAAACAGGTGTTAGTTTCATTCTCAATAGGGAGGTATAAGGATGAAGTGTTGTGTGACGTAGTTCCTATGCAAGCGGGGCATATTCTGTTAGGAAGGCCATGGCAATTTGATAGGAGAGTAACACACAATGGCTATACGAATCGATACTCTTTTGTATTCAATGCAAAACCGATTACACTCGTTCCATTAACTCCAAGGCAGGTGTATGACGACCAAGTGAGAATGAAAGATAGTGAAAAAAAATATGAGAGTGAAAAGAAAGAGAATGAAAAGAAAAGGAGTGAAAAGAATGAGAGTTCAAAAAAATCAGATGTAAAGGAGAGAAAAAAAGTGAGTATATATGCGAAAGAAAACGAGGTTAAAAAGGCTTTGTTTCAAAATCAGCCGATGATTGTACTCTTGTACAAGGAGGCTTGTTTAAACGCTAACAAAACTACTTTGCCTAGTGTTTTTCTATCTCTTTTACAGGATTTCAAGGACATATTTCCCGAGGAGGTACTGAATGGCTTACCACTAATAAGGGGAATTGAACATCAAATCGACTTCGTGCCGGGAGCATAAATTCCAAACCGACCAGCCTATCGAAGCAATCCAGAAGAGGCTAAGGAGTTACAAAAGCAGGTGGGAGAGCTTATGGAAAAGGGGTACGTGCGAGAGAGCATGAGTCCGTGTGCGGTACCGGTGTTACTTGTTCCAAAGAAGGATGAGACTTGGCGAATGTGCGTAGATTGTCGCACAATCAATAACATCACTGTAAAGTATCGCCATCCTATACCTAGATTAGATGATATGCTTGATGAGTTGCATGGTTCCTCTATTTTTAGTAAAATTGATCTTGAAAGTGGATACCATCAGATTAGGATGAAAGAAGGAGACGAATGGAAAGCAGCCTTTAAAACTAAGTATGGCTTATACGAGTGGTTAGTTATACCGTTTGGTTTAACAAATGCACCTAGTACTTTCATGAGGCTAATGAATCACGTCTTAAGAATGTTTATTGGCAGGTTTGTAGTGGTTTACTTCGACGATATTCTAATCTATAGCAAAAACTTAGATGACCATGTTGAGCATTTGAAACTTGTTTTAAGTGTCTTAAGAAAAGAAAAGTTATTTGCTAATATGTCTAAATGCGAATTCTGTACAGAAAAACTTGTATTTCTTGGATATATTGTTAGTGCTAAAGGAATCGAAGTAGACGAAGAAAAGATTAAGGCAATTAAAGATTGGCTAGTTCCTAAAAGTGTTTTTGAAGTGAGAAGTTTTCATGGCTTGGCTAGTTTTTATAGGAGGTTTGTTAAAGATTTCAGTAGCTTAGCCGCACCTATGACCGAAGTTATTAAAAAGAATGTTGGTTTTAAATGGGGAGATGAACAAGAAACAGCTTTCAATTTAATAAAGGATAAACTTATTAACGCACCTTTGCTAACTCTCCCCGACTTTACTAAAACTTTCGAAATTGAGTGTGATGCCTCAGGAATATGTATTGGAGCTGTTCTTACACAAGGAGGACGTCCCGTGGCATATTTTTGTGAGAAACTAAGTGGGGAAACCCTTAACTATCCAACTTACGACAAGGAGCTTTACGCATTAGTGCGTGCGTTGGAAACTTGGCAACATTATCTTTGGCCGAAGGAATTCGTGATTCACACCGATCATGAATCGTTGAAACACTTGAGGAGTCAACATAAGCTGAACAAGAGACATGCCAAGTGGGTAGAGTTCATCAAAACATTTCCTTTTGTAATCAAGTACAAGAAAGGTAAGGAGAATGTTGTAGCTGATGCGCTTTCGAGAAGGTATACATTGCTCTCAACTCTAGATTCGAAATTACTTGGTTTTGAGTACATTAAGGATTTATATGTTGATGATTCTAATTTCAAAAATGTTTTTGAAACATGTGCGAAAACTGGGTTTGAAAAGTTTTATAGGCATAATGTATTTTTGTTTTGAGGAAATAGGCTATGTGTGCCTAATTGATCTTTAAGAGAATTACTTGTTAAAGAAAAACATGGTGGGGGTTTAATGGGGCATTTTGGTATAACTAAAACTCTTGATGTTTTACAAGAACATTTCTTTTGGCCTCATTTAAAACGAGATGTCGAACGAATTTGCGAAAGATGTATAACTTGAAAACAAGCTAAATCAAAAGTTAAACCTCATGGTTTGTATATGCCATTGCCTATACCTAGTGAGCCTTGGATTGACATTTCGATGGACTTTGTGCTAGGTTTACCGAGATCTAAAAGAGGCATGGATTCTGTCTTTGTTGTCGTTGATAGATTTTCTAAAATGGCACATTTTATTCCTTGTAATAAAACAATCGATGCTTCATGAATTGCTGATTTGTTATTTAAAGAAATTGTACGTTTGCATGGCATGCCAAGAACTATTGTTTCTGATAGGGATACCAAATTCTTAAGCTACTTTTGGAAAACTTTGTGGTGTAAGTTAGGAACTAAGGTTTTATTTTCAACTACTTATCACCCCCAAACAAATGGTCAAACCGAAGTAGTTAATCGAACCTTACCAACTCTGTTGCGTACCATAATTCAAAAGAATTTAAAAACTTGGGAAGAATGTTTGCCATATGTTGAGTTTCCTTATAATAGAAGTGTACATTCAGCTACTAAATTTTCACCTTTTGAAATTGTTTATGGTTTTAATCCTTTAACACCTTTGGATTTGACTCCATTACCTATGGGTGGGCGTACTAATTTAGATGGAAAAAACAAGGCTGAGTTTGTGAAGCAAATTCATGAAAAATCAAAGCAAAATATTAAGAGGAGGACCAAACAATATGCTATCCAGGCCAACCAGGGTCGTAAGAAAGTTGTGTTCGAACCAGTTGATTGGGTTTGGGTTCATATGAGGAAGGAGAGGTTTCCCGTTCAAAGGAGATCGAATCTAATTCCTAGGGGAGACGGACCATTCCAAGTGGTAGAAATGATTAATGATAATGGTTATAAATTAGATCTTCCTGGTGAGTATAGTGTAAGCGCTATTTTTAATGTTTCTAACTTATCTCCTTTTGATGTAGGTGATGATTTGAGGACAAATCCTTTTCAAGAGGGAGGAGATGATGTGATCATGTCCGCTACACCTAGAGATGCATTGCAAGTTCCAATCGGACCAGTTATGAGAGCTAGAGCTAAAAGGTTCAAGGAAGCGCTTAACGGGTTGTTGCAAGGTATGCGCGATGAGGAAGGAAAGAACGTGCTCGCGCGTAGAATAAACGAGGCCGATAAAAGCTTAAACACGGCTGTGACAAGTCCAAACGAAGCTCATTACTTTGTGAACCTGATTGGAGCTATTCAAGACACCACATTAAAGGATAATTTCGTGGGTTTACATGCATGAACCAAAAGGGGGCTGATTCTAGAAGATTTAAATTCATAGGGGCCGATTATTCAATGCATTTGAAGCCATTAAATGCTACAACTCAAGGGGAACGTATTGGAGAAGTCTAAGCACTCATTTTTATGATACATTTCTGAATTTATTGTAATTTTGAAGTTATCTAGTAGTTAGAAGGTCATAGGTCGATTCTACATTGAACCTATGTTTAATTAATGTTTTGTTTAGCTTTTCCCAATTCTTGGAGGCTTGCTCCAAGAATAAATAGAGGTCAAATCAGATTGTAAAATTATTAAGTTTTAATTAATATATTTGAGAGTTTTCTCTTTGGTTCTTCATTAAACTTTCCAAACTTATCAAGGGGTTACCTTGTGGCGTTCAAAACTGACTTATCAATCGGTATCCCGCAACCGTTTGTGCCGTCTTCACATACCAATGTTATCACCTCTTTATAGGTGACGGGTCGCGGTTCCATACCAGCTAATCATACCAAGGTTCCCACCTCTTTATAGGTGACGGGTCGCGGTCTTTAGTTTGCTTTTATTTATTGTTATTTTTATCATTCATTTTATTCCGCATTTGTTCAAGAAACCTGATAGATAGGTCCACCCCTTGGTCGATCTTGTGTCATCTTGGTCGATCACGCATCAAATCCTCTGCCCTCATCCTCTCAGGTTGATTACTGAAAGTGTTTCCTTTGTAATTGATTTTTGTGTGGCCTGTGTAGTTTTTGTTTTGACGCCCGGCTTGTGGGCCTTTTTGGATTTTTGTAATTTGGACACTTTTTGGACATTTTTGTATTCACAATTTCTACTTCGTTCTGCTCCTGTCTTGTTTTTCTGCTTCTTTTTCTTGTTCGTTGCTTGTTGCCATTTTTCATATTTTTGAAGGAGATAACATCGTGTCAGGTACCGGTTAGTCCCCTTGCTATGGTGGTCTAGTCCCAACCTGCTTGTAGTTTAGGTGAATAACATGTAGTTAGGTCTGAGGTCCTAGTTCGCCTCGCATTTCCGAATTGAATTCTACTCGACATAAAATCAAGGATCTAAATATTCATATCTCGAATTTATCGACTCGGTTGTTCGATTTGGGTGAGAAATTTAGTAGGAAGACGGCCCGTTATACTATAAATAATGGAAAGGCGTAAGAGCTTCTAGGTGCGCTTCGTCGGTCGCAAGACGATGCCCGAGGCTGGATTACTACCTTGCATTTGGTGCTAGGTGCGGTTTTCGATGATGCTGACTTATTGTTATCGTTCGTGAGAGCTTATTGGGCCCATGCCAGTACGCTTGAAGTGTATGAGTATGTGAAGGGCACTCATGGGGTTGCCCGAGCAGAGCGCATGGATGAAGCTATGGCTCGGGTAGATGAGACCACGACTACCTTGACCCATTTGAATCGTGAAGTCAAGAGTCGTCTTGGCTCGGCGATAACTTCACTGCGGGATATTCATTTTGCTGATACTGTCGAGACCTCGGCTTCTGTCGAGGATTTGTCTGACTGACTTAGACTAGGATTGACTTGTATTTTGACTGATTTCGATATATAACTTGTATAAATGTATTTTTCTTTATCTGATTTCACTTGTCGGTTTTATGGCTTATTGATGTATATTTCTTTCTTATAGGCACCTGCTACTTTGTTGCATCAGACTGGTTCTCCGGCCCTTTGGGAAGCTTCCCGACTAAATCAATTGCCCATTGTGTAAATGGTCATGGTGCCGATACCGAGGTCATCATGGATGATGGGAGCCGAGATATTTTAGCAAATATTTTACACTTGTTACACCTTTGGACATATACATCGTCGTCCCTTTTGATATACGGCCATCAATACCCTTGCGTGATTGTTTTATTAGCGAGAGACCTACCCTTGATGTGTGCTCCGCATTATCCTTCGTGGATTTCCTCTAAGATATGTTGCTGTTATTCCGTACGGACACATAACGGGTGTGGTCCTCGGTAGCTTGATTTGTACAATTTTTCCTCTTCGGACAGCCAGAACTTGGGAGCCTTTCTTGTGATCTTTAGGGCTTTTATTTTGTCTGGTGGGAGTGTTTCCTTTCTCAGATATTGAACCATCTCGTCCATCCATCCTAGCTCATACTGTATTGACATTACTCGGTCAACTCTTTTGGTAATGCTCGGTGTTTCCAGTGTTTCCACTGTGATTGATCGAGTATTTGCTAATGTTAATGTCGAGGCTAGGGTTGCTAACGTATCTGCGTGTGTATTTTCAGTACGGCCAATTCGTATTAACTCGCATTTATCGAATTTGGCCATCATATTTTGTACCTTTCCTTGGTAAAGAATCATCCGGTCGTCTTTAGCATGATACTCGCCGATGGCCTGATTAACGAGCAGCATGGAGTCTGAACTAGCAACCAAGTGTGTGCATCCGAGCATCCATGCAATGATCATGCCGTTTACCATAGCTTCATATTCGGCTTCATAGTTGGTGGCTCAGAAGCCCAGCTTTATGCTTTTTTCGATGATTGCGCCCTTACTATATTTGAGGACGATTCCTGCTCCCGATCCGTCTTTGGTAGCTGATCCATCGACATGTATCTCCCAATACTATTATTTCAATACGACCGTTGGTTCGTCGTAACCCTCGGTAAACTCTACGACGAAATCTGCTTTAATATAGGTTAGTTATTAATTTTCTTACAAATATTAAACAAATCTTACCAAAATATTAAACAAATCTAAGGCTTTTGCCATTAAATTCTTACCAAGTTTTCTTACCAAATTATTTATTTCAGACACATATTCGCTTTTTAGGTCAGGAAATTGATCACAGGAAAATTATTCCTATTGATAGGGCTATCCAATTTGCGCACAAATTCCCTGATATTTTACAAGAAAAAACCCAATTACAAAGGTTTTTGGGAAATCTCAATTATATTGCTGACTATTATAAAAATCTATCCATTGATAGTTCTCCCTTATATGAACGGTTCAAAAAGAATCCACCTATGTGGAGTGATATTCACACTAGTGCAGTACGACTGATTAAGTCTAAAGTTAAAAGCCTGCCTTGTTTGGCTCTTATTTCCCCCACAAGTTTTAAAATTGTTGAAACTGATGCATCCGATATTGGTTATGGTGGTATTTTAAAACAAAAGTTTCCATCAAAAGATAAATAGATATTGTCTCGATATACTTCCGGTAAATGGAATAGTGCACAGCAAAATTATTCAACTATTAAGAAAGAAATTCTTTCAATAGTAAATTGTATTACCAAATTCCAGGATGATTTATTAAATCAAAAATTCTTACTGCGAATTGATTGTAAGGCAGCTAAAGATGTTTTAGAAAAAGATGTCAAAAATTTGGCATCCAAACAAATATTTGCTAGATGGCAGTCTATTTTTGACTTCGATATTGAATATATTAAAGGAGAAAATAATTCTCTCCCTGATTTTCTGACCAGGGAATATATTCTTGGCCATATTAGCTCCACATGAGCCAGTCCAGTTGTGGACGAAGGGGACTTTCCTCTTCACATGATCGACATGAGTATGACAAGAAGAGATATTCCTCTTCCCAATCTATTGCCGGCTCTAGCTCCTCTAAGAGCTCTGCTGCTCACTCCAAAAAGGAGCCTGCTGCTTATGAGGATTATTTATCCTCTGGTAAAACTCAAGAGAGCTTCCTTGAAGACCTCAAAGAACCAGTTCTTCCTGGTATAAAAAAGGTTGAAGAAGAAATAATTATTCTTCTCCACAAAGGAGATGAGAGGTTATTTACCTCCCCCAATACTTTGGCCAAACGTTATTTTGATACTGAGGTGAATTTCCCTCTTATTAATAATAAAGACTTGAAATATTTTCAGTCTATTCTCCTTGAAACAGGTTCGGTGGTTTTCAACCATATGAATCAAAATAAACACACTGGGGATATTTCCTTTAGCAAAGCCTTCATTAAAAAGGTCATTTCTAATTAAGGCTTTGATAGGCTCCTGAATTTTTATGAGAACTAGTTTGTAATCAAACTTAGCCCACCATTTATAATAGGATTGCCTAGATAAGCCTTCATTGTATTTGGTATCAGAGCCAAGTATTTAAACATCTCGTCGCGTTTGGTGCAACCTCACCAAGCCCAGACGAGGCATAGAAGGTATAATTGTTTATACACTTTTTTATATTGTGTATACACTTTTTGTATACACTTTTTAGATCGTCAAAAAAATTGTATTAGATTGTCACAAAAGTTGCATTAGATTATTAAAATTTTGTATTAGATTGTCAATTTTTTGGTGTTAAATTGCCCAAAAACTTGAATTATATTGTAAAAAAAAAAATTGTATTACGTCAACAAAAATTGTATTAGATTGTCATATGTATTTGATTGTCAAAAAAGTTCATAATAAAGACGACCTTGTGTGTTGTCAAATCAACCAAAATTTTCTAGAATTGTGCAAGTGTTGTTGACAGATTTTTATGGATAGGGAATCAAAGGGTATTTACACTGTAAACCGTAGATCTGACTTACGGTTCGTATTACCAAAAAATCATTAGATTGTCAAAAAAAAATTATATTAAATTGCCAAAAAAAAAGTCATTAGATTGTCAAAAAATTGTAGTAAATTGTCACAAAAATTGTATTATATTTTCTATTAAATTGTCAAAAATTTGTATTAAATTATCGAGAATTTACATTACATTTTCAAAAAAATTGTATAAGATTGTTAAGAAATTTGTATTAAATTTCCAAAAAATTGTATTAGATTGTCAAAAAAAAATTATAAAATTGTCTAATAAATAATATTAGATTTTCAAAAAAATTGTATTAGATTGCAAAAAAAATGTATTAGATTGTCAAAAAAAATGTATTAGATTCTCACAAAAATTACATTAGATTGTCAAAAAAAATTATATTACATTGTCCAAAAAAAATTTGATTTTTTTTGGATTTTTATAAAAAATAAGTTTTTGGATTTTTGTAAACAAATAAGTTTTTAGATTTTTTTTTTATTTTTTTTCCAAATTTCATAAATTTTCTGGATTTTTTAATTTTTTCCGGAATTTTTATATTTTTTTGAGTGTTTTTTATTTTTTCAGAATTTTTATACATTTTGTATTAGATTGTTAAAAAAATTATTTTATTTTTGTGATATTTCAAGAATTTTTTGGATTTTTTAGAATTTTTTTATTTTTTTTCATATTTTTAGATTTTTTCCAAATTTTCTAATTTTTCTGTATTTTTTTTACTTTTTTTATTTTTTGGTCAACGCCGGAGACCGACTGTCGATGCCGAAAACCGGTCAATGGTCTTGGTCAAAGTTTTATTTATTCAAATGTGTATTATAATGTGATATTAATTTACAATAAATAGTTTTTAAGTGATAATAACCCTTAAATATGTAGTTTTAAATGGTAAACAGCACAAATTCACTCAAGAAAAAATCCAAAATCACAACAAAAAAAAAGTTCAAAAAAGTCGGGAAACAGAAAACACCCAAAAAAGGTTGAAAAAAACTTTAAAAAAAGTCGGGAACCCGACAAAACCTCCAAAAAAATAGTAAACATTAAAAGAAAACCAAGAAAAATCCAAAATAAAATAAAAAAATTGAAAAAAGTTCACAAAAGTTGAGAACCCGAAAAAACCCAAAAAAGGCTTAAAAAACCTTCAAAAAAGTCAGGAACTCGAACAAACAAACAAAAATGGTAAAAAAAAATACAAGAAAAATCCAAAATTGCAAAAAAGTATTGTGTATACACTTTTTGTATTTTCTATACAATTTTCTCGATTTTGTATGCATTTTTCTCGATTATCTATGCATTTTTTGGATTATTTATGGCTTTTTCTTATTGTGTATTCATTTTTTTATATTGTTTATGCCCTTTTTTATATTATTTATTCACTTTTTTATATTGTGTATTCACTATTTTATATAATGTATGCACTTATTTGTATTGCTTATGCACTTTTTTTATATTATGTATGCACTTTTTTGTATTGTGTATATACTTTTCTCGATTGTTTATGTATTTTTTTGTATTGTGTATGCACTTTTTTATAGTGTGTATACGCTTCTTTTTATTGTGTATACACTTTTTTGGATTGTGTATGCACTTTTATCGATTGTGTATGTATTTTTTTGGACTATTTATGCCTCTTTCTTATTGTGTATACATTTTTTTATATTGTGTATGCATTTTTTTGTATTATATATGCACTTTTTTATATTATTTATGCACTTTTTTATATTGTGTATGCACTATTTTCTGTTGTTTATACACTTTTTTTATTTATTTATGTACTTTTTTATATTTTATATGCACTTTTTTATATTGTGTATGCACTTTTTATATTGTGTATGCACTTTTTTGTATTGTGTATGCACTTTTTTGTATTGTACATGCAATTTTTTATATTATATATACACTTTTCTCGATTGTGTATGCACTTTTTTGGATTGTGTATGCAATTTTTTTTATATTGTGTATGCAATTTTTTTTTTATGTATTCCTCTTTCTTATTGTGTATACATTTTTTTTATATTTTTTATTCACTCTATTTTTATTTTCTATGCACTTTGTTATATTATTTATGCACTTTTTTATATTTTGTATACACTATTTTATATTATCTATGCACTTATTTGTATTGTTTATGCACTTTTTTATATTGTATATGCACTTTTTTTTTATTGTGTATGCACTTTTTTATTTGAAATTTGGTCGTATCGTTGTACCCATGCAACTTAGCAATTATCTATCTCCAAAAAAGTTATATACACAACCGTGAAAATCGTGTATAAACAATACAAAAAAGTGCATACACAATAAAAAAATAAATTATACACAATAAAAAAAAAGTGTATACACAATAAAAAAAAGTGCATAAACAATAAAAAAAAAATTGCATACATAACAATATAAAAAATGCATAAATAATCTAAAAATTTGGAGACACAATCGAGAAATTGTATACGCAATATAAAAAAGTGCATATACAATTAAAAAATGTGCATACAAAATATAAAAAAGTGCAAACATAATATAAAAAGTGCATACACAATCCAAAAAATTGCATACACACTATAAAAAAGTGCATACACAATACAAAAAAGTGTATAAACAATAAAAAAAAAATGCATAAACAATACAAAAAAGTGCATAAACAATATAAAAAAGTGTATAAACAATCGAGAAAAGTGGATAAACAATACATAAAAGTGCATACATAATACAAAAAAGTGCATAAACAATACAAAAAAGTTCATACACAATAGAAAATAGTGTATACAAAATATAAAAAGTGTATAAATAATATAAAAAAGTTGATACATAAAACAAAAAAAATGCATACATAATATAAAAAAGTACATAAACTGTGATGACCCAGATTTCCAGGAAGGAATTTCTGTGGTGCGGTGTTGTGCGTCAGTCCCACATCGCCCAGATATGAGAGTACTCGTGTGGTATATGAGCTTAAAGATTCATTTTCTATCAACAAGGTCTTTTAAATCCGTGCGACACAATAGCGATGACGGAACTCCATAGTTAAACGTGTTTAGCTTGGAGTAATACCAGGATGGGTGACCCCACTGGAAAGTTGTGCCAAAGCGGACAATATTGTTGATACGGGCGTGGCGGTTCGGTTCGTGGGACCGGGTCGTTACAGATGGTATCAGAGCCTCTATCTGGCCGGAAATGTGGGGACTCTAACACGTGTTTGTGGGCGCCTGAAGAACAACGTGCCTCCCACATCGCCCAGATATGAGAGTACTCGTGTGATATATGATCTTAAAGATCAATTTACTATCAACAAGGTCTTTTAAAGCCGTGTGGCACAATAGCGAGGACGGAACTCCGTAGTTTAGCGTGCTTAGCTTGGAGTAATACTAGGATGGGTGACCCCCCTGAAAAGTTATGCCAAAGCGGACAATATTGTTGATACGGGCTTGGCTGTTCGGTCCGTGGGGCCGGGTCGTTACATAAACAATAAGAAACAGGCAAACATAATCCAAAAAAATTCATAAACAATCGAAAAAAGTGCATACACAATCCAAAAATATCCATATACAATCGAGAAAATGACATACGCAATAAAAAAAAAGGGCATACATAATGCAAAACATTACATACACAATACAAACAAATTCATAAAAAATAAGAAAAGTATATACACAATAAGAAAAATATATACACAATCGAATTTTTTGGCTTTTTCGAAAAAAAATTCATTTTTTTGTGATTGAGGTTTTCTTGGTTTTTTAATTTTTTTTTACCATTTTCCGGGTCCCGACTTTTTTGAACGTTTTTTCATTTTTTTTGTATTTTTTGAATTTTTTTTTTTTAAAATTTAACCATTTTCTTTGGGGGTTCTTTTGGGTTCCCAACTGTTTTTTCGGGTTCTCGACTGTTTTGAACTTTTTTCATTTTTTTTTCTTATTTTGGATTTTTCTTGATTTTTTTAATCATTTTTTTGGGATTTTTCGGGTTTTCGACTTTTTTTAAAGGTTTTTTCAGCCTTTTTGGGGTTTTTTCGGGTTCTCGACGATTTTGAACTTTTTTCAATTTTTTTGTGATTTTGGATTTTTCTTGGTTTTTTTTTTTTTTTTTTGATCATTTTGTGGGGTTTTTTCGGGTTTCCAACTTTTTTAAAGGTTTTATCAGCCTTTTTTGTGTTTTTTGGGTTCTCGACTTTTTTGAACTTTTTTCATTTTTTTTATTTTTCTTGTTTTTTTTTTTGTTTTTTACCATTTTTTTGGTGTTTTTTTCGTGTTTCTGATATTTTTAAAGGGCTTTTTTTTTTGGTATTTTCATTTTTTTTTTTTAGTGTTTGCTATTTTTTCATTTTTTTTTATTGGGTAATTAGGTGAAAAAACAATACTTAATTAAGTTTTTGAGGTTACCCAATTATTAAATAATTTTGTTTCTACATAGCAATCCTTAAATTAAGTCTATATTTATTAGGGTAAATTAGTTTTTAGTGACCTGGGTTTTGGCCTATTTTAGGATAAGTGACCTAAGTTTTTTTAATTTCGGTTTTGTGACCTAAGTTTAACTTTGTTAGCATTTAGTGACCTGTCATCCTATTTTTCAAAAAAAAAAACATATTTCTTGCTAAAAGGACTAAAATACCCTCAGATTTTGGAGGAAAATTTCAGTTTAATGAGGGTATTTTAGTCATTTTAGCAAGAAATATGTTTTTTTTTTTGAAAAATAGGATGGCAGATCATTAAATGCTAACAAAGTTAAACTTAGGTCACAAAACCGAAATTAAAAAAACTTAGGTCACTTATCCTAAAATAGGCCAAAACCCAGGTCACTAAAAACTAATTTACTCTATTTATTAGAGTTGTATGTTATGGGAAAAAAAAATTGGTTTTTAGTTTTTGATAATTAAACTTTAAAAGTTGTATGTTTTGTTAATTTTTCCTTTATTTGGCAATGTTTTAAAGAGGTGCAAGTTTTATAGTTAATTTATATGAGCATTTATATTTTATAACGCTCTGGTCTACATCATTTGACAATGCCATTTTTTCCTCTTAAATTTTGATTTTGTCACACGTTGGGTTCGATGAACTTACGATTATTATGTGTTATTAGCAGATGAATATATATTTGGACTCGACTCAGTTGCTTACCGTATCTATGAAGATGTAAACGAATATCTCAATACACCTAAACGAATTGTTGTAGTTTATCTATGGATACGTGAAATCAGTATATCGAATGATCTGTTTAAAAAGGTTCGACACGTTTTTTAAGAAAATGTGTAATTTTTATATGCATTTTGTTAAAAGTATAATTACTCACAAAAAAAGTAACTAAAACCTACACACTTCGTCTTGAATTAAGTGTACTACTTCGAAAAATGTAATATTTAAATATCTGAACCAAGTTCACTTAAAATTCAAGAAAAAAAACATCGAAAACATTTTAAATTTTCAAGCAAAAACTAATTCTTACTCTAAATATGAAATTATATATGATTTAACTGCCAAAAATAGGTATTTCAAAAAAGAGAAAAATTACTAAAAAGAAAAGGAAACACTTATTTTAGGATGTCACAAAATAGAAATTAGACACTTATCTCGGGATAGATGGAGTTTAAAAAAAAAGGGGTAGCATACTACAATTTGTTATGTTTCAAAAAGTTTGGCATATTTTTGGAGAAAATATGTTATTATGTATTTTGTTAAAAACATATGATTTTGTATATGTAAACCGTAATTACTCATAACAAAAGTAATTAAACTGTAGTTGTCATGACCGGAAACGGAAGCGAGAAACGAAACGGAAAATGAAAAATGAAAACGTGAAACGTAAAAAAAAAAAAAAAAAATCTACAATTTCCACGTGGACTAATAGAAATTGAAAAACAAAAACGGAAGCGCAATTTATCAAACAGGAAAAGAGTTTTACCGGTAAATATGGTTACTAAACCTATCAAAAATAAATAAGAATGGGGGTAGCCATCTACACTCTACACTTTCTTTTAAGGGGTGGAAAAAAAATCTGCAAACTCAACCCGTAATACAATTCGTACGGATTGAGGCGAGTTGAGTATCCAAAAAAGTTCAATCTATCCCGCCCCAATCCGTAATATATTTTACGGCTTGGGTTAGGCTTGGGGTTTCCAAACCGTGGGTTAATCCGCTTCAACTCGTTTCAACCCGCACTATGTGTATATAAATATAAATATATATGTTTATATATACATGGTGTATATTTTAAGATAACCATTTTTTAATTTTGTTATGTTTTAATTTTGTTACTTATTCACGAATGTTTCTAACGTATTTTGATTGTTTCTAATTTATATTTTTCTTTAAGAGATTCAATTTATTTAAAATTTAGATTGATTATGCAATTTATGAAAAACTAATGACTAAAATCAAAATTCAAGAATCCATCCTAACCCAAGCCGTCCCAACCCACAATTTACTTTACGAGTTGAGTTGTATTGGTTTGACATTTAAATTTTACAAATCCGTCTCAATCCATCATGCTAATTATTTTGCTGGTTAGGTTAAGATTGATGTCAATTTGTCCTAACCCGGCCCGTGTCCACCCCTACTTTGTTCAATTGGGTCAAGTATTTTCAAACAATGTATACATAATACACCCAATTAAACCCGACTCAAATATGCATGCAACATTTCTGTTACTCACACCCACCTCAATTAACCACCGACCAAATCTGTCCTCTTTGATTAATCACCGGATTAATCGTCGATTTTTCGATATAGCTACAACGTCAGAACGACCATGCAATACTAGGTGTCCCTTCTACGGCTTCGTTTGTTCATAGAAAAAAAGCCTATTGTTCAGTACTTATGTGTATAAAATAATAAATGTATATATTGCCGTACTAAAAAAATTTACTCAATTCGTTTATGTTTAATTGTTCACTACGAAACTACGTGCATTTTTAACCGGCCAATAACTTGTATCAAAATTTTTGAAATGAAATTTTTCAAAAGTTGATCATATTAAATTTTATGATTATATTTAAAAAAAAATTATTTCGACAATTTTCATACAAGTTATAAACCGGTTAAAATTGCACGTAATTTCGTAATGAACAATTAAATGGGAACGGATAGAGTAGTAAAAAAAAAGTGAACATTTATTCTGAAACGCGCCAAATGAAAATTAGGACACAATTAGGAAAACATATCATGACCGATGTACTAAACTTAAACGGTGTATCAACCACTATAAAATATAACCACCAAAAAATAACTATAATAAAATTAATTCAAAATATAAAGTAAAAAATATTATTGGTTGATACAACCACTTCATTTTGATTTTTTGTGTATAATAAAATTAAAAACTAAAATAAACTAAAATAAAATAGGGGTAGTCTGCTACAGTATAATGTACGGTCACATTTATACCCATTATATTAAAAAACAGAGAGTTAGATGATATATTTTCAATAATTAATTTAATTTTTTTAATGTTTATTATATATTAAACAAATTAGTATTTAATAAATTAAAAATTAATTTTATAAAAAACTAAAAAAAAAAATATAGAGTTTAAGTGTATACTAACTAAATTTAATTATTAATAAAAATAAAAACCCATACAAACACTCAAATTAAACCCGACTCAAAATATGCAGGCAACATTCCTGTTGTTACTCACACCCACCTCAATCGAACGCCGATCAAATCTGTCCTCTTCAATTAATCGTCGGATTAATCGCCGAATTTCTGTAGTATCCTCGGCGATTATTCAGAACCACTACGTAGTCCTCGGGGTGCCTGCTACGGCGTCGTTTGCTCATATCAAAAAAGCATATCGTCTCCTCGCCCTCAAGGTAATATATATACTACTTGTATGTATATATATGCATAAACACACGTGCATTAATTGTTCATGTGTGTATACTATAGCCTGTTTCATTACGCTTAATTTGTTTCTTTATTTTTAGTAGTTTCTGTTTTCTGGTGGGTAAGAAAATTTGGTTAATTTTAAACAATTATTATTATTCTTTTATTATTGTTGATTACAAATTTATGCATATGTTTTCTGGTCTCTGCTACGGCGTCGTTTCCTCATCTCAACAAAGTCTATCGTCTTCTCGCTCTCAAGGTTATATGGGGAAAAATACGTTTAGTCTACTGTACTAACTAACAGTGGTTAACTATTAAGACACTGGACTACCATTTTTAATCATTGAGGAACCAAACTATGAAATTTCATCCAATTAAGGGACTAACAACATAAATCGACGAAATTGCAGTCACTATATTTCACATTCGGGTATTTATTTTTGATGTATGTTGACAGAATCTCACTCACCATGTGATAGGCAAGAGAACGTGAGTGCAATTTCATCATTTTGTTTAACGATAGGCCCTCGATTATGACAAATTTCGTAGATTAGTACCTCAGTTGTTAAAATTGGTACTACAATGCCTAAATCGTTAAACACTGTTAGTACAGTACACTTAACGTATTTTTTCTCATATATTGCCTGTTTTATTACGTCATTGAATCTGCTGTGTATTGTGTCTTACTACTTTATTTAGTGATTATATACTACTTGTATATATAAACTCACTGGCATCAATACTTGTGTGTGTATAAATATATAGGGTTTTTTGCAGTTTTGTTCCCTAAACTATAGTCATTCTGCGATTTTGTACCCCACACTTCGTGTTTCTCTTTTTAAGTACCTAAACTACGTGTTTCTCTCTAAATCGGAACCTTTCGTTAATTTTTTTGATGGCAAATTGCGTTTTACCAAAATACCCTCATTTAAATTCCTTTATTACATGTATATACATACAAACATATTCGTACATGCATTATGCATATACTCATACATACAGATATACATACAAACATAAACATATATACATACATAGATACGCACCCCCATCACCTCCACCAGTACACCGCCACCTCCACCCCCACCCCCACCCCGCTGCAGTGGAGCCCATATCCACCACCTCCGCCCAAATTCTCTTGTTTATATATGTATAATCGTATGTATATATATGTATATAATTATATATGTAAATATATAATTATATGTGTAGAAATACACTCATAGTAGTCCATTCCTTTAATACAAACTATAAATCAGAAAAAAGATACAGTGAGAAGAGGAATGGAGTATTGCAGGCCATTACAGTTTTTTGTTCTATTCATTATTTCTGTCATTGGGGTGCTGTTATTTGGGTCATTGGGTCTGCTATTAGTTGTGTGTGCAGTGTGCAGTGTGCAGTGTGCAGTGTGCTCATGGTTCACTGAGGATCATATCGTGTTAATTTCTTTAAAAAATTATATGTAAATAGGATGATGATGATATCATATATGTATATGTATATATATTTTGTTTTATTTGTTTTCCTTTTTTTATTAGCCACAATGGGTTTAGATCGAAAAAAAAGTAAAATGACCATTTTGCCTCTGAATATGGATGAAAAATGTTTAATGACATCAGCTTTTTCCGTTAATTTGGACGAAAGGTACAGATTTAGAGGGAAACACGTGGTTTAGGTACTTAAAAAGAGAAACACGTAGTTTGGGGTACAAAATCGCAGAATCACTATAGTTTAGGATACAAAACTGCAAAAAACCCTAAATATATGTATTGCTTGTTTTACTACTTTATTTTAGGGAGAAAAAGTTGCTTAGTACTATTGAGTTTTACCAATTTAGTACCCGTCATTTAAAATTTAGCAATTTGGGCCCCAACCTATCAATTTAGTACACTATGGCCTCGTTTGTTTGCGGTATTCGTAGTCCCGGGACTATGAGTCCAAGCGGGATTACGAATAACCCTTCATATGTAGTCCCGGGACTTCTAATGCCACACCCCCATGGTATTGTAAATACTCCATTTCGGGTCATTTGTAATCCCGTTTCACTAATAATCCCGACCATATTTAGCCACCCAAAGATGGTATTTGTGGGACCCACTGCATTTGAAATCCAATCCCACCCAACCAAACAAGGCCAGTGTTTAACAAAATGACGAAATTGTAGTCATTTTCTCTCACCTGTCGCATAGTGAGTGCAATTGTATCAACATCCATTAAAAATAGATGTCCAAATGTGTAATATGGTGAGTGCAATTTCGTCAATTTATGTTGTCGGATCCTTGATTGGACGGAAATTGATAGGATAGGTACCAAATTGGTAAAACTTAAAGTTAAGTACCAAATTGGTAAAAGCCAATAGTACAGGGTAATAAACAACTTTTTTCCCTTTATTTTAGTAGTAGTTAGTTCAGAAGGGGACTCCTGGTGGGTAGGACAATCTTGTTCATTTTTATAATTATGGTAATTCTTTTATTAGTGATTAGAAATTTATGCATATGTTTAGTGTGTATGTGAAATTCAAGTTTTTTTTTTTGGCATAAATGTACAAGTGAGTATAATATGACACATGAATTTGATAGTAAATGAGTGTGGAAAGCCCACGAAAATAAAAGAAAATGATGATAAATGAATAAATTCGAGAAATAGCAGCACATAAAATATATAAGTAATAAAGAACGTGGTTTTTTCTACTCTAAGTAAATATGTTCATTGATTGTATGTATAGTTTTATAGGGAGGGTTTTGTATTAGATAATTTTCTTAATGTTATTGAGTTTTTGAATAGTATGGTAACTTCTAAACGATTTTTCAGTACAAGTTTCGGTAGAATAATATTTTCGTATTGGATATTCGGAGTCGGACAGGGTTTCCCAGATTTGAGAGAGTGTCATGCTAACAATCTGTTAAATAGCTTATATGTCAGATATTGCAGTTGAAGTTCTTCGGTTTGTTTATTTCATTCGATGGTGGGAATATTTTAATGTTTATTATTAGGACTCTAAATCTCAGAATGGCAATATGCTAACTAAATTAAGTTCTTGTTTTCTTGTGGAGAAATTAGTAGTACATTTCAAGGCTGCTCGTGTTTGAGGTGATTAAGATGAGTAAGATTAGTGCCTTCCCAACTATTACACTTACTAATTTTGAGTATTATTTATTATATTAATTTAGTAGAGTTATTTTAGAAACAAAAAGAGAGCTTCTATGTAGTGGAAGTAGAGAGGTCAGCAGGTTCAGCGAGAATGTGGATTCAGTCATTCAGCGGAAGGTTCTGAAAAAGTTTTGTAAATTCATTTAAAGTCATTTATAATAAATACATCTCTGGTTACTGCATAAGTACGGCCGTAGCCTCCTAAGTTACGGCAGTTTTTATTCAGGTTGTTATAAATATAGAAGATGTATAAAATTTTGAGGATGTGTGGTTGTGAAGAAACTTATCTTCCCTTTAACCGCCCTTTTTATACTCCTTACGTGGGGTAGGAAAAAGGCTGGTGGTTCGGTTTTTCAATTTGCAAACTGAACTCATGAGGGCCCATAAGTTTCACTTAACTCCCTTGGATTCTGAATTGTTGACAATTAAATCCTTAACTCTTTTCTCGATATCTTCCTCACTTTCTTTTTGTATGTAAACCGTAAGGCATGTTTTAGCGCATTGTATGAATCTGGTTTTCTTAGACATACATTTTGGAAACATTATATGGCAACAGTTGAACTTTTTTCTAAGTAAGTTGTGAGGCTTCCTTTGGGAATTATGCAGATAATTCTATTTTGATTAATCCTAGACATACATAATCTTGTGTTTTAAAATGAACTCTTAGTAACCAGTTCCATAATAGTGAATCAACTCGACTGAAGGATAGAACCCCTAAAAGTACTCCAAAGTTATAAAAATGTCACAATCATGTGATTGTGTGTAAGAAAACTTGTGCCTGGACATCTCCTCTAATTTAGTTGAAGTATCACATGTTTGGACAAATCCCATTGCTTTGAGAAAGTACATGTACTTATGTTTCGATATCATTTCTCTTATTTAAGACAAAGCTATATGTTTCACTTACATATGGGATTAAGTAAAAGCACTGTTGAAGGTCTAATCCCTCATGAGGGATTCTACATTAATGAGGAAAGAAGAACTTATTGACAAAGAAAGGCAAACTAATAAATCAGACCTACGATTCAACACACCTATTTTTTAGACTATTTTGTTATTTCTTTGCAAGCGAGAACTAGAAATATGACTTAGGAAGCATGTAGATGTGTATTTGTGCATCGTTAACTTATATGTCATCACTGTATCAGAGTCGTGATTGCTAATAACCGTATTTTTCTAATTCAGCATCATTGCATTGCTTGGATTATTCTACGTGGCATTTTACTACTTCTCTCTTTTTTTAGACTTTCACGTATTTGAGAATTGATGGTGAAGATTGATTCGGTATTAGAACTTTAATTGCTCACCATCATTTCTGGGTCCTAACTATACATCTCATGGTATGATTCGCAGTACCATCCTGATGTCAGCAAAGATTTACGGTCTGATGACATTTTTAAGAGCATTCGTCTTGCATATGATGTAAGTGATTATACTCCCTTTGTTATTTATCATTTTCCCTCTCACACTCCTGTTTGTTGCCTTTTTCTTTTGAGGATTCCTCCTCATATTTGTTGAAATTCCATTTCTAATCATTATAGACAGAATAATCTGGATGACCAAGTTAGTTATCCAACATATATCACTTCCAATTGTTCCTTTTTTGGTGAACAGGGGTTAGATCCATTATTATTGTATCCCCTGAAAAAGCATGGGTCGTTGGATCATTAGTTGATTGTTTTTGTTACTTGAAAAGATTCATATCCATTGGCTAGTGGCTACCGCCTTAATGTGAGGGACTGATTCTCCTAGATTCTTACCTCGATAAACATGGAAAACAGGCCGGAAGCAAATTAAGAACACTCGCCTAATTATTTTATTGTCATGCTGTTATAGGCTATAAGTACGACGTATTAGGAACACTCTTCATTGGCCTAATTATCTTCATTGTCTTGCTTATAGATGCTATCAGTTGTAGAATTTATTAGAAACCTAAGGTGCTATCCATTGTCAAAGTTGCATAACACAATTGAATTGGAACTATGTGGTGCATCTTCAAATTGTTTATTTTGCATTGTCGAGAGCGCTCGATGTTTAGTATGTTCAAAATATCCTTTTTCCACAGGTTTTATCTGATGAAACGACAAGAAATCAGTATGATCGTGCCCTAAAATTTCAAACTGATACTGTCAAACCATTACAAGAAAACTGGGACTTTACTGAAGAAATAGATGACGAAGTAAGACTCTACGAATGGTCCAATCGGAAACGAAGAATGCGTTATGAGAGGCACAGAGAAAAGTTTAGCAGCAGATACGATAACATCCATTCTGACGAAGAAACAGAGAATAAGTCTGAAGAAGAAAGCGACCTTGGCAAAGAGAGAGAATCCTTAGTCGGAGTTATTAAATCCACCTTTCTTGCTCTCCTCTTATTGCAGATCGGAGCTCGAGTTTCTCTCACGTTCAGCGCCCTGATGGCGTTATTTGACCGCAAGTTAGATACTGGATACAAAGTTGGTTATATGATCGCGTGGGTTTTCGGTGGGGAAGGTGGCGTTTTGCTCAGCCTATGCTTATCATTTGCAAGTTGGATTTGTGGGAAAACTAGTAGCAGTTTGGTTACTCTCGTAGTTTTAGCAGTGTGGGTCGGGTCAAATATCGCAAGATATGCACCTCTCCCACAAGGTGCATTGCTCGCTCTCTTGTACATGTCTATAAAACTACAATCGGATTTGAACTAGCTCTATAATGAGATCAGTATTGTTTCCCTTAATCTCCCTACTTATAAGGTTTTTGTACATATGTTCTAAGCTAGAAAAATTTTCATCTCATCTACTGTTGCTGTATTCGTTATTTCGAGTTTCAGACATGTGTATAGTAAGTAAGCTTCTGAATTTTTGTCTTCAGCATGTATAAATGGAATTTGGCACGGAAAGGAGAATACAATTAGAATTGTTTCTTTATGGGTATTCATGCTTTATTAATTTTTCGTTTTGATGTTTTGAGTTCCAAGTTTGAAGCCATTCTTACCTTAGAAATGTAAAATTATGTAACTTTTGAATATTCCAGGCTTCAATTGTTGCTTTACAGCCAAGTTATTATGATAGTGTGGAATGCTGAAACCCATATTTTCCTGAATTAATCACATCTGAAAACTTGACTTAAATCTTTTTTGCTTGGTCTCAAAACATAACCTTGTGTAAAATCCATAATGAGTACAACATCACTAAAGATTGTAGCTATAGCTACTCTTAGACCGTGGAAGACAAAGAAGAAAGGAGAAAAAATGAAAGAAAAAATATACAACTTTTAGGAGATTTATCAACCATCACCTAAATTTAGCAGGCCTTTGTCTTTTCTTCTCCCTTGATCTCCCTAAGATTTCTCCACAGGTACCTCCCGCTAGCCATGTCGACGAATACCCAGAAACCATAAACAATTTCCTGTAAATATAAGAAACTTAGAAGCTTAAGCCCGATATACGAATGAAATTGTATGTCTAGAAAGATGGGTCGATTGAATAAGAAAGGGAAAACGGTAAGAATTAGTACCTTTTTTATATCAGTTTGTTTTTCCTCTTTCTGCGAAAAGCTTTCGGATCCTTTGTCATCTTCGGGAGAAGATCGAACGGTCCTCCATGCAAAATAACCGGCCAAAACTGCAGAGAAGAATACGAGGAGGAATCTCATAGGACACATTGGAAACAGATAAAAAAACAAAAGGAGATAGAAATTTTGTTTTCTGATTTTGGAATGTTATATAGGATCTTGAGTACAAAATGATTGGTAATAAGATGATTAGATAACCTTGATTAGGTGTTGAAACAACTTAAGGGGAGCTGTTGGTTGTTTATATATTATAGAACGCGTTGTTTCATGCCTGTGCAATTATTAGACAATGCCAGTTGTTTTGTTTTTTTATGACTTTTATTTATAACAAAGTCAATGGTTTTCTCACCAACTATTTGAAATTTCTGCACGTAGTTGTTGAGTCTTAGGGCATCTATATGTCTCTATGCGTAATGTCAAAAAGACATGTTTTTTACCAAGTCTATTAAAGGGGAGTGGTTAAATGAATCATAGTTCTGGAAAATTCTCATTTCTCTGGATTCCATGAATATATCAATTGTCCACAATCGAATATTAGTAAGCGTGGAGAAAA
The DNA here is from genome assembly GCA_963682055.1 of Primula veris. NCBI lineage: Eukaryota > Viridiplantae > Streptophyta > Magnoliopsida > Ericales > Primulaceae > Primula > Primula veris. The sequence continues at coordinate 21,626,244 of OY821741.1, forward strand.
AAAAAAAGAAGTATATTACACATTTACACCGTGTTAGATTATGTAATTAGTTTAAAATTTGATCACAACGATGTAAATAATGGTGTGCTATATATTTTATAACTTGTTTCATTGCACTAAAAACCGAATAATTTCATTAAGTTTAAGGTGTATATCTGATGTAACATTTCTATCACGGATAGGGGTGCCTGACAGTGCCATACACGATTGAAACTGCAATTGGATATACACTATTTCAAAATATAGAATGCGATATGACAAGCACACGACAATTAAAATTTAAATACTCGTCAATGCACAAAAACTAAATTGGATCAAATCTTATTAAAAGATATATGTTTCCAAACCTTTATTCACAAAATGTATAATTACCTAACAAATAAATCAAAACTCACCCCAACACACACCGCCTTCAGCAAGCTTATCGAAGCTCTAGCAAAGCTTTGAACCACGCTTCCCACTGCTCCGATTGGGTATCCGGAGTTCCTACAATTGTTTGGAGCTACAGCCAGCGTCGTCTGAGAGCTTCGACGGGCTGCTCAGAGCCCTTGCAAGGCTCCAACGAGGCTCCGAGTTCCGACATAGATCCACCCGGCTACCCGGAGCTTCGAAAAGATGTCCGGCGCTCCGGTGAGCTGTACGAGTGTCTAATGGGCTCCGCTCTGCTTCGATGGGCTTGAGAGCTTCGATAATAATTACATTAACCCCAAAAATTTAAAAATAAAGAACAATTGAAAGTGTACTTGCCGGCATGGTCGGATGCAGGTAGGGGCATGGGGTCACATGCCCCTCCAAAATTTTCATCAAATGTAATTACGAAAATGCCCTTAAATTTTATATTAATCCATAACATCTTCTTTTTTTTGGTACATATACTATACTTATAATCAACTTGTGACGACCCAGATTTTCCGGAAGGAATTTATGTGGTACGGTGTTGTGCGTCAGTCCCACAGCGCCCAGATATGAGAGTACTTGTGTGGTATATGAGCTTAAAGATCCATTTTTTATCAACAAGGCCTTTTAAAGTCGTGCGGCACAATAGCGAGGACGGAACTCCGCAGTTAAGCGTGCTTAACTTGGAGTAGTATCAGGATGGGTGACCCCCCTGAGAAGTTGTGCCAAAGCGGACAATATTGTTGATGGCGGATCGGTCCGTGGGGCCGAGTCATTACAGGTGGTATCAGAGCCTCTATCTGGCCGGAAATGTGGGGACTAGCACGAGTGTGTGGACTGTTGGGTACGTTGAAAATAAAAACAATAATTTCTACGGAAAAATAAATGGACAAATAAACAGAAAATGGTTTCCTCAAATATACAAATATCAAATACAATATTTAACATAGAATAATGTAAATGATACCGAAATGGACTAAAATCCGAGACGAAGCTACTGTTAACAGTATGCCCTTAAACGATATTTGTCCCGCCACCTCTGCTTCTGGCTAAATGGGGCACTTCGTTCCCAAGGTACAACGTCTATCGCATGTGACTCGACGAAAACGGCACCGAGCCACGGTCAGGCTGTTGGTGGTGCGATACTCTCTCTCTATATGTATGCATATGTGTTTTTGTGTGAATGTGTGTATATGCCATGTTTTTCTTTCATCTTCTTTTTCTTGTCTTGGAAAAGGATAGATATATGCATGTTTTTTACCAAAAAAATATATGAAGAGTTACATGTCAATAATGCCATAAATGGGGGGCAATTAACATTGTAAGTTACACAAATAAATTGCATTCACTTACAAAACCGTTTCGGTTTTTCCAACAATCCCCCACATGAATGCAATCAGCTGACATGCAACGTGCATCCTAAATGCAATCGAGAGAACCACGAGAATTCAATGCATAAGGACAGGTAGCGCGCGCCTTGAACCTGTCATAGTGATGTAAAATCTGATATGCTACTATTGGGTAGCCTTAAAGCCTTGAACCCTTTAGCATTTGTGCATACCAGGATAATACTCACATAGTCTCCTCTCTACACCACTTACTAAGCCCTTTGGTTGTTGTCCATATTTGGCCCTGGACTGCCTTAGCAAATTCAACCAAGTGCTCTAGCGATTTAGCCTTAGCTCATCACATAGTATCGGCCATACACACTCGTTATAGGTGATTTTCAAGTCAAAGGTGTCCTGACTCACCCCACTCGACCTTCGAGATACTTGATTCATTAAGAGCCTCATGCTCACCCTTAAAATGGTACAGGTCTATCACTCTTTCATCATAGAAATGGGTTGAGAACTTATGTTCTCGAGTGCTTTGTTCGGTAACCCGCACAGTTCAGTTTTCCCATTGAACCTGAGACTGAAAATTCCAGTACAGGTTGGGTAGCTTATGTGAAGGTTTCCAATTTATTGGGCTTCAACCCCTATTTCCCTCGATGATGCTCCAACTCCTCCACGAGTCAAACATTTTATATATGGATCCGCATTATTATCCTTAGACCTTGCAAAGTCCAGGGATACCATAATTTTTGCTAGCAATTCCTCTTACGGATTTGTGTCTCCGACGAATATGTCATGACTTTGTCGGGACTTTCCATTATACAAATTATTCTGATCCCGTTTAATAAATGACTGACTACAACAGTTTGCGGGAACAGATTTTGGCCACTTGGAATAACTCCCAAGACTTCTCAGCCAATCTTCCTCTTCTGTAGCTTGATTCAACGTTATGAATTCTAACTCTACAGTTTCTCCAACTATGCAGGTCTATTTTACAGACCCCCATGAGACTGCAACCTCTTTAAGTACAAACATATCCACTCATGGACCTTGTATTGTTAAAGTTCGAGATACACTTGGTATCTAAATACCCTCCAAACATTTTGGACATCTCATATAATGCAGTTCATGATTGGCAGTATACCTCATGTATCTGAGAAGTCTCATTGGCAAACCTACTCAGTCTGCTCACTGAGTTGGCTTTAACTGGTTTAGTGCAGTTCTTGACACACAAGAGACTACCTATGATAAGTTAGGTGTTTGTTTTAGTCCATATAGCGACTTAACAAGTTTTCGCACCTTGGCTTACTTTACACGGAACCACGACCCAATGGGCTGTTCCTAATTCTCTAAATCTCCATTTATAAAACACATGTTCTCATTAATTAATAATGCGTCTTTTCTTAGAGATTAGAGTATAGACATTAAAATTATCAAAACCGTCAGTTTACTTAAAGTAATTGACTTTATTTCTCACGTGCCTATCAACCTCATTGTTGATGGCATCTTCCCATATACACATTATATGGATAACATTGATTATTTCAATGTTGGCGATTCACCTTCACTCATGAAGGTCAAGGGACAAAGGAAGTTTCATTACTAACCTTTTTACCATGCCGATGCACTTCATCTTTCTTACAAGATTCACTTTCCCCACTTTTCCAGCACCGTTTGAGTGTTCACTTGTCTTGGGTAGCGCAATGCTTTGAACCCTCAACATATTGATCACACTCGCCAGGCGTTACAGTTTTGTGGGAAAGCTTCTCTTTTAGAAAATATGCTTCTCGGACATAGAACTCTATATGCACATTAAAGTCATCTGACTTATGCACTAGAAACCGATCAGCACTATATTTTGTGCTTATCCGATGAACACACAATCTACCGTTTTTGATCCTATCCAAGTCCTTCAAGGAGCAAGTTTGAGACCTTTCTTAGGTAGCACCAAACTTTCACGAACTTATACTCAGGCACCATGCCTTCTATAATTCTGACTGTTTGGTCCAACTTCCTAAGCGGTAGTTTGTTCAACACATAGCTTGCGGAAAGCTCACTTCCCGCACAAATTCAGAGTTTTTTTTTTTTTACCCTGAACTTATCAACATGATATTCATCGTTTAATAACTACTTTTTTGCTCGAGAGCATAATAAGTCGTTCTTTAACGATTGGTGTCATTCAACAACACAATTGTGTGAATGGCGTCTCATATTCACCGTTTCGTTTATACCGACCATGTATTCATATCCATGTGTACTGACCATGTATATACCGTTTATACGGACCATGTATATACCGTTTCGGAACTAGTTAGACAATATCTAACACGTCCAAAAATAGTCTATCATTTAATGATTAACACTTAATCATTGAATTAAAGATGGTAGATTAACACAATAGAATACCCATGATTAAACATGTTTTCTGACAAGCCTTAATCCTCAACAATAGAATTCACGTATTCATTCTTACTTGAATGAATATCTCGACTGATTTGTCTTTACTTCTCATCAAGTAAACATATCAGTGTTTAGTACAACCATCAATAAATTGAGGAAATGCCTTTTAACCCCTTCTTGGTTTGCACGCATCTCAAATGCATCAAACCATTAGGTTATGTACTCCGTTCGAAACTTCGAACTGAAGACTTAGCAATACATTGCTTCGAACACAAACTCATATTTGTGTTTCAATTTAAATAATAGATTTAGAAAAATAAAACATTTATAGTTTTATATTTTCATGACCTACTATCTCAGGTCAAATTAGTGACTTGGTTGAATAATTCAACATGTCATTATTGACCACAAGAGTATCGACTAAAATGCTCATTTTGAACAAATAGTCACTCATGTATTGCCACAAACAAGCAAACTTATCACAATTTGATCCTAGTGTTTTGGCTACCGAAAGTCTACTGCCCTTTAGGTTTCAAAAACCGCTAGTCATGATTCAGATTTGTATGCTTGCACTTGTTAGTGGATTTCCAAACGTTTCCTCACTCAGAATATGCACACTGTTATAGAGAAACTTAATCGGTTTCAAGATGATAAATGAACAATATCATTTATTTTAGACGTTTTAAATCCATACCAATAAACCGTTATATATTCTCCTACTCGTCCGCAGACGTTATGGGGTACGTTTAGATTCTCGATCTACAGAAACAACGGGTTACCCCACATTTGTGGGACCCTTAGGGTTCTCCCCCAATAATAGTAATATAATATTACTAAATTACTATTCTCAATAATAGCAAGCTCAACATATTCACAATATGTTTTACTAACAAATTAATAATATGTTATTTCAACAAATTATTAAATGTTTTTCCAACAAATAAATAAGATGTTAATTTCAACAAATTATTAAATGTTCTTTCAGCAAATTAATAAGATAATATTTCAACAAATAATAAATTAACCGATATTTGTTTATTATTAAAATAAAACTCAACGGCCATTTATAATTTGTTTAATCATCAAATTATTTGCTCTTGGATGAACAAAGTTGGTTATTAAATAACCTTTCATCCAAATAAGTAACCGACTCGTCATTGCAATTCGTAGTTAGCTAATAAAGCTCTCCATAAATGTCAACAATAACTGTCGTTACAATAATTATAACTCTCCAAATTAAATTGCGATTAATCACAATTAATAAGAAGTTATAAATACTCATCATTAATCTCATTAATGATTACCGTTACAAATTTTGTAACCCTCCAAATTAAATTGCAATAAATCACAATTAATAAGGACACCAACCATTATATCACCACATTAGTGTTTTTTAATAATGGTGATTTCGAATTTGTAACCTCCGTCATTAATATGCACTCATGCAAAATTAATAGGAGTAACACCGGCACCCACAATATTCTGGTCAGTTCCAGCACCCACTGTGTTCCAGACATTTCCCGCAGGAAACTGTTTGTTATCTCAAATAACAAACACGCACAATCTAATTTCGAAAAATGAAACTAAAACTCCTCCTTCGCAAACACCAAATTTCTATAACCACGCATGGTTTCAAGAAACTGATTTTGCAAGAGTATTCTAGTTCATTCCCGAAAAAGATTATCAAATTCTGAAAGATTTATTCAGCCGTAAACACCAGATAAATCTGATTTTACACAGAACAATTTCAGAATTCAATCAGTTCTGTCGTAAGCCCAAAATTCTGAAAAATCAGAAAATGGTTTTACAAGAATTATTTCGAAACTAGTTCTTTCGTAAGCCCCAAATTAATGGTTTTACACGAACTATTTCGAAAACATTCATCCTCCAATTAATAGTAGAGATCCATATGACTACACAAAAACTCATTGGAAATTGTTAGTACTTTATTAACATGAAAACAATAAACATGTATAAAATTCACTAACAATATAATGTAACGAGATTACTCATAATATGAAATGATAATAAATCCATTCATTAGTAAATTAGTACAACAGAACCATCTCATAACATTCATATATTAACACAATATAAAATCTTATACAAATATTTTGCTCCACAAAATTAACTATAATTGTTACATAGACCAGACTTGTACTACTGGAATAAAATGTAACATCCAATTAACAAACCACAAGTTACACAATCTGTGTATTATATCCTTCGGAATAACAAACTAAAAACAATTTAATCCATGTAATTGTGTTGTAACCCTTTACAACTCATCATATTCAAATAAATAAATAAATAATAATGCAAACATAACGTTTGACAAACATGGATGGTTTTAAATCCTACAAAGCCATCATATTGGCTTTTTTGCTTATAACCGCATTTCATGATTCACCATAAACACAAGAAAGAGAATTTGGGGTGCTTCAAGTCAAGTCACTATCAACCACTGTTTTAATTTTTAAAACTAACAACTTTTAAGCAAGTAATCCGGAACTTTGACTTCGAGAAATAAGCTGGGGTAATTCAGTTTAATCTTCTTAACTTACTCGGTCTAAAAGATTACAAGAGTTGGCTTTCTAAAACCAGACAAAAATACTGCAATCAAATAAGGCGTATGTATGATGTTATGAATTTTAAGCACTACAAGTCTACTTTTACCAGCGTATTAACAGTTATAAGACTATACTAACCATAACCGGTGAGATGGAAAACCTCTTGCAGAAAATGTTACCAATACTCTGAAGTTAGAAATGTTATCGGAATATTATAACAGAATATTTCAGTAACAGAATGTAATCTTATGCATATATACAAATTAAATGTATGGAAAATCCAGAACAAGGATAAACCACAAATAAAATTAAAAACATGATATAACAATCCGAAACCAATATAGTCGTAAACATCAAATTCCCGAAATCAAAGATTAAGAGAAAATGATTTTACTAAGAACGATTACGGATAAAGAAATAATTTTCTGTAAATCCATACACCGAAATTATTGTATTAACGTACCAAACATAAAGAATATCGTTTAAGATTGTTGGGTACGTTGAAAATAAACACAATAATTTCTACGGAAAAATAAATGGACAAATAAACATAAAATGGTTTCCTCAAATATATAAATATCAAATACAATATTTAACATAGAATAATGTAAATGATACCGAAATGGACTAAAGTCCGAGACGAGACTACTGTTAACAGTATGCCCTTAAACGATATTTGTCCCGCCACCTCTGCTTCTGGCTAAATGGGGCACTTCATTCCCAAGGTATAACGTCTATTGCATGTGACTCGACGGAAACGGCATCGAGCCACGGTCGGGCCGTTGGTGGTGCGATACTCTCTCTCTATATGTACGCATATGTGTTTTTGTGTGAATGTGTGTATATGCCATGTTTTTCTTTCATCTTCTTTTTCTTGTCTTGGAAAAGGATAGATATATGCATGTTTTTTACCAAAAAACATATGAAGAGTTACATGTCAATAATGCCATAAATGGGGGGCAATTAACATTGTAAGTTACACAAATAAATTGCATTCACTTATAAAACCGTTTCGGTTTTTCCAACATGGACCCCTGAAGGACGACCTGCCCGACGAGAACGTCGTGCCTAAAGTAGGGGTGATTGTGACAACCCAGATTTCCCGGAAGGAATTTCTGTGGTACGGTGTTGTGCGTCAGTCCCACAGCGCCCAGATATGAGAATACTTGTATGGTATATGAGCTTAAAGATCCATTTCCTATCAACAAAGCATTTTAAAGCCGTGCGGCACAATAGCGAGGACGGAACTCCACAGTTAAGCGTGTTTAACTTGGAGTAGTACCAGGATGGGTGACCCCCTTGTGAAGTTATGCCAAAGCGGACAATATTGTTGATACGGGCGTGGCGGTTCGGTCCGTGGGGCCGGGTCGTTACACAACTTTTATTCATTTGGCAAAATGACTTTCTTTTCTACTCCAAAGATTACAATAATACTCGTATTCTAACCAAGAATTTCCATACAAGTTTACAACAATACTAGTATCATAAACAAAAAATAAGAGAATAAATCAATCTAGTCTCAAAGGTATTGAAGGTTTTTTTCGGACAAATTAATTTGTTTATTGAAAGTGAATGTGACGATGTACCCCAGAACATACTTATAACCGAGATATAACTTAGATGTACTTGAATCGTGAACTGTACTGCTTATAATTAACGCTTATTCATTTGGTAAGATGTCTTAAAGTATTGAAGGTTTTTTCTAAACAAATTAATTTGTTTATTCTAGCGTTTGATAAAATTTTATAGTTTGTTTTGTTTTTTTACTTTCTATTATATCGTGACGGTTTTTATTGTACTCTTATAACATTTAATGTTAGTTCTGTCTATTTTGTTTGTAACCAAATCGACCAAACTGGATAAACTGAACAACAAACGTCAAATGAATTATTAATTAGTTTGTTTTTGGGGGAAACCAATTATGTAAACGAATTACATTAGTTTTGTTTTCAATTTAAATAAAAAAAAAATCGATTCTTCTAATTTATATACAAATATTATATGCATATATATATATATATATATATATATATATATTGATTTTAAAGAGTCTATCTGAACTTACTTATTCAAATATTAGAACACATGATTCTAGCTTCACATGAACTTATAAATTTTTTGCCACTAGTCACCATTATTATTATAAAAAATTGTGTCCCCGAATCTAAAATTCTGGATCCGCTACTGCTTACCGGTGTCTTGTAGCTTTCAAAATGAAAAACACACCACATCCATGATTTAGCTCAACACTGTCTATCTGCATACTTGTTACCTATTAGTATGTGCTTGATAAAGTGCATAAATGGTGGTTTCCACATGATAAAACATTAAATATATTATTCTTTATATTTAAATGCATATTATTTTGTTCACAATGACTACCCAATTTTTTTTTAACATGCAGACACAGTATATGATAAAACATTAACTTTGATCGGGTAAGTTAAGCTTCTCAATAATGATGATATATATTGACGATGTGAAATATTAGATGAGATATTGTTCTTTCTTTATTGATCGGTCAATATCCTTGATCGGGATTACAATTTTTATTCTATTTATACTCAGTCTAATAACTTGATCTTAATATTCGGTCTTTAACTTGGTCTCGGTGCTCGGTCTTTCACTTGACTTCTATCTGCGTATTTTCTAGTGAGATAAGCTCTGAAAAGTCTCTGTATTATACTTTTATTTTGTGTTGAGAAGTCGGATGCTTTTTTCAGTACTGATAGTTTACTATTTATAGGGGTCCGTGTGCCACAGCATGTTGACAAGTGTCACTCTCATCTGTCAACTTATGGGCTTTTTAACTGTTGGGCCTCTTATTAATTGGGTTTAGATGCTAATGGATAATTATCTTTATTTTTAAGTTGGGAAAAGACCATTATACCCCGGGCTTTATTATAATTGCGTTGGGTACCCGTTAATAATGCATGGGTCGGTTCGTACCCGAATAGATATATTCGGGTTTGATTTTTATGTTCTATCAAGTGCTCCATGACTTCTTCAATGTGGTTTCCACACCGGGGGAGTCATGTTCGGTCTTATATGGATGTTATCACGGCCTTGTTGTTCCCGATGTTTTATCGAGCAGTATGATCGATTTGTACCTGTTTCCCTTGCGGCCATTAATGGCATTGGAAAGTTCAGGCGTGCATTCTTGTTTCGAGGAGACTGTTGATCTTCCCACTATCTATCTATTATAAAATGGACTCCGTATTACTTCCATTTCATACCTTACGACTACAACTTCTCTTGTAACACCATGGCTTCTCCTAATGGATCTAGCGGAGACAACTTCTCTGAATATCTTACCTATCTGGAGGGCGAGGTCAGGAAGGCTCGTGTCCTGAAGAGGAGGTTCGCATTCTTGTCGAGGGAAGCTGTCAGGGTACCTGATTTAGAGGAAAGGGTGGCTGCTTTGGAAGCAGCCCATCAGGTGGCTTTGGCTGACCGGGATTGGGCTCTCGACCGGGTCAAAAGACTTGAGACTTCTCGGAACAGGCATAAGGTGTCCAAGAGGGCTTACAAACTGGCCCTAAAGGAATTGCACGCTCGGTCTAAGAAAGGGCCGGATGGTGGTGAAGCGGGTTCCGCCGCTAATTAGTTTATTTTTTGTAATCTCTTTTGCTGTTTATTTGCGGTTGTATTCCCTCTATGTAATAGAATTTCTGAACTTAATAAAATCTTCCCTTATTCTCATCCTCTATCCGTTGTTTATTTTTCAATCGTATTTTACCTTCACTGTATTTCTTCTTGCCATGTGTTTTGTGGTGCCATGATGTTTTCTCTTGAGCCATGTGTACAAATCTTATCCAACACTTTCGAAAAGATTGACTTTGTGCACGCTTTGTCTTTTCCAATGTTTTTAAAACTGTTACACTTCCCCAGAATGACACGTGTGTAATGGTTTTATCTTTTTCAAATATTGGCACAAATCCAAGAGTCTCTTTGATCAGATGCGTCTTTTCAATGCACGTGTTTCTTAGAACCTTTTGGCAAGCGGTTGCGATTCCCCACTTTATACCTCTCTTAATCCCTCTATAAATACCCCATTTTGGCATGTTTTTCTTCATTATCTCTTCATTTTTCTTCTTCTTGCTATATATTTTTATTCTATAAACTTGCTGTTTTCAACATGTCTGCTCCTTTTACCAAGTCAGCCCTAGCCTTACAAGTGGAGGCTTTTGAGGCTTCTTATAATAACGTACAGAGGATGCTACGTGATGCTGAAGGAGAGTTGCAGATAATGCGATATCACCATACTGAGATGGTGAGGGAATTGACTTGGTTGAGGGCCGTGTTGGACTATTGCAGGCGTGCTCGCCAGGATTTAGTCGAGGAGAACAGCATGCTTTAGGGGAATCCTACGCTTCAAGATAGTGTAAGCCTGGTCGGGCCATCTCACCGATACCGATTAACTTCGCCCGAGCCACCCTAGTTTTCTTTTTTCTTTTCATTTTAAAAATGTTTTGTCCTATGATGTAATAATTTCCAGTGTAACTCATCCTTATTAATGAAACGAATGTTTATTCCTTTTCCTATTTGTTTTTGTACTTGCTGTTCTTTATTTATTTGACTAAATGCCAGGCTGTCGAATATTTCTCTTTCTTTTTCTCCTTCCTATATGCCCACGTGATTTCTGTACCAAGGCTGACGAATTATCAGTCAAAGATGCTCATATCTTACTTGTTTGTCAGTGTTTTTTCAACTACTTTGCTTTTCCTGGCCTATAAATACCTTGCCCTCAAACCACTTTCTTCTCATCTATCCTTGTTAACTAAGTTCCTCCAAGTATTTTCAGGAGTATTAAACTAGGTAGTGTTCTTAACAAATGGCCGATCCTCGGATGAGAGGCCAAGCCCGTGTAAGGGACTTAGATGATTTACTGTTCCAAACTCGTCACCAGATGATTAGGGCGGAGAGGGAGTTCGGGGCTTTAACCCTTAGGCGTTATGCTTAACCCAATGATGAGTCATGGCGGGAAAAGAGAGCCGAATGTGATGCCTTGGGTCGTCAGATAGACGAGCTTCTTCTAGAGATAGTGCATCAGATGAATGTTTGGTTTGATGCCGAGGTAATGTGGGAATATGCCCAAGATGAGTTTGATAATGGTCCTCAGGGGTCGGCAAGCTTGATGGCAGAAAACGCTCGGCTAAGGGATGAAATTACTGCTCTTAGTTCGTCGAACGACGCTCTTACCGAGGAAAACTCCTCGTATCGTGTTCGGCTTATGGACAGTAGGTCTTCAAGCTGGCAAGGGTTTTGTTCCCACGTGGGGGGTTCGGTTTTTCCTCCTACTAACCCTTAGTCTTTTGGTTTTTTGCTGTTTTGTTAATCGTTAAATGTACTCCTTTATTATTGCCATTATCTTGTTTGTTTATTTTTTAATCGATACACGTGTATGGCTGTAATTTGCAATTTCTTTTGATTTTGGACTATTGCATCGCTTCGTACTTTGTGCCTTCTCGTAATTTATGATTTCTTTTAAATTTGAAGCGTTCACACCACTTCGTACTTTGTGCCTTCTGATTCCCTATAAAATGCTCCCTATTATTTGTGTTTTACTAACCCCTTTCTTTCTCTTTCTTGTTTTATAACTTTGCTTCTTCTAACCCATGCTTCCTGAGATGGCTCTCATCACTAGATCTGCTGCGAAAAGGAATGCCCTTCTTGAGAATGAGCCTACTTATAGGTTTCTTGTTCCTCCTGGGTATGAGGATTTGACTTCGCTCGAGTTGAAAGAGATCGAGGTTAAGTGGCTGAAGGTGAAGCTCAAATGTTCTGAGACTGAGTGCAGTAGGTTTAGGCAGTATTGGGAAAAAAAGAAGGATGCTCGTTACGAAGCCGATGAGAAGTGCAAATCTCAGACTTATCTTTTACGACAAGCGGAGGTCGGTATCTCTTGCATAATAAATGAGAAGGAGCGTCTTGAAGAGCTCTTGGCAAAGAAGGCTGCAGATGTGGGTGGTAGTTCTAAGGTTTAGGAATAAGGGGGTGGCTTTTGTAATATTCTTGTTTTTGTGGGGCTTTAATCAGTTGTATTTTGTTTGTTTTCCCCTTGGTGGATGAATAAAAGTAATTTATTATCTTCTTCTCTTTAATATTCGCTTGTTGCTTTTCTGTTGCTTCTTTTCTGTTGCTCTTCTTCGACGTGTGAGTATGTTGAAGTCGGGCATTTGTGGTTTCCGGACATCTGGATGATATATCCCCCCATAGACTATTGCTAAAACATTTTGACCTATGTGCGATCGACCTAGGAACAGTCTGCGCCTAATTTGTGCGGTGACCCCTATCGTTTATGGATTACTGTTCGACTTTTTGTGCATTATTCTTGCTGACGTATGTTTAACTCTTTTCGAGGTGTGGTCCACCGGCCATTTATATCAGTTCTAAGATGTGACCTTCATGGGATAGTGGGATGTACCACTCTACGTGGCAAGATCTGGAGCGTTAATTTTTGAAAACAAACGATGGTTGCTGAGTTTTCGTGTGGCTGATATTTGGGAAATTTCTGTCAGAGGCAAGGACAGTTATTATTTTATTCCTATTTATGCGCCTCCACTCCTTTATCTTCTCTTGATTAATTCTTTTTGTTCTTATCTTATTTTAACCTATATATATTCTTTGGTGAAACTGTTCCCCATCTATCTTCTTCATAATATACTTTCTATTCTCTTTCTACTGTTTGACTCTCTCTCTATATTTATGCCACTGCTGTATTAACCGTTTCTTCTCTAGATTATCATCATGGTTGTAAGTGTTTCTTAAGCTCCTGTAACATCCCCTTGTTGGATTTCTTTTGCTGCTTTAATCTTTTTCGTTCTTTTGTATGCTTTTCGCTTCGTTATGTGATTTCTTTGCCGATTTTGAACGTTTTCGTTTCATGGTATGCTGTTAATTTGCCCTATTGTGACTTATTTGCCAATTTTAAACGTTTTTGTTTCGCTGTGTGTTGTGTGTTGGTCTATGGTTTGGCTTTATTGCTTTATTGCTTTCTCCTTATTATCTTATTAAACTTTTGTTTTTGCTTTGTAAGGAATACTTGTCTCAGTGTCTTTCCCAACTCGGGCAGTTTTTCGAGGATGAATTTAAAACTCGGGCAAGGATTCCCGCCGACGTGCACTTGCATTTGCCGACCTCGGATGGGGAGGTCTTGGGTGAGGTAGCCGAGGGGGAGGTTGCTGTTCGGGCGTCCGCCCTTCTGACGGGAGGTCTCACATTTCCGCTCTCTGATTGGATGGCCTCATTCTTTGAGGCTTTTCAGATAGCTCCCTGCCAGCTTGCTCTGAACGGCTACCGTGTTTTGAACGGTGTGAAGGGTCTTTCCGAATTGGTCAGGGTTATTTTGGAGCTGAAAGACATGCTTGGCATCTACGCCTTTAATTTTGATACCCGTAGCTGCTATCTAAAGTCTCTTCAGTCCTTTACCCGTCTAGTGCTCGAGATTCCTGACACAAATAAGGAGCACAACCTTGACACTTTGATAGTGTCGGGTAATTGATGTCCTGCTGGTCGGGTTATCCCCCATCCTGCTGTTTAGTGCTCCTGTTATGCCTTCGCTCGGGGTCCCCGACACTGACAAGCTTCTTGCTCTATGGAAGTGGTGGGATCCTGAAAGGAAGGACGAGAGCCGTGGTGCGCCTGCTTTGGTGGGGTATGTTGATGGTCCAGGCAATAGGTGTACTACTGCCCATGTCATTCCTCCCGAGACTGATTTTGAGTTTCTAGGGATTGTCCGGGCTAGGGCTCTGGTTCTAGGTGGGAAACGAGCCTCTCTTTCAAAACCTAACTCTTCGATGGTGAGCGTGACTCAGACTAAGAGGCAGGGTGGTAGGAAACGATCGTCGGAGCGCACTGAGTCTACCGAGCATCGGAGCAAGGCAAGGGTGTCCGCTGTGTCGACTGCTTCGACAGTTGAGACCTCGACTGAAGAGGTTGTTGGTACTAGAGAGATTGGGGAGGATTTGCTACTCGTTACTCACTCCCCGTTGGGAGATGAGTCTTCTCTTCCTCCGCCTAAATCGGGTGGTGTTGCTTCGGCCCCGGTATGTATGTTTATTTCGTTGTTCCATTGGTATTACTTTCCTTTTAGCTTATCTAGTTATTTTTGCTTTTTATCAGTGTTCTCCCTCTTTACTGGTTACCCCTGGCCCTTCCTCGGTCTATGGGTATTGTTTTGTTTCAGGGGTCGATTAATGATGTTTTTAATTACTACAACTATTAGTTAATGGGTGAGCAACCCCTGAATCTGCCCGACGTCTCTCTCCCCATGTTGTGGTTGAGGGAGTCGAGCGTTTGGCCCCTGAGACTGAGGAGGTGAGCGGGGTTCTTGGGTTAGAGAGGGAAGCTATCGAGGGGGTGAAGGTTGAGGAGAGGGTAGATTCTGTCGAGGAGAGGGAGATTGTTGAGTGGGTGGAGGTTATTGAGGGAATGTCTCTGGCCGAGGGCACTTCCGGTGATGGGCTCGGGACGTGGGATTGGACGTCGCTAAAATGAATGAGTTCATTTCTCATTGTGGGGGTCATTTGCTCCCAGAGGCTCGGGCCTCATTCATGGCTTATTCCGTGGTTCTCTCTCTTGCTTATGCTGATATGGAGGGGCTAGCCGAGAAGTCTAATCTGTCCGCCGCTCGGGAGACCAGTGATGCTCTTCTTCGGGTAAGCTTTGTCTCCTTTTTGTTGGTATTCTTAGTTTCCATCTTGTTCTGACGTTGTTCTTCATTTTTATTCTTTGTAGGCTTTCCTCTTATCCGTGGACTTGCGGAAGCGTTTTGCTGATACCCGTGATATCGAGGCCGATTGAAAGGCTCAGGACTCTGGGTTAGAGGCTGAGAGGAGTAAGTGGGTGGATGAGAGGAAGCTCCTGCTGGAGGAGAATGCTCGCATTTTGGCCGACAAGAAGGATGCGGAGCTAGAGCTTATCCTCACTAAGGAGGAGTATGACGATAAGGTGTCTCAGCTGAGTTCGAGGCTCTCTGATGCTGAAGAGAAAATGTCTAAAATGAGCGCCAACCTCTCCACTGCTGAGGATAAGATGTCTCAAATGAGCACATCTATCTCCACGGCTGATGAGAGGAGAGCTGAAGAGCTTTTTACTTTTGGGAGGATAGCCAACTTCCATGATTACAGCTGCCATACTCGGACGTTAAATTCGGTGAGAGTACCTTCCTTTCACCCCGCATGGGGGATGTTTACGTATCCTTCCGCCATGGTTGCCCCTCTGCTCCCTACTGATTGGGCCAACATTAAGGACGAGGAGCTCCCCATACTGCCAGGGCATCCCCTCTCTGCTACGCCTCACCCCCATTCGGGTTCAGGTTTTTTTTCTTAGACATGCCTTCTGTTCCTTGAATGACTTATTCGGGACTTAAACCCTGTAGCCTCCGGTTCGTTGGAGGACTTGTTCTTTTTCTTTTTCTTAGATATGCCTTTGGTTTGTTAAAGAACTTGTTCGGGACTTAAACCCTGTTGCCTCCGGTTCATTAGAGGACTTGTTCTTTTTCTTTTTCTTAGACATGCCTTCGGTTCGTTGAAGGACTTGTTCGGGAATTAAACCTTGTCGCCTCCGCTTCGTTGGAGGACTTGTAGATTTGAGATAATGGTAACAAAACTTGTTTTATTTCGAAAAAAGTTTATTACAATCAAAAAGGTACTTAATCTACTTTACATGTAGTATTTCTTAAGGTTGGCTACGTTGCATGAATTTTTCTCTCCTCTGCTATTGTCAAATTGAACGCTTTTGATTTTGTATGAAACTGGGCTTGTTCTCTTGACGATTTTATATGGTCCTTCTCAGTTGTGGTTGAGTTTGCTGTGTATCTTTTCTTGTATAAGTAGTCACTCATCGCAGCACCAGCTCTCATACCTTGAATTCCTTGAATCCCTTCACCCTTTTGTCATAAGTTTGCTTTACACTCTGTTGGTATTTAGCTAGGGTTAGGGCTGCTACCTCGCGTTTTTCGTCTAGCATGTCGAGCTCTTCCCTCATTCGTTCTTCATTTTGTCCATGTTCGAATAATGATGTACGGAGAGTAGGTAGGCCGACTTCTGTGGGTATGATGGCCTCGACACCGTATGCTAGGCTGAATGGGGTTTCTTTTGTGCCCGTTTTAGGAGTAGTTTGGCATGACCATAAAACATTGAGGAGTCTCTCTGGTCATTTCCCTTTTGCTTTTTCCAGACTTGTCTTGATGCCATCTAAGATAGTTCGGTTCGATACCTTAGCCTGTCCGCTACCCTGTGGGTAGGTTGGAGTTGAGTAAAACTTCTGAATGCCTAGTTCCTCGTACCAAAGCTGTAATTTGGCATATTTGAACTGGGTTCAATTGTCTGCGACGATGGCATACGGTATTCTGAATCTGGTTATGATGTGCTCCCAAATAAATTGCTTGACATTTTTGGCCTTGATTTGTCGGAGTGGTCTAACTTCTACCCATTTTGTGAAATAGTCTGTTGCTACAATCAAGTATTCAACGTTGCCTGGTGCTTTTGAAAGTTTCCTGACTAAATGAATTGCCCATTGCGCAAATGGCCATGGTGCCGATATCGGGGTCATCTTGGATGACGGGAGCCGATGTATTTTAGCGAATTTTTGACACTTGTCGCATCTTTAGACATATACATCGGCATCCCTTTTGATATATTGTCACCAATACCCTTGCATGATTGCTTTATTAGCGAGAGACCTTCCCTTAATGTGTGCTCCGCATGATCCTTCGTGGATTTCCTCTAAGATCTGCTGTTGTTGTTCTGTACGGACACATAACAGGTGTGGTCCTCGGTAACTTGATTTGTACATTTTTTTTTCTTCGGACAGCCAGAACTTGGGAGCCTTTCTTGTGATCTTTAGGGCTTTTATTTTGTCTGATGGGAGTGTTCCGTTTCTCAGATACTGAACCATTTCGTCCATCCATCCCAGCTCATACTGTATTGACATTACTCGGTTAACTCTTTTGGTAATGCTCGGCGTTTCCAGTGTTTCCACTGTGATTGATCGAGTATTTGCTAATGTTAATGTCGAGGCTAGGGTTGCTAATGCATCTGCGTGTGCATTTTCAGTACGTTTAATTCGGTATTAACTCGCATTTATCGAATTTGGCAATCATATTTTGGATGTTTTCTTGGTAAAGGATCATCCGGTCATCTTTAGCTTGATACTCGCCGATGGCCTGATTAACGACCAGCCTGGAGTCTGAACTAGCAACCAAGTGAGTGCATCCGAGCGTCCATGCAATGATCATGCCGTTTATCATAGCTTCGTATTCGGCTTCATTGTTGGTAGCTCGGAAGCCCAACTTTATTCTTTTTTCGATGACTGCGCCCTCACTAGATTTGAAGACGATTCCTACTCCCAATCCATCTTTGGTAGCTGACCCATCGACATGTATCTCCCAATGCGATTGTTGCGATACGACCGTTGGTTCGTGGTATCCCTTGGTAAACTCTGCGACGAAATCTGCCAATACTTGTCCCTTGATGGCATGCCGATGTACGAAGTCTATATGCAATTGCGATAGCTCGACCCCCCATGCCGCTACCCGTCCACTTATCTCAGTTCGTCTTAATGACTCTTTGATGTGGAACTTGGTGTAAACCTAGACTTGGTGGGCGATGAAGTAGTGTGGCAGTTTTCTTGTCGTGACGACCAGTGCAAGGCACAACTTTTCCAACGGCAGATATCGTGTTTCGGCTTCAACGAGGGTTTTGCTTACGAAGTAGATCGGGAATTGTTCCCGACCTTTCTCCCTAAGGACGACTGCACTCACAGCTGTTGCTGACACTGCTAGGTAGGAAGACAAAATATCTCCTTTGTTCGGCTTTACGAGCAAAGGCAGCGTCCTTAAGTATTCCTTTAGATTGTTGAAGGAAACTTCGCATTCGGGGTTCCAAATGAATTTCTTGTCCTTTTTTAGCGTTTCGAAAAATGGGCGTCCTTTATCGGCTGATTGGCTGATAAATCTGCTTAGTGAGGCCATCATTCCCGTAAGCTCCTGTATTTGCTTCTTGCTTTAAGGTGTAGCCAGATTTCTCAGAGCCGTTATTTGGTTGAGATTTGCTTCTATTCCCCTTTGACTTACCATGTACCCTAAGAATTTCCCCTTGCTGATGTCGAACGCGCACTTTGTTGCATTGAGCTTTAGCTTATGCTCGCCCAGAGTCTGAAACATGTCCTTGATTTCTTGCAGATGGGATTTGGCCTTTTTACTTTTTATGACCATGTCATCGATATATACCTCCATTGTTTTCCCAATGTGATTCTGACAAACGTTTGTTATCATTCTTTGGTAAGTAGCTCCGATGTTCTGCAGTCCGAACGACATGACGTTGTAGCAGTAGTTTCACAAAGGCGAAATGAACAAGGTTTTCTCTTGGTCCTCTTGGGCGAGTGTGATTTGATGATATCCCGAATATGCGTCCAGGAATGTCATTCTCTCTGCCCCTGTCGTTGCATCCACTAACTGATCGATTCTCGGTTGGGGGAATGGATCCCTCGTGCAAGCCTTACTTAGGCTAGTGAAGTCTATGCAGACTCTCAGCTTCCCATTTTTCTTAGGGACCACCACTGGGTTGGATATCCACTTCAGGTATATCACCTCCCTTATGGCTCCAGCTTCTAGTAATTTCCAAACTTCCGCTATGATTGCCTCTCTGTGTTCGGCAGATATTTTTCTGCTTTTTTGAGCTATTAACTTATAGTCAGAGTTGACACTCAGTTTGTGGCATGCTGTTCTAGGGTCTAGGTCGGGCATATCTTTGGGGCTCCAGGAAAACTTGTCAACGTTGTCGAACAAAAATCTCTCATGCTTTTTGGATTCCTCCTCGGGAAGGTTTTCTCCTATTAGGAAGTAGTGTTCTTCGTCTTTTCCCGGGATGTTTACCTTTTTGAGCTTCTTCCCTACTTATTTCTCCACGACCCTTTCTGCGTTGGCAATTTTATTAACCAATTTTTTTATGCTGGTTGGTTGTTCAACGATGACCAGCTGTTTTTTCAAAGCTGCGGTTATGTCCTCACAACGTCTTGAGTCTTCTTGACAACTTCGGGCTGTCTCAATCTCCCCTTTACCATTTGGGTACTTGACCTTTTGGTGGTATGTCGAAGGTATGGCATGCATGGCATGGAGTCATGGTCGGCCTAAGATCACGTTGTGGCCTGAGTTGTCGTTGACCACTAAAAACTCTACAGGCACCGACACGGTTCATGTTGTAACGTTTAGGACTATCTTCCTAACTGGTTTATTCATTTCTGAGATAAACCCTATTAAGGTTACGTCGGTTTGCTGTAGGTCTTTCAGACTAAGCTCCATCTTGTCGAAGAGTTCCTTTTACATTATATCGCATGACGCTCCTTGGTCGATGAGGACTCTGCTGACCGTGTCGATTCGGATCTTGACGTAGAGGTTCATTGCATCGTTATGAGGATATATGACTCTTTCTTCGTCTTAATCCGAGAAGGAGATCGGCGGGTGCCTCAGCTGCACACACTGTCTCTTGGTGGAGGATGATGCCTGGGATGCTTTGGCCACTTGACCGAAGTGCGCCAATTGCCTTTTTTGGGTGCGCTCTCCCCCTATGGCTTTGGGCCACGATAAGTGAATAACGTTGATCGTCTTGCCCCTTCTGTTGTCTGTTCCTTCAATGGCAAGATGTTTGTCTTTGTTCATGCCGCTCTTGATGAACTTGTTTAGGTACCCTGCGTTGCCCCACATGTTCATTTTCCATCGGTGGTTTCTGTAGTGCTCAGTGAAGTGGTCGTGGTCCTCATGATAGGCACATAAAAGCTTTGAGTCTCTTTGGTTATGGGGGACGCGAACGGTTCTGGTCGTTAATACAAGTTTTCTCTGCATATGTCCTTGAGAATATCTTCTGCAGACAGGTTGAAGTTGTATCTCAGTTCGACCGGTTCGAAGTTCCCTCTGAGTTCCCTTTCTTGGAAGGGATCTTGTCGGGGAGGCCTATTTGGCACCTGGTATGTGAGCTGGTAAGGTTTCTGTTCAGCTTCTACGGGGCGCTCTGTCCTTTTCTGAATCTCGGGCCCTCTGTCCCTCTTAGTCGGCTTGACAGCCTCCCCTTGATTGTTTTTTGCTTTTTTGCGTTCCAACTGGGTTTCTCTGACTGACTCTCTTCTGGGTAGAGTCGGGCTGAAGTTTCGCATTTCTTTGTTTTTATCAGTCAGGTGAGTGTAGTAGGCAAGAAGTGCATCAATGGTCGAGAAGCTTTTGCCGAAGAACTTTCTCCTTGCCCAGTATCCGCTCGGAATGGATTTGATGAAGTTCTGTATGGCGATGTTGCTTGCGTACTTTGGGATTTTATTCGCAACGTTGATGAAGCGGATGCAGTAGTCGTTCAACCTTTCGTTGGGCAGCATAGCCATTTTTAGCAGTGTTTCGATGGTAACTTTCTTCTTTCTGTTAGCGGCATACCGGTTCGAGTATGCTCTGAGCAGCTCAGTCCAGCTTCCTATGGATCCCCTTAGTGGGTTATGGTACCAGGTCGAGGATTCTTGACCCAAGCTGTTTTTGAAGAACTTACACATCAGCGCGGGGTCATCACTCCATAGTTCCATCCTGGTTTTGTAATGTCTTAGGTGGTCTATCGGGCAGCTCTTCTTGTCATATAGTTTAAATTCTGGGATTACGAACCCATTCGGGTTTTGGTACCGAGTGATTTGCTCGGTGCACAGCGTTTATTGGCAGAGGTCCCATTCTTGTTAGAACACTTTGTCCTGCATTTGGTATTGGGGGGGGGGTGTATCCTCCACCATAATTGTGTGTGGGGTAGTACTCTTGTCCCCCCTTCCCTATTCTCGGTATATCCTCCGTAGTTCGAGGTTATTCCGAAGGCATGTCCCGTCTGTTTGCCCTGAAAGCCGGATGTTAGTAGGTTTACTCTTGGGAGGTGTTCCCCCTGCTGGGGTCTCCATGTTTCCTGTTATCATCCTGCCACTTCCATGGCGGCCCTATAAGTGGAATCTTCCCCTTGTTCATTTCTTTGTTCTTTCTGTGGATTGATTGTCTGTCCTGTCGGGATTCTGATCCCTGCTGCTGCCAAGGCGGCCATGCATGCTGCCAGCTGAGTTTGAACTTGAGCATGGTAGCTCTCATCGGTCCTTGACAGCACAACCACATTCCCTTCTTGATGCATTATTGGTTGAAACTCCACCGTGGATGGTGTAATTATCCGTGGAGGGAGGATTGGTGGTCGGATTGTTTGTTCCGGTGCATCGGCCACTGGCATACCATATTGGAATGCCGCGACGTTTGTTGGTCGGTGTTGGGCTCTCCTTAACTCCTCGGCATAGTTATCTTTGGAGTGGAGCTCCCTATCATTGTCATCATTTGTTCGGAAACGAATTATTCGACCCTGGTGAGAGCTGGAGTTGGCCGACGAAGTTGGGAAGTGGACCCTTGAGCTTGGCCTTGCATTTGTCGTGGGCGCTACGTCGTTTAGTTGTCTAGCTACTGTCTGGTGTCTCCTTGTTCGCCTTACTTCGGATATGGCTCGTTCTTCTTCCGAGTCCGTTGGGTTTTCGTCTACGATTCCATCGATTAGTAAGGGTTGGTCCCTTGGTTGCTCGGTAGGGATGTTGGAAGTGGTGGGTCGATGTTTGGACTTAATTGCTTCGTATCTTTCTTGGATGACAAGGAGATCTTCTAGGTCTTCTTGGTTGATTCGCACTTCATTGTTATTTGTTGTCCCTACTTCCTCGGGACGACTTTCTTCTACTGTGGTAACCATTTTGCTCGTCTGATAAAGTTGTGTGTTCGACTTCGAAACTAGTTGGCATTAGGTGAAGTGTAGAGACGGTGCCATTTGATAAAACATTAACTTTTATCGGGTAAGTTAAGCTTCTCAACTATGATGATATATATTGACGATGTGAAATATTAGATGAGATATTGTTATTTCTTTATTGATCGGTGAATATCCTTGATCGGGATTACAATTTTTATTCTACTTATGCCCGATCTAATAACTTGATCTTAATATTCGGTCTTTAACTTGGTCTCGGTGCTCGGTCTTTGACTTAACTTCTATTTGCGTATTTTCTAGTGAGATAAGCTCTGAAAAGTTTCTGTATTGTACTTTTCTTTTGTGCCGAGAAGTCAGATGTTTTTTCCAGTACTGATACTTGACTATTTGTAGGGGTCAGTGCGCCACAACATGTTGACAAGTGTCACTCTTATCTGTCAACTTATGGACTTTTTAACTGTTAGGCCTTTTATTAATTGGGTTTGGATACTAATGGATAATTATCTTTATCTTTAAGTAGTGAGAAGACAATTATACCCCGGACTCTATTATAATTGCGTTGGGTATCCGTTAATAATGCATGGGTCGGTTCGTACCCGAATAGATATATTCGGGTTTGATTTTATGTTCTATCAGTATACACTATACACTCATTTTCACTAAAATATATATCATTTTTTAAAGTTAATCTCATTTATTTAAATTGTAATGTATGTCTAGTAATTTGAGTTTTGGACACTTTGATGATTGTTAACCTTATTTTTTAAAAACTTTACTTAGTGACCTAAATTTTCCAATTTCATCTTTAGTAACCCATCATTATATTTTTTTGGTGTTACAATTTAGTCCTTATAGTTTAAAAATTTATGATTAACACTTAAAAATTGTAAAACTTACACTTTTATATATAAATAACACTAATATAAAAGCTTTTTTTTTACATTACACACTTATAAAAAAGATTACATACTTATAATTTAGTAGAACTGGTTGGAGGACCCATTTCCACAACCATAGGATTTGAGCCTCCATTTTATTAAGAGCCTAACGTTCTATACTTTATTGAAAAAATATTAGAATTTATGGTATGAAACTCTATAATTATTCGAAATCAAGACATTAAATAATAATAAACTTTATAAATACAAATTAAAAATGATATAAAACTAACAAATAATGTGCTACAAATTAATAAAGATAGGCAAAATCGTTTTTTTTTTTTTCTAAAAGTGTCTAAAACTCAGGTCACTAACTATAATTAAATATTCAAAAAATGAATATCTTAGATACGTTCTTGTCAAACCGCATAGTAATTGGTATGCACTTCATAAATGCATACATATGCACTTAAAAAGGTGCAAACATGGTGATATGCATTTCATAAAGTGCACAATGGTAGTACGCCCACTTAAAACTATGCATTTTATCAATCCACACCTAACTCTACACCCGGTCTTAAATATTCATTTTTAAAATATTCAAACCATATGATGTTGTGTAGATTGTATACATAATGAATAATGTGTGGGTTTGTATTCATTTTTAAAGAAAAAACACTTAGAATCATAAAGAAATGTAGCCATTTTTTGGGTAACTAAATCATAAAACTCAACTTTTAACTCGTTATAAACTACCAATCCGTTTAGAAAAGAAATACAAAAGATTGAAGTTTAAATAACTGATCTGCGGTACATACTTATTGATGTCGTGTTATTTTCTAAAAAAAATTGTTGAACATCTTATGGGCACTCAAAATTTCATAAATAATTCAAACTTAAATCAAATTATAATTCAACCAGCTCAAATTATTGATGTAAGGGGTAATACCACAAACAAGCTCTAAATCTAATACCAATCAACTATCTATGAATTCAAATTGATTTTACAAGTACTAACTCGATTGAAATTTCAGTCCCCTGATTTTCCAACCTCCAATGAGTAAACAAGCCAGATAAATCAATCTCAGAGACCACCAAAAACCCATTTTGATATAAATTCGACGTAATTGGCCTAAATTTTCAAAATAATGTTTTTGTCCTGATTAATCAAATTTGGGGAAAGAACAAAATAAGAAAACAGAGATAGATTGGCGGGGAAAGATAAACGAATATAAATACAGAGAGACGGAGAGAGAAACAAAGACAGAGGGGGATATGAAGATAGAGATATGGACAGAAAGAGTGATGGAGATAGATAGGTCTATTTTATTTTTTGAGTTGTATGTTTTCGAAAGAAAAGTATTCGATAAAAGTTTTTGGTAATTATGTTTTTAGAATTGTATGTATTGGTAATTTCCTCGGATAGGGGTTGATTGATAAAAACGGTAAAACTTTGTGGAGTAAAACTAAGCAACATACAATTAAATTAATAATTTTGGTAGCCAAAACAATTTGCGAAAAAAGCTCGTATAATTTTGGTACAAAGAGATTGATTTATGATAAAATGGTGTTAAATATATGTTATGTTTTTTATGTATATTAATATATTATATTAGACCTTAGAAAATATTTAGGCGGAATTCCCAATAGCTATATCATAACAACTTATATTCCTCCTATATATCTTCCTACATTCACATTACTCATAGGTATCACTTTTTAATTATTTACTTTATTTACCAAAACGCAATCATACAACTGCAAAACATAATACATATATTTTATCTCCCTAAAAACAAAAAAAATAGTTTTAAATTGCAATAAAATTTTATAAAACCAAAAAAAAAATCAACAAAAATGAAAAAAAAAAAATTATTAAAAATCACAAAAAATGTATTTTTATAAAAAAAATACAAAAATTATTAAAAAAATGAAAAAAATCAAAGAATTTTTTTTTAAAAAAAATCACATAAAATGAAAAATATCACAAAAAAAAATGTATTTTATAAAAAAAAACCCAAAAATCATAATTTTCTAAATACAAAAAAAAAATAAAAAGAAAAAAAATAGAAAAAAATGTTTTTTTTTTGTCAATATCCCACTTTTTACACCGAAAAACCTGTTTTTTAGTCAAAAAATAGTTTTTCCATCAAAAAGTTGCTTTTTTTCACCAAAAAGTGAGTTATTCATGAAAAATTGCCTTTTTTTTTAATCTAAATGAGCTGAAAGTACATCTATTTCAGTCGAAAGTACATATAATTCAGTCGAAAGTGCATATAGTTCAGTCAAAAGTATATATAGTTCAATAAAAGTGCATATAGTCTCGTCAAAAGTGCATATAGTTAGTCGAAAGTGCATATAGTTGAGTCGAAAGTGCATTCAATTCAGCTGCATCTAGTTCTGTCGAAAGTGCATACAATTCAGTCGAAAATAAATATAGTTCAATAAAAGTGTGTATGCATATAGTCAGCTAAAAGTGCATCTTGTTCAGCTGAAAGTACATCTGATTCATCTGAAGTGTATCTAATTTAGTCGAAAATACATATAGTTAAGTCAAAAGTGCATATAGTATAGTCAAAAATGAATATAGTTCAATCGAAAGTGCATATGGTTCACCTAAAAGTGCATCTAGTTCAATAAAAGTGCATCTGGTTCAGCTGAAAGTGCATCTGGTTCAGCTGAAAGTGCATCTTGTTCAGTTCAAAATGCATCTAGTTCAGTTGAAATTAAATAATGTTCAAGAGATTGGTGGTTTGAATCCATCCGAATTTGCTTTTTTTAATTCAAAGTAAGATATATGCACTTTATTTTGTGAATTATATTGTGTTTATATTAAATATTATGCACTTTTGACTGGACTATATGCACTTTCGACTGAACTAGATGCACTTTTGACTGGACTATATGCACTTTCGACTGAACTAGATGCATTTTTAGCTGAACCAGATGCACTTTCAGCTTAACCATATGCACTTTCAGCTGAACAAGATGCACTTTTGACAGAACTATAATTTAATTCAAATTAAAAAAATAAAATCCGGATGGATTCGAACCACCAAACTCTTGAACCTCGGTGTTGGTACAAGTGCTCTTACCATTTTGAGCTTACGGATGTATATAGTTACTAAATAAAGTTAATAAATTGCTAAAATAACTAAACGCAAGCAATAAATACGCAAGAATATAAGTTGCGGAAAGTAAAAGCAAGGGAAGAAAATGACACCGTGATTTATAGAGGTTCGGCAAACGCGCCTACGTCCTCTCCTCGGTACTACCGAGTATTTCACTAAAATGTTTCTTCCGGATTTTACAAACCCTATCGAGCTCAATCGACCGATTGGCTCACCCTCTACCCGGGGTTCCTACTCTTGATACAAGTGCAAGAGAACACGACTATGAGTCAACGACTCCCCCTCAATTTATGAGTGCCCGAATGAAAAACCTAGAGCTTTTAAGCTTCACTTGCTTACAAAGCCTCTACCCGTTCACTCGCTCACAATTGAGTTTATAAAACACTCGATACAAATTTAGTTACAAAAATGTAACTTCGCTCACGATTCTAATTGCTTCTTAAAAAGCTAATTGGTGAGTTGTTGATGATGATCGAGCTTGAATCTCTTTCTCGTTGATTTCCTTCTTTCTCGAATATATTCACCAAAATGGTGATTTTTAGGGTTTCTATGAGAGAGGTTGAAGGATGATGTTATGTATGATAATTAGTGATTTGGGAGAGAGATTGGGTTGGTTTATATAGACCAAAAGTCTGTTTTTCTGTATTATGACCGTTAGAAGTGGTTGAGGTTGTTTTAAGCAATTTTCCAGAAAAAGCTGAAAAGCTGTTTTCGAAATCTGCAGAAAACGATCGGTCGTTTTCTACAGTCGATCGATCGTTTTCCATAAAACGATCGGTCGTTTCTGAAAAACGATCGGTCGTTTTTCTTGTGAACTCTCTGGAAGAAATTGGTACAAAAACGATCGGTCGTTTTTGTACAGACGATCGGTCGTTCTTCAGTTTTCTCGCTGTTCTTCGAACGCCCGTAACTTCTTCGTTTTAGCTCCGATTTTGGTTCCGCTTGAACCTATGGCTTCGTTATCGAATGCTCTATAATTTAACGACCTGAAATGTACATTTTCTCTTCTTTGCAAAAGACAAGCATTATATCAATGAAATAGAGAAATAGTAAAATCATTAAAACATAATCAAAGTTATAATCAAAATCATTATTGAACTCTAAGTTCAACAAATTCAAAGTAAGATATATGCACTTTATTTTGTGAATTATATTGTGTTTATATTAAATATTATGCACTTTTGACTGGACTATATGCACTTTCGACTGAACTAGATGCACTTTTGACTGGACTATATGCACTTTCGACTGAACTAGATGCATTTTTAGCTGAACCAGATGCACTTTCAGCTGAACAAGATGCACTTTTGACAGAACTATAATTTAATTCAAATTAAAAAAATAAAATCCGGATGGATTCGAACCACCAAACTCTTGAACCTCGGTGTTGGTACAAGTGCTCTTACCATTTTGAGCTTACGGATGTATATAGTTACTAAATAAAATCATACAAATATGTATCATTTTGAGCCTGTTTTAGCCTCGAACCGAAACCTGTTTCAGCCTCAAACTGGAGTCCGATTCAACCTTGAAACAGACTACAATTCAGCCATAAAACGGACTGAATTTAGCACCAAAATAGACTCCAAATCAGCACTAAAATAGACTAGTTCCAACCCCAAAACGGACTTTAAAATCAGTCTTAGAACGGGTTCGATTAAGCACCAAAACAGACCGCAAAATAGACGTAAAATCTGCCCTAAAACGCTCCCCGTTTCAGCCCAAAGCCGAGGCCCGTTTCATCACCAAAACTGCCAAACTCAAAAATAAAAACTCAAAACATTTATCCACGCATACACTAAAATATAAAAAAATAGCAAATACTCCTACATTAACACACGCAATATACAGCTACATAAATATCATAACGACCCCCCACAAAAGAAAACGTGTAAACAACGTGTTTTAGGGATAGTACCACAAAAAAGCAAACACGGCTAGCTTATAATCCAAAATTCAATAAATTGTCTATTTTCTTAAACAGTCTAAAATTCCCAATTTCCCGCAAGGCGGTTAAGAAAATAGCCCAATTATTAAACATTCTCGGACAAACCCTCGAACACTTGGAGTGCCCCAAACTGGAATCTCTCTTGATTCCGAAACGATCTCCGTTTCAGCCCAAAACGAGCTCTGTTTCAGTCCCCAAATGAGTTCCGCCATCGCTTTTGTTCAAATAAACCGAAAACACCCAAACCATCCCAAAAAACCGTTCCAATAACCACTCAAAAATCGTCACATTAAAGTTGAAAAAAACCAGATTGCTAGTTATTTGGATTCAAGTATAAATCAGGAAAGACAAAACCATAATCGTGAATGTAACAACGAATTTACAAAATATAAAACAAAACTGGAATTTTTTTCCATACATACGTAGATAGACACATGCCTTCAAATCTAGAGCAACAATGAACCGTGAGCTCGACGGAGATGGAAGGGCGACAATAATCTAGGACTAAAGCCTAAGGGTGGTCTGATCCTCGTCTTCTCCTGCGATCCAATCCGTTCGATCCGAACCCCACCTGCTTTTTCTTCCGATCGGCGACGAGGACTGGTTTGATCTTGATCGTGCTGTTGTTTTGTCAAAGACGTCACCGGAGACGATGATGAAATGGAGCCGTCGGAGATGTCACCGGAGACGATGATCCACTGCTGCAATAGTCGTTGTTGAATTGATCTCCATTATCTTTATTGGGGACAGAGAGAGAAAAGAGGAGAGAGAGAAAATAGATTTCTGTTTTTTATGTAACGTGTGAGAAAAAATAGAAAAGCAGGGATATTTATATTTTAGAAAAGTGCTATTTACGAGTAATGCAAATTATTCTATCTTGTGAGAATTAAATTTGAAAGGTGATCTACGAGGTATTAAACCAAATAGTTACTAATAATAACTATGGTTAACTATTATTACTTTATACTTTATATATAATTTGGTAGGTTAATACAAGATGATACAAACTGTGTGTATCCAAAAATTAATTATTATCCTACTATATATTCTGGTAATTCCATGTTGCCATACAAATGGTATGCTTTGAGCGGTAAAATAAAAATAAAAATAAAAATGGATGATTGTACAATGAGGGTGACTTTTTAAACTTTAAATATTCTGAAAAAACGCACAAACCGTAGATTTAATCTACGGTCTACAGTGTTTCACTGTAAACCGTAGATTTAATCTACGGTCTACAGTGATTGACTGTAGACCGTAGATTCTACGGTCTGTATCATTTCTGTGTAAATTACACAGTCAGTCCCTACTTTTCAGAAATTACACAGTCAATCCCTGCGCAAAAATTACACAACAGGTCCCTGAAAAACAGAAACTTACGTTTTTTTTTAAAAAAAACAATTTTTATACTACATTCTCTCTCTTTCTCTCAAAAACCCCCAATTTTCATCCAAAAAAACCACCCAAATCAATCAACCACAATAACTATCAAATTTCTTAACAAAAAACCCCAAATCATCAATCAAATTTATCCATAATTGAAGGTATATCTTTTATTCTCTAATTTATTATTTATTTTGTGTAATTTCAATTTGTAAAATAGAAAAAAATATATAAAATATGCAAATTGATTATTCACTTAGCTATATATAATTGTTTGTTGTTTGTTTATATTAATTATAGATATTATAATAATTGTTGATATTTGTCCCATTTAATAAAAAAAATTATGGTTTTTATTGAAATTTGTTTATTTAGATATTTATTACTAATGGTTTGGTTATGATGTTACATGTTTATGATGGTTATTTGTTTTGATTGAGAAAAATAAAAATTGTTACGCTTTATTAATATTTACCCGTTTTGAAAATTAGGGGTTTTTATAAAATTATGTTTTTTAATTAGGTTGTTTGCCCAAACACCAATAAAAATTGGGGTTGTTGATATTTTATCCGTTTTATAAAAAAATTGAGTTATCATTGTTTGGTGATCATTAAATGTGTTTGGTTATGATTAAAAAATTGAGTTATTATTGTTTGGTTATGATTAAAAAATTGAGTTATCATTGTTTGGTTATAATTGAGTTATCATTGTTTTGATTATTATTAATTGGTTATCATTGAGTGATCATTATTTGATTATCATTAATTGGTTATCATTGAGTTATCATTGTTTGGTTATAATTGAGTTATCATTGTTTGGTTATCATTAATTGGTTATCATTAATTGGTTATCATTGAGTTATCATTGTTTGGTTATAATTGAGTTATCATTGTTTGGTTATCATTAATTGGTTATCATTGAGTTATCATTGTTTGGTTATCATTAATTGGTTATTAATTGGTTATTTTATCATTGTTTGGTTATCATTAATTGAGTTATATTTGGTTATCATAGTTAGAATGGCAGAGCCAGGTCCACATATTAAAGGCAGGTTGGGTATTTTACGACAGACCGCTCACATTTCTAATCAGACTTGGGATGCTGGAAGAGAAGCGGGTAGAGGAGATGCCAATAAGATTAGGGTTTATAATTATAGTTGGCAGATACCGACGCCTGAAAGGGTAGTTCAAAATATGATTAGGGCTGGTTTTTACGGTATTCACACTATAGGTAATTATACCGTAGACCGAGGCTTGCTTACAACCTTAGTTGATTGGTGGCGTGATGAGACGCACTCGTTCCATTTTGTCGGTGGAGAGTTGGGGATATCTTTACAGGATGTAGAGATTATGCTTGGTCTTAGGGTGGATGGTCTTGTTGTTACCCGATCGGAGCGGAATAACACCAAGGCGAGCAGGTTGGATATGATAGAGAGTTTGTTGGTTGTTAGACCGGCTGACAATCAAGTGGATACAAATTGTTTGATAGTTAGACTTGATTGGATGTTACACACCTTTGGTGAATTACCCCCCAACCCTAGTGAGAAGCGTTTGCTATATCAGTCTAGGGCTGCCATGTTATTATTACTGGGGGCACATGTGTTTTCAGATAAGAGCAGTGATCAGATTCCACTCTGACCTCTGCCATTTCTGGAGAATTTTGACACATGTGCTGAGTATAGTTAGGGATCAGCTCTTCTGGCCTGTTTAGAGGCTAATCTATGTAAGTTGGTACGTTGTAAGGCAAACGGAGTAAGCGGGGCGGTGATGTTTCTCGATATGTGGGCGATTACCAGACTACTGCCGGTTAGACCATGTGAAGAGCTGCCGGAAGATATCGAGCCACCTGAGGGCTGGCCTAGGTTCCCCCTAGGTTACAGGTATGATATTATTTAGTTTTTGTATTGGATTTGTGTTTTTTTTTATTGTGTCATCTATCATTTACTTAGCTGCCGGTTATATTTATTGTTTATCGGGTTTTGTTTGTATATTACAGATGGAAGATTTGGAGGCAAACTAACCTTAAGCCATATGTCTACAGACATAATGTGGTCCACATACATGACCAGTTTGATAATATGTCGCCTGAACAGGTAAATTTTAACTTTCTTATTTCCTACATGCAACTGACGTATTATATGTTGTATATGTTTGCATTGGTCTTATGTTCGCAGAATTTATTACTAGTATTTTTAAACCCTTGTTTACATATTCTAATAATAATTTTGCTGATTACAGATAGTGTGGCAACCTTACGGGAACCTCGATGACTATCCGGAATACTGCACGCGGGGCCGTTATATGTGGCATTGTTCTGTGCCTCTCATTTGTAATGAGAAGGTTGAGTTCCACCCCGCGGACATGTTCATGAGACAGTTCGGTTTTGTTCAGCGGGTCCCTACATATATTTGGAAACCCAGACAGGGTCACGGCAAGGATAGAAGATATGGGATTGGGCAAAAACACGACTGGCCTTTACTTTGTGCAGAGTTTATAGCCGTGTGGAATGACCGCCACAACCGGCTTGTTAACGGCGAATTTGGCACGGGGACGTCACCGGATTACATGAGATGGTATAGAGAGAGGACCCGGATCTTTATAAACCCACCTGAACTTGCTCGGCCATCTCACGGTTTCCGGGAGCATACGGGGTTGTTCAATAAAATGGTAACAATTAGTTAAAGTTCATTAATATTTGATTGTTATTTTTTTGTTTGTATATTTCAATACTTATAAATCGTTTTTTATTGGTTTTTTTTTTTTAGAAAGCGATGTTGCGCCGCAATTTCAAATCGTTCAAACGGGCAAAAATGAAAACGGACGTGGACTTACTACGTGCGGAGTTCGCTCAAATGGGAATGAATCCGTATGGGTCAGTTGATGAACAGTCGGATGAGGAGGATGACGATGACGACGACGACGACGATGGTGATGACGACCTACGTTACGACCCAAGAACTTACACTAGGTCGGCAAGTTGTCGGCGTCCCGACGAAAGAGGCAGAGGGGAAGGCAAATCTAGTAGCGGCGGGTGTAGCGGGGGTAGAAGAACGAGTGGAGGTCGACCCCCGACTACAGATCATGGTCCGGGTCCGAGTTCAAGCGGTCATGGTCGTCGTGCTTCTTTTGCTGGGTCGAACTACGTTCAGGATGATGTTCCGTTCGATCATCATAGACAATCATTTGGGTCGCACGACAGTTGGAGTCGAGGATTGACACTCACACCCACGAGAGTGCTCCGCATCCAGAATCGCAGCATCGACAGAGACGCCGTCCGGAGCTAAACGAAATCGAAGAGTCTACTGAGCCGTCGTCGGATTGATTAACATCGGCGGGAAAAATGCTCCCTACGTCGAACTTTAAAGGATTTACTCGTTACAAAAAAAAAATGCACATTTGTGTTTTTTGTATTTGATTTCTATGTTTGATTTGTATGTTTGATTTGTACGTTATAAATTCTTAAGTTTAATTTGATTCGTATGTTTGATTTTTATGTTTTTAAAAAATATTATGTATTTTAATTGATATGACCAATATTGAGTTTTTACAAAATGCATGGACTGATTTGCAATTTTCTGAAAAATGCATGCAAACCGTACATTAAATGTACGGTTTGCATGTATTTTATGCAAACCGTAAAATAAATGTACGGTTTGTACCCTTGATTTAAGCAGTGGTCATTTTACGAATGTACTTTTTGCACTGAATCACCGTTAATAACGTAAAAAAAAAACTACAAACCGTAAAAGTAATCTACGGTTTGTAGTGTAAATGACATTGGATACCATATCCATCAAATGCATTCGACAACACTTTATTACTTTTGAATTATTATGAGTTGACAACCCTATCCGAAAATGACTACTCAATGCATTATTAAAGTTTGGAAATGACTACACCAAAAAAAAACTACAAACCGTAAAAGTAATATATGGTTTGTAGTGTAAATGACATTGGATAGCATATCTATCAAAATAAATCCGACAACACCTTATCACTTTTGAATTATTATGACTTGACAACCCTATCCGAAAATGACTACTCAATGCATTATTAAAGTTTGAAAATGACACCACCTTGTGGGGTTTCTGAAATTAATACTACAAATATGGCCCATTTTTGCCAATTCTAACAAACCCTAAAATCAAAGACAAACACATTTCAGAAATCTCTAAAAAAATACTCATTTCTCCCCAAAAAAATATATAAACAAACACTTTTCGAAAATGAATTACAACTATGGTTAGACGTAATTGATGATAATGGGAACACCGATGATTATGGGGTAGAGGGTGATCTAGAAGAGTTTAAAAGTGTTTATGCTAGCAAAACTAATGTTAAAAAACGGCGTATGAAAACACAACTCCGAGAGATAATCGTACCAGCTAGAACATCCATCAGTGACCCCGAAGTGAGACAAAATAGGTGGAGACCTAGAAAGGGAGACAATTCTAGTAAGAGAGATAAGTCGGGATGGGAGTATGTGGAGGAATAGAGTGCTGGTGCTAGAAGAGACAAGGGCAAAGGTAAGGCGAATGAAACACCGGAGGTAAGGGTAAACCCAACTAGGAGGCCGCGAAACCAGAACCCTAAACCCACCCCCAATAGGCAAACCTTCCTGTACAGTGACCAAATATGGGTCATGTTACATAGTTACATCGAAACGGTTTATGATGTGCGTGGGGATGGTAACTGTGGGTTCCGGGTACTTGCAAATGTTACGGGTAAACAGCATGGGGAAGATGATTGGTACGCGGTAAGATGTGAGTTGTTTCAAGAGCTGCAGCAAATGAAAGGTGTTTATTATGAGCTGTTTGAGAATCTTGACTTTGAAGGTTACCGGTATGATTATATTTTACCAAGTTTAAATTTTTATCATGCTACAAATCCCGCACCTTCTGACAAATGGATGAGATTTCCGGCTTATGGGTTTTTAATTGCTTCTCATTATAATATGCCAATTGTATTGTTGTCCTTATGGAAAAATAAAAATGGAGGGGTAAACGTGTGAAACGGCACTTTTTTACCTCTTTATACTGGTCCGCCTCAGGGAACGACATATTACATCCCGACTGTAATAGTGTTCGTCAACAGTTGTCACTATGCTCAGGTTATTCCGAAAGAAGGGATCTTCCCAATGCCAGGAATTATAGCACGGTGAGAACAAACACGCACTGAGGCAGCTGCGCCATGAAAGAAACTTTTTCGACCAAATTTCAAGTTATATATGGCGCTGAAAAAGCAATCGGGAAAGCAAAAAGCAAATGAAGAAGAAGCTATAGACCTAAGTCCATAATTAGTTTTTTATTTTTAATTTTATGTAAATTACTATTTTTTCCAAGTTGTTGTAAATTTATATGATGTAAACAAATGTTTAATAAATTTGTTTTATAAAATTTAGTTCATGTTTGCATATTGAGTTAATTTCTTTTATAAAATTTATATAATTTATGATTGTTTCATTCAAGAAAATTGTCGATTGACACCAAATTGACGACTTAGTTAATGTTTCATATTGCGTTATATAAATGTTAAAAACAAACAAAAAAACTTCACAAAAATTGACGATTTAGTTAATCATTCAATAAATATCAACTTATACACTTGACAAAAATATAACATGAACCAAAAACATAAAATTTATCAAATCAACTTTTTTTGTGTAAATTTGTGTAAATTTTGTGTTTATTTTGAGAGATTGTTAGAATATTGGTAATTTATTTTATGTAAAATTTTAAAAATAAGGCATTTAGTTTTTTTATTAAAAAAATCATGTTTAATTTGAAAAAAATATTCAGTATTTTAATTTTAATTATTAGAATTTTAATTTCAAAATTTCTGTGAAAACACACAGACCGTAGATTTAATCTACGATCTACAGTGAAACACTGTAAACCGTAGATTAAATCTACGGTCTATAGTCAATCACTGTAAACCGTAGATTTAATCTACGGTTTACAGTCAATCACTGTAAACCGTAGATTTAATCTACGATTTACTGAAACACTGTAGACTAAATCTACGGTCTGTGTGTTTTTTCAGAATATTTGAAGTTTAAAAAGTCAACAATATGGTTTGGTAACTTTACTAGTGTTGTAAGATATTATTGGACTATTGGGCCTTACTCATAGTGGGCCTAAGTTGGGCTTTCTATCTTGTATAACCCTAACCTCTAGTATATAAAGAAGGTTAGGGTTCCCTTGTATTTATACATTCATATACATTCTGATAATAAAGAGCTACTGTTCCCTCTCTCTATGTCTCCTATATAATATATATACTGAGCTAATAAGACTCACAACACGTTATCAGCACTTTGCTCGTGGAGAATAGGATATACGCTCGCGAATATTGACGATTTTGGGAAAACACAAGGATATTGAGTATCTATAAACTTTGAAGTTTTTGTATTATCGACCATCTTCAGCATACCTGGAATACGGTAGCTTATTTTTTCCCCTAGCTGTACATGTATATCGCAATATATTGGAGCAAATCACAACTGACATGATTAGTATATTACACGTGTGATAGAAAAAAAAAAAGGATTCTGAAAATTGCTAAATCACTGTGATTTGAAAATAACTACAAGTCTTATAACTACAAGTCTACAAATTGCATGTTGTTATGGTAATACTTGACGTGTTAGTTTTTTTTGGAAAAAAATTAATCCTAACACATATAGGAGCTTCTAGCTAGAATTACATTATATTCTTTGTCATATTCTAAATCTGATACATATATGGCTGATTGGTTGAACGTTTAGTACGTAAAATCCATGTTACATAGTTCTCAAAATTTAGAATTCACAAGGATAATGTTTGTAAACATACATATGGTATGCGATATATTACAAAATAGTACTGTAATCTGAAAGTTCCCATGTAATATTTATTTAATGTATACTTGTGTAAAATATGGTAATTTGCGAAATCATATATTTTCACATTTAAGTTGGAAAAATTATGAACCCTCCCCAACTAGGCTCACCTATTTGGATACGATGTCTAGGAAAGATATAGGCGGAAGTCGATATCCTAATGAGGTCGGGTTTTAAGTGGCATTCGTGCCCTCCACCCTCACCGTCTTTCCTGGTCGTGTTCAATTAGAGCTACCGAAAGGGGTTGACTAAATAATAATTTCCCCGAGTGTGTTTATATAGTGATGTATGCTTCGCCGAATTGGTGTCTCAGTATCGACCCGTCGTTCGATCAATGAGAACCAATTCACATTAAAAGCAAAACTATTTTCGAACCTGCCGTTTCGAAATAAAGTTTGTACTTATGCAAACCATAAACATATAAACCAGTCGTTTTATATGATAAATAATCCAAAACTCCCAACACATGTTGGATGCCATCTATGATGAGAAAAATCGTAAAACATACTTGCGAAATGACTGTTTAAACGTTGATTTTAATCCGTCACCACATGTTACTCACCCTGATGTGTGAAAATGTGATGCCCAAAATTTTTTTTTGGATGACATCTTTGATGAATAAAACACGAGTTTGTTGTTACCATCAGGATGAATGCTAAGGCGTTGATTTTATTCCGCCGCCACATTTGAGACGTGATGACGTCTATGGTGAACAAATGTCTGAAATTGACATATTGGAGCAATCCTTCACCAAAATACTGGCTTGGCAATTGTATTCCATAAGCAGTATCGTGAATTTATATTCACCATGTTCCTTTATCGCCCATCTGTTATTGGATAAGAAAATTACCCCGGTGAGTAGTTTTAATCCTATTGGGTCAATGACGAATTGTTTGCCTGATATTAATGCTCTTCGTGTATATTTTTCCCACGAATCGAGAACCGAGACAAGTGTTATTTGTCTCGAACTGTCGCGATCCCGATGAATCGCCTAGCCAAGCGAGATTTTAGACAATCGTCAAAATCGAAAACTTGTGGCTCCAAGACAGTAATTGAAAGGAACAATATGGGTCGTTGTCACAAAGCAAGAGATAATGCTCAATGAGCCAACTCTATGCTATAAAGACAAAGGTCATGCACGGTTACTCCCTAAATAGTTCAAAACTATTATAAAGGTAAAAAAAAAACCCGATGCTAATGTGGTTAAAGCTAACTGAAAGGAAATTTTTGAGACCCCCGATTTTGTGGCTCAAATGAGTTTGGGACCTTTCTTTATTGATTTTGATAAATCATTGAGCCATTTTTTCGCTCATCTGGATTATGTTTTTCCATTTGGATTATTAATTTTCCATTTGGACCATACTTTTGGATTATGGTTTGCCTGTTTACTAAATTTCTCGAAATAATTTAAAGTGTTTTGAGCAAATTCCTTTGACAAATGTGACCAAACTTTAAATTATGAAATTTTAGGCAATACTTGTGGTGTAGTTGGTTTTTTGGAAATAGTGGGTAACCGTGTACCACATAATTTCACCAACTACTTGCCTAAAAGAGTACTCAGTGACAACGATTCCGGACCTGTCGTTCCAATCGAAATCTTTGGTAAAACCAAATTGATTTGTCAAATATGAGGTCTTATACTCATGTAGGTCCTGCCGTACCTTGTTGAGTTATAAAATATTCGAGAAAACCAGCGTTATCTGGTAATAGCTCATGAAAAAATTAAAATTTCTTTACATAGTCTCAATTCAATACGACCAAAAGCGTATTTTAGAGGAGTAAAATGTCTTTCAAGTGGTTGCTACCACATTCTTTAAAGCATTTAAAGTTACCTTATCATTTCGCCTATCGTCGAATGATAAAATGATTTAGATGCTAAGACATGATTGTCTGTACTATCATTCGCCTGTCGTCGATTGATAAGAGCATTTTGATATTGTGGCATTGACCGGATGAGATATTCCCGGGTCAAAAGACGATAGTTGATTTATAATCGCATCGCATTTGGATTCTCTTTGAGGATATATTTCGTGATTAATCCGAAATT
The DNA here is from genome assembly GCA_963682055.1 of Primula veris. Taxonomy (NCBI): domain Eukaryota; kingdom Viridiplantae; phylum Streptophyta; class Magnoliopsida; order Ericales; family Primulaceae; genus Primula; species Primula veris. The sequence goes on from OY821741.1 coordinate 21,664,962, forward strand.
AATGCCACTAATGCTCACTTTGAAAGACTAGTATGTGTAAAGATCACGAAATGAACTCGTAGAATTCTTGTAAAGAATTGAAGGAGTTATTGTGGACTTATCCAACCATAAGACGGACCATAAATATAAATGGTTATGGTTGATGCATCGACAATAAGATCACATGATTATTGTTGTCCACATAAATGCAGCACTTTCCAAACTTTTAGCCCTATCATTAAGTTGATGGCTCATGATCCGGATTATCCTGAAAAGTCTAGTCGACTTGATAATTCCGAAGAGTAATAATCGAAATTTCGATTTGAATTACTTGAGTTTGGAAATTGAAATTGAAATTGAACATCCTGTCGATTATGTTCAGACCCAAATGGACTCACGGAAAGTTTGATGATGCGACTGCAAATGATTGCACGCATTTCTTGGTCTTGCACACCAAGATTTATATTTCCGTGTGGGGTTATGCTATTTTGCTGCATTGGTCCGTTATGAGGCCCATAGACACTCAAACACCATATACGTACCAGTTGATTACTGGTTATGAGCCAGAAGTCTCATATTAACGTGTGTTTAGAGTGATTAATTAATATTTTGATTGAGCCGCTCTAGCGTTCAAAATATGGACCTCTGAAGGGGACATAAGTCGATTATGAATCTCCTGCCTATCATTTGATAGAGTAACCTTGACAAGCGATCTCTTTACCGCATGATATGCGAAAGTGACATCGCTAAGACTGTTCTCCCCGTCGTTAGGGGGAGATTTGCACGTTACCGTTGATAAGGAATGACGTGAAGTAACGTGGCATAACCCACTCAGTCTTAGCTTGATCACCAAAACTGCACTTAGTGATAAGTAAGTGCATAGACTCCCTCAAGTCTAACTAAATGCCAGACGCATTTAATGACTTTATGAGATGTCACGAGATCATTTATACCTGCTGCAAAATGCTTGCAAGGATAGACGTCCCTGTCGGACGCCGTGTTCCTGTCGTAACACGTTGCTTTGGCCGAACCCGCCAAGCAAAGGACGCTGCCGTCGGCCGTCAGTCTGTCGTCCTTCCTAAGATATGAGGAAGTTGACCGGTTCTTAATTCGTTCAGCCCCAGAGGTGGTGAACTGAAACTCGTTTGTCGCACGAGATTATAAAGGATCAAGGAGATGTGTGATTTCCTCCTCATCCTAAGAATCTCGAAATATCTGTCGATCATGATATCTTAGACGATATTGAAGCGAAACGAGACTGTCATTGATTACTTGTTCATATATTCGGTGACGACTGATAATATGAGCAAATTATGACAGAGAACCATGTACCGTTGCCTGAAGTCAACGTAGAATAGACTCGACTAATGGAAAATTGCAATCCAAGTAGACTCTTTAGCGAAAGTGTGTTCAGACCTGTAGCTCTAACACCACCAATGTTAAACGAGTTCGTTTATTTGGTTATTCGTAAGGAAAAGTGATGAGAATAATGAGATTGTAGAATGCTCGCCTAGTAGCGCAAGGCTTCTCTCACATCTTGGAATTGATTATGAGATGGTTGATTTTCTCGTAATGGACGTTATAACAGTCCCCTACTTTATCAGTTTAGTAGTTTCCCAAAAACTGAGTATGCAGCATGTGATTGGGGTCACGGTTTTATCTCTATGGGAATTTAGACAAAGAGATATAGATGAAGGTCCCTGTGTGGCTTCATACGCTTTAATCAAGTAGTTCCTGACCACGGAACATGATCTCAATTAAATGAGACGTTCACTATATGGATTAATATAATCCGAGCGGATGTGGTATACCGCCTAAGTGAGTACTTGATTAGCTTGGGATACTTGAACAAGTATTATGCCCTTGCGTGTTTTATTACGCGATCCATTTTTGGATTTGCCTTCGAGATGAAGGATTTTGGGAAGACACGGTAGTGACTCAACCTGATGATTGAGTCCCGTAAATATTTAATCTAAGTCCATGATTCAGACTACACCCAGAAGGTGTTATGACGTTTTAGTCATCATGACGCTAAGTCGTCAGATTCTCCCATGATCGTTCGATCACTAGACATTGATATAGACCCAGTCCGTCCCTGATGAGACGATTAAGAGATATTGAACCATAATGTTCATATCTAAGTACAATAAGCGCATCATTATACTTGGTCTAATGTGCTAGGACGAACATCTCGTCTGTTGTGAATGGTATAGCTCGACACAACATCGCGCTAACACGCTGCCATCGAAATGGCACTAAAGACACATTCCCTTACCTTATGGTAATTTTGGAAGTGGGCTAGTTTATCCCATTTGCGTCATCGAGTGTACCTACTCCCTTCGGTACTCGAATTAACACAACCCTTTTTCGGTTATACCGATGCCGGTTACTTATCAGACCCGCATAAGGGATATTCCTAACATGGTATGTCTTTACCATTAGGAATAAGGCGACATCTTGGAGGTCTTAGAATGACTCCAAGTGAATCACTCTGATCTATTCGTGCTCTATGAGACGACTAGAGAGTGTATATGGCTTCGAGCTAGTATTAGTCATATTTGAATTACATATGTTCTGTCTCACGATCCCGATAAAACACTTGTCATAAAAGACAACTTGTTGTTATTGATCAAGAGAGACATGACTACATTATGCTATTTAGCATTTCTCACCGAAATTAATCTTCACAAATGAAGTTTAAGAGCATCCAGTTGAATGCTCGTTCTATTCCATGTTAGATTTTCTTGCATCCAGTCGTATGTAAGTAAATGAGGCATCCAGTCGAATGCTCGTACTCTTTCTTGAAATATAAAATCTTTGCACCCAGTCGTGTGCAAGTGAGGGGGAGCATCCAGGTGAATGCTTATTGCACTAATTACTACTTAGTCGAAATCTTCGCACCCTGTCGTGTGCAAGTGAGGGGGAGCATCCAGTCGCATGCTCGTGTACTCTTTTTGTCCTTAGACCAAGGTTTTTTCCCACTGGGTTTTCCTTGGCAAGGTTTTTAGCGAGACACGTTCCCATCATATCTCACTTAAGATTGCCGAAATTAGGGGGAGTATCCTGTTGTATACTTCTTACCACTGTGTACTCTTTTGTCCTTCGACTAGAGGTTTTTTCCCAATGGGTTTACTCTAGCAAGGTTTTGATGAGGCACCTGTTTTGTGGTTGATCCCATACTACTACCACTGTTGCACTCTTTTTCCTTCGATCAGAGATTTTCCCATTGGGTTTGCTCTGTCAAGGTTTTGATGAGGCACACTGTTTTGTGGTTAGTTACTTACATGATATTTCGGCCTATATCATTCGGCTACACAGTTTCTCCTAGGTACCGGTTTTGTCCCACACTGGGTTTTCCGGCCCTAAGGTTTTTATGTGTTTAGCACTGCGAATGAACTCGACTCAGATCGACTGCATGAAGACGAAGAATTCAAGATGTCCAAAGGGGGAGTGTTGTAAGATATTATTGGACTATTGGGCCTTACTCATAGTGGGCCTAAGTTGGGCTTTCTATCTTGTATAACCCTAACCTCTAGTATATAAAGAAGGTTAGGGTTCCCTTATATTCATACATTCATATACATTCTGATAATAAAGAGCTACTGTTCCCTCTCTCTATGTCTCCTATATAATATATATACTGAGCTAATAAGACTCACAACAACTAGTTATATATACATTAAATTGTAAATCAGGTTGTATGTATACCTTCGTGGATTAACTGAATTTCTTGTTCATTATTGGGTAAAATGCAAATAATCCCTTGACTCATTTGCAAAAAACCTCCTAAAACTATCAATTTTTGCAAGTAACCCTCATTAACTATCCAACTTTTCCAATTAACCCTAAATGCCAACTTTTAAAATTATGCTTGATAATCCGTTTTTATTGATTTTTAATTTATTATAATAAGTGACATTCATGCATCAAATAATTTTTTACGGAATGACACATGAAAATAGTTTTTCTCTCTATTTTTTTAAATTATATTTAAGGTGGATTTTTTAAGATAAATATATATAAAACAAATAATTTTTAAATAATTCATAATTCCAGAAAATCCAAAAGACGGTGCACAGTCTTGACAACTTAAATAAATAAAATAAATAAAAAAAAAGCATAAATCAGACCAAGTGAGAGGCAAAATCCAAAAGTAAAACACAAGAGCATCATCACTCAAAAATGGGGTCATCAAACAACAACAACAACAACAACAACAACAACAACAAAAGGGATCCAGAAATGCGAAAAGACGCCATAAACAACCGGTGGACGATCTTCTCACCCACACGTTCCCTTCGTCCCTCCGACTTTAAATCCAAATCCAAATCCAAACCCAAACCCACTGAACAACAATTACAAAGCTGCCCCTTTTGTCTAGGTCACGAACACGAATGTGCACCTGAGATATTCCGTGTGACACCGGATGAGAACTTTCCAGATAAATGGATCCTCCGACTCATACATAATCTCTATCCTGCTCTTAGCACTAAGGTTGAGCCCAGTACCGACCCTGATGATGTGAGTTCTTCTTTTTTGTCTTTTACATTTTTTTTTCTACATTTGGTATGCTAGCTTTTATGGATTTTAAAATCCTAGGTTTTGAATATAAAAGCTGGAAAACCTTGAAAAGCAAAAAATATATGTTTAGGGCCTGGCTTTTTCTGTTTGTCTTCTACTTTTTTTTTTTTTTTTTTGTAGTTTCTTAGGGCCTCGTTTTTTTAGGGCTCGACTTTTTTTGTAGGTTTTTAGGGCCTGACTTTTTTTTTTTTGTAGTTTTTTAAGGCGTGTTTGCCTTTGACTTTTTTTGTAGGTTTTTAGCTTTTTGCTTAAAAAAGGCTGCTTAATTTGTTTTTAAAGCCCATTTGGTTTCAGTTTCTTTGTTTGCCTTTGAACTTATTGCTTAGAAAGGCTGTTTAGTTTGTTTTTAGGGCCTGTTAGGCATCAGCTTTTCTGGTTTCTTTTTTAGCTTAATGCATTAAAAAAGCTACAACAATTAAAAAAGCTACCCAGAAAAGCAAAGAGACACTATAAACAAACCGCTGGACAATCTTCTCACCCGCCTGTTCCCTTTGCCCTCCGACTTCAAATCCAAACCCAAACACACCGAACAACAATTACAAAACTGCTCCTTTTGTCTCGGTCACAAACACGAATGCGTCCCTGAGACCGTGTGGCACAAGATAACCATAATAACTCCCCTTCCGATGGTAAATGAACCCTCCGAGTGATAGAGAATCTCTATCCTGCTCTTATCAGACACGATCACCCCGAGGTTGAGATGAGTTGTTCTGGGAATTTTAAGTGCATGTTTGACAATTGGCAACAACTTTTATTGTTTTCTTTTTTATCTTTTCGATTTTAGAAAGCAACCTGCGTTTGGTATCACTACTTTTTTTAACTTTGAAATATCTAAATTTTGGAGGAACATGTTTTGAAGTTTATCTTGCTTTGTTGCCACCAGTTTCGGAATTTAAATTGAAAAATGACCAACTAGACTAAAATGCCCTCACCGTTTCATTATATTTACTAGCTAGAGCCATTAATGATAAATGGAGCCTCTGAGTGATAGATAATCTCTACCCTGCTCTTAGTAGGGAGGTGGAGCCCGGGCAGAGGTGAGTTGTTGTGAGGGCAAATGCTAATTTTAAATTTTTTTAACTAAGTAGGGCGATAAGTCGTAGCTTTTTTTGTTTGGCTTCTTCTTTTTTGTAGTTTTTTAGGACCTGACATTTTTTTGTAGTTTTTTAGGGCTTGTTTGGCTTTGACATATTTTGTAGTTTTTTAGGGCCTGACTTTTTGTGTAGTTTTTTAGGCCCCGACTTTTTTTGTAGTTACTTTTTTTAGTCCCTGACTTTTTTTGTAGTTTTGTAGGGCCTGACTTTTTTTGTAGATTTTTAGGGCCTGGCTTTTTTTGTAGGTTTTTAGCGCCCGGCTTTTTTTGTTGTTTTTTAGGGCTTGCTTTTTTTTAGGGTTTTAGGGCTTGTTTGCCTTAACTTTTTTGTGGTTTTAGCTTTTTGCTTAAAAAAGACTGCTTAATTTGTTTTTAGTTTTTTTAGAGAGGAATGCTAATTATTTTAAAGATTTTCATCAGAATACATAAAAAAAAATTACTCTTTCATCAAAAAAATTCAAAATGGGGTGCCACGGTCCCTCATTGTCTCCTTCCCTGGTTGTGGTGACGTGGCAATAAGCAGGAGCGGATCCTTATGTGTGCAAGGGGGTTAAGTGCTCCCCTTGCTCCGGAACAGAAATTACAAAAATAGTTTTTGTTCGGGTTTTTTAAGTATATATATATATATATATATATATATATATATATATATAACTCTTTTAGTTACATAATATTAACGAGTTGTTATGGTGACGTGGCGATAAGCAGGGGGGGATACTTGTGTGTGCAAGGGGGGAAGTGCCCCCTTGGTCCTGAACAAGAATTAAAATATAATTTGTTTCAGTATTTTTAAGTATATATATACATATAAGTCTCTTAGGTATATAATATATAATGTAAATATACTGTAATTTGTAGTACTCCACTACTCCTACTAGTCTAGTGGATTTGTGTTTTTTTTAGTGTTAGAGGTTATCAGTTTGAATCTTTTTACCTCCGTTTTTCTTTTAAAACATTATATTGCTAATATAAAAGGATGCCCATTACATTTACTTAATCGATTTTTAACTATCTAAATTCCGATGAACTTTAGTACACATTAAAAAAAATGTTGCGGAGCTTTGCTAATTGTGCCCCTCTTTTGTTTGGATTCAGGGTCAGGCCCTGGCTATAAGGGGGTTTGGGTACCATGACGTGGTGATCGAGACGCCCCTTCACTCTGTTAAGCTCTGGGAGCTTACAAAGGAAGGGGTGGGTGAGGTGGTTATGGCTTATAAGAAGAGGATTCTGCAGCTTTCTTCTCAGGACGCTGTCAAATATGTTCAGGTTTCCTTCTTTTTGTTTCATTTTGTCAATATAATAGATTGATCAATGTACTTATTGCTTTAAACGTTGTTTGTCTAATGTGTATGTAGTTCTATTTTCGGCCTTGTTTTGCTGCAGCTCTATTACTTATTTACTTTTTGGCTATAAGATTTCACTTCTTCGGATATAAAGTTAAGTGTATTTTGGTTGGCCAAATTAAGAATACGAAGAACTATAGTAGAATGGTTTTTTTCTATAGTTTGACCTGAGCTTGTGGATTTAGCATTAACGCCATTGATATGAAATATGTCCAGGTTTCGTATTTTTATTTTTTTAATTTTGTAGGGTAAGTCATTGGGGAGAGAAATAGAGAGGAGGAGAGATAAAGGGAGATTTAAAAGAAATTTGGAACCAATTAAAAACTAACAGCTACCCTATTTGTTTTGTATATGGGTATGTGTAGGGAGTTGTGCACATAAGAACTACTGTTTAATAAAACGGTAGGTAGTTTATTAGGTGAAATAGCTATTGATCTGTATAATCATTGATTTGAATGTTGCTTGTCTAATGTGTATATAATTTACTTACAGGCTTACAGCCTTGTTTGATGAGAAATGATTATTGCACCTAATATTTACACCGAATTGATACTCTCCATGACGCGGGGATTTTTTTTGTTGGTTGTATATGAGTATTTATGCAATTGAGTAAAAAGCTTGGGGACTGTTGATGTAAAATTTCTTTTTCTTTTTTAGATAGATGCATTAATTCGTAATAAATTGTAAGTGCAAATATCATTGCCCATTGCAGCTCTATAACTTGTTTAACCCTTTTGCATACAAGATTTTACTTCAGGCTTTATAGCTTAAGGGTGTGTTTGGAACCCGCAAATGTAGCGGGAAAAGAAAAGAAAAAGAAAAGAAAGAAAAAGAAATGAAAATTAACATGAAATCATTTTCCACTCATGTGTTTGGAAGATTGGGAAAAGAAAATGAAAATGGTTTCTCTCATTATAAACACAAAGTTTTCCCTTACTTTCTTTTGTTTTCTTTTCCATTAGTTTTCTTATGCAATCAAACACAGGAAAATGTTTTCTCGGGAAATCATTTTCATTTTCCCATGGGTTTTCCGGGTTCCAAACACACCCTAAGTGTATTTTGGTTGGCCAAATTAAGGATAGTTATTTTTCGTTGTTTTTATTGAGCAGAGCAGAGAGAACCTGCATTCTTGTTCATTTTGGGTGAAATGGTTGGTAGTTTATAGGGTGAAAAAGATTTTGTTTAATGGTCAATTCAGAAGTTTCTAAAAGGAGAGGATCGGTGGTAAATCTTTGCAAATTTGTGTAATACGTATGTAAGTGTACTTACAGCCTCGTTTGATTGCAGCTCCTGAATGTAACTTATTTACTGCTGTCTTTATAAGCTTGTGTATTTTGTTGGCGACGTACGGTTAATTTTTTCTTTAGTTTTTTTACCTAAAAAAGCCAGTTTTTTTTTTCTCAATTGAATAAGATAGTAGGTAGTTTATTTGGGGAAATAGCTGTTGCTCAATAAAACTTTTAAAATAAGCAGGATTGGTGTTATGTCTTCTTCACATTTTAGTCTGGTGTGTATGTATTTGTAATGCCAGGAACTCAACTTATCTACTGCTCTGCTTATAAGATTAAGTGTGTAATTTATTCACTGTTTTTTTTTCTTTGGTTTTAACCTGGACTCTTTGCTCAATTGAATAAAACAGTAGGTAGTTTATCAGGTGAATTAGTTGTTCCTCAATTTAATCGTCAATTTAAAAGTTGCTAAAAGGTGGATTGTTGTTGAATCCTTACATTTTCATTTAGTCTGTATGAGGAACTAGGCGGTGACACGGGTGGCCATAATCTCAACTTGAGATTTGGTGTTTTCTTTTATGATGTATTTTTGTCCAAGTCGTTTAATTACAGCATTGTATCCCATCTAAGTAAAAATGTTATATACAACAACTTTGTTCTCTGGAAGCTATTAAATAGCTGCAGGTTTCTTCTACAGTTCTCAATTTCACGTAGTAGAATGCAGTGTAACAACTCACGATCATGATTTTGTTAAAGGGAGGGCAGAAATCATATCTAGGGCTTGTTTGCATGTACCTTTTAAGCATTTTTCTTGGGTTTTTAGTTCAGAAAAGGCTAGATTCTAAAGAAGGCAAAAACTTCTGGGTTTTTTTTTCAGGTAAAAAGATAAAAACACAGCTTTTAAGCTTGTCAACCGAATGTGACTCCAACTTTTAAGCAAAATCTCAAAGGTTGAAGCAAGGCCATAAGATCTTTTTGTTCTTAGTGGAGGGGCTAGAATTGCTAGAATTGGAAGTTTTTAATTAAAAATACATGATGAAAATTTAGATGCATTCTGTTTTTTGTCAGGGCCTCTTAAGTCACTACCTAGTTCCTCCCTCATTCTCTAGCCTGTTGGTTGGTTATTAGGTGAATTGTTCGCTTGTTGCTTATCAACAATAAACCCTTTCTTGTTTTAATGTGCTTGCAATCGAAGTTACAAAATTATTTAATTGTTGCTTATCTACTTGATAGTTTGGTTGATTGACCTATAGGTTGTAGCTTATGAAGTTCATTTCTTGTTTCCTAGCATGTTTATTAAGTGCATTTTGTTGATTAGATTAGAATAATTTTGTTGGTATTGTTTGCATGTTTATTAAGTGCACATAAGTGCATGTTTATTTAGTGCACATAAGTGCATGTTTAAAAGAGGAAGTTATTTCTTAGACTGGATCCTCTCTTCTTCAATGATCATCTTCAATAGTCAACGTAAGTATACCTTTCCGATTTTAAATTAATGCCTTATGCAAGTCTTCTCTATGATGATGTATGTAAAATTTGCCTTCAAAACTTCAAAGCAGGTGAAAGTTTGTCAAACCTGTGACCTCCTACCACAGAGTATACATATAAGTAAAAACTCTTGAAACAAAGATTTTTCTACAGGATAAAATCGGCTCCTTTATCCACTCAAATTAATTTTTTCGTAGTACACAAACAAGGTTTGGCAGAAATTTTGCATAAAACATACACAAGGGCATGGCAGTAACAAATGTGTTATACAGTATTTCTATAGGTTTAGCTCATGTGTCAATAAAGGTGAATCAACTTCTGGAACTAGCAATATGACACCATTATATATAATAAAAAACCATATCTGTGTAACACTTCTCAAAATGAACTATGAACTATCTTGCTTGGAACATAGGAATGGGTTTTTTTATATATAAATCGATTGAATGGATGTATGCAATTTGGGAATTCATTTAAAAGCAACTCAAATTATATATTAGACTGTTAGTCGAGAAGTTGCTGAGTGAATTTTCAGAATCTTAATTGGCATACCTATGAGTGGAAACAAAACTGAATCTAAACAAATATACAAACTGAAGGATATGGGCCGACAGTAGCGAAAAGCCTTTATACATAAGATTATTCGTCCATCTTTGTCCGTTGCTCAAGTCTTTGCCTATCCAATGTACATATTATTATTCACTTCCAAGGTACACACACTCGTGTTGTCGTTAATGACTTCTGCACTCATAATGATCCTATCACTCACGCACACACATACCCACATATCTGACTGCATTTTTTTTTTTTTTTTGTTGTGATTTTGAAGGTGTTTAAGAACCATGGGGCCTCAGCTGGTGCTTCAATGAGCCATTCTCACAGTCAAATAATGGCACTTCCAGTTATCCCTTCCACTGTTTCTACTCGTCTTGCTAGCATGGAAGAACACTTTGATCAAACTGGAAAATGCAGTTTGTGCGAGATTGAACCAGACCACCTTTTAATTGAGCAATCAGCCCATTTCATTTCCATTGTCCCCTTTGCTGCTGCTTTTCCTTTCGAGATATGGATTGTTCCCTTGGACCACTCTTCTCATTTTCATGATATTGACAGAGATAAGGTAATTATTGGAATTTTCGGAACTAATATCTGCTGCTTTCCCTGGTAGATGTCCTCCACCCTTTACTAGTAAAAGGAGGAACATAATTTTGATTTATGTAATTAAAGGTTACTTACTGTCTATAGGGGAAACTGCTCAAATAAGTTAATTGGAAATTTGATCTATTTTAAGAGCAGCAATTTTTATTTTTTAATGTTGGACAATTTCGTTTGGCAACAGAGTTTTTGGTCCAAAATCAACCAGATTTTAAAAATCTAGATTTTTTAGCCTTTTTAAGCCTAAAAATATGCTTTTAAGAAGCTAAATAATCTAACTGTCCAAACACCCACGGATTTTTTAAATCAAAAATCTAAAAATCCACCAAAAAAATCTGTTGCGAAACGGACCGGAAGAGTCAAAAGAAATATTGATAGATAACGAGACAACTGAAATACGGTATGCACGCCTTTATAAAATGGTCAACATGACAAGTGAACAAGTGACATCTTTCAAAAGAATAATGCCATTTTGTCCATATAGTTTACATTGAGGTGGTAGTGAAGTCAAAAATCGAATTACAGCTAAGAAAATAAAGTAGCATTGTTGTATTGTGAAATTAGAGTAACAATAGTATCTGGAAATGAAACGTTTGGTTATCGGTTTTCCTTGAGGAGATTTTACTAGCATATGTAAATGAAGCTTTTGACTGTCTGGTGTGTGTACTTGATTGCTTTCAGAGAATGTATCAGGATTAACATACATTTTAATAAGTTTCTTTTTGCTGTTTCTTCTTTTTTGTTTTATTGAGATAACACCTCGTAGTCGCCTACAGTTCTCATTCTCAAGCCGAATGGGTTTTTTCAATTATTTGACCTGAGCTTGTGCAAAAATGGGTTGGGATTTTGTATTAATGTCGTTGATATGAATAACACTCTCTTTTCGAGGGAACAACTTTAACCCTTTACCCGAACAAAAGACAACCCATATGTCTTCTCTAGAACTAGGATCATGTTATTTCAAAGTGCAAGTGGATATTTGATCATTACGTATAGCTATTTAGACGCTGTGATGTACGTTTTACATAACCATCATCCTTCTTTCTTGGTTTTTTCCATTATTGGATGAAAATACATTTTAATGCTTGAAATCACTTCTGTTGGTTTATGCAGGCGAATGATCTTGGTGGCTTACTAAAACTTATGCTGAAAAAGATAGCAGTGCAATTGAACGACCCACCATTCAACTTCATGGTCCAAAGTTCCCCACTTCATATCACATCCTCGCAATTACCTTATGCGCATTGGTTTCTTCAAATAGTTCCCCAACTATCTGGGGTGGGCGGGTTTGAGATAGGAACTGGCTGTTACATAAATCCTGTTTTTCCAGAGGATGCAGCCAAAGTTCTGAGGGATGTTTCTGTTTCTGTTTCTGATTAAATATAATTTATGTGTATTTTCTTTCTTCATCATAAGCCCATTTACTAAAGGAACTATAGTTACCTCTCTCCCTAACGCCGGCATGTAGAACGACGTCTTGGTTAGAGTTGTACTATTTTGTTAGAGAAACTGTGGGTTAAGATACTATTAACAAGGGCTTTCTTGTACAGTAAGTATAATATATTTCATAATATGCATAATTCTTCTCGCCTCTGGTTGAGGACCCGAAGAGATGTTTTCTGGCAGTGTAATGACATCTACTGATACCCAGTATTAGGTAGAAAATAAAAAACCAACTTTTATTTTTTGTAACAATATTTCAGTTCTGTAGTCAAGACTCAATAGTCATTGATGGGGACACCTTTCAACTTGTTTTGCATGTTAATATCCTCGGAGAAATTGCTATAGACTTAAACCGAGGATGGGCTGTTATCGAACTTTTTGTTGCAAGTCAGTTGTGTTTATGTCAAGTTTCAATAACATTAGTAACGAGGTATTTTGATATACCATAGTGAATTCCATGACTACTTTGCTGATTGCCAAACCTGTCCATGGGATGCAAAAAAAGAATGACAATGGGTTTAACCTAAATTAGTGAACATACAAACGATCCCATGGCTGAAATGCCTTGCACCAATCTAGTACATCCAATATTCTAAAAAGCACAAGGCAGTTTCTATGTGAAATTAGGCCGTCTAGCGCATAATCTTGCCTAATTCTACTTAATAAATTTTTTGGTTGGATTTTTCAGTTTTTATAAGTTTGGAGTTTTGTTTACCCTCCAAAAAAAAAGTTCGATGCTCACTTTACCCGCTTCTTCCATGAGTTGCACGAACCAATGAATCTCGACCTAACATGACCCAAGACCAAATTCTTCTTAAAACCTCATACCCAGGCAACAAATGATCAATATTCTCTGCATTTTAAGACAAAACGGACAACCATTAATACAAATTATATTAAACTTTTAAAGTCTATCCATTGTCGACAACCTATTCGAAATAGCTAACCATGATATGATGCTACACTTTGGAGGAACGATAGTTCTCCAAACAATTCGATACGAACTAGGTTTTTTCCAAATTTTAATTTAGTAGTATTCCGAGTAGAGATAACAGAGAATTTTGAGGAGGAATCCGGGGTCCAATGATCACGATTATTTAGTCATGTTTATTGTTTACTAATACTAGTAATTTAGTACTGTTATAGAACATTCTATGCGTTCTCGCTCCATAGTTCTAGCGATACTCTTTGGGTCATAAGTTGGACTTGTAAGCTTATGTAACGCTAACCCCTAGTATATAAAGAGGGTTAGAACGTCTTGTATCATTCAATCATTCACATAGATCATGTGAATAAAGTATACGCTTGTTATCTCTCTATACTACTCTCTCTATATATATATGCATACATATAACGAGCTAATATGTCACATAACACATTATTGGCACTTTGATCGCGAAGATTCGAGTAAAAGTTAAGAGATTGATGTATTTATTCGAATCAGGGCCGGCCCTTAGAGGCCCGGGGTGAAGTAAAAAAAAAAGGCCATGTTAAACAATAAAATTTTTTTTATAAAACTTATCATTTGGTTAAATATTTTTAAAAGTTTCTCCCTTTAAAACTCGTTAAGAAACATGTCATTGTTAGACCGTAATTAATTAAACAATTTGCTCATTTGAAAATACCCTGGGACAGAAACTTGAAACTTGATTTTATTTCTAAAAGAAATTAGAAAAAAAAACTATATAATTTGTAAAAAGGAAAAATAATCAGTGGACGTAGACCAAAATCGAACTCAAGACCTCATATAAATTTTCAGGATGGGTTACCATTTAGGGCAATGCTACTATAAGGGAAAAGTGTAATATATATATAATATTTAGTTATGAATAATTTTAACTATTACACGTACCATCGGATTTTTTCGCGGTGCCTCTTAAACTTTTGAGGCCCGGGACCATAGCCCTGCCTTCTCTGGGAGACCGGCCTTGATTCGAATATCAGGGTTTAATCTCGAATATTGGGTTATAAACATACAGTAAAACTTTAAAGTTTGGTTATATTAGACTTCCACAACATACCTGGAGTACGGTATATTCCTTTTATATACTTAACCCATGTTTGAAAAAGAAAATCACCACTGTTACTATTGCATATGATAAATCACACCCCAGATCAATATGAACTAAATTTGTAACAATACGTACAGAATTATGTGATGTTACATACTCTCAATAAATTAATTAGTTCATGGAAAAGCTTCTGCAATAATTGGTGACTAATTCAATAGGTTATATTGTTAAATAACTATGGTCCTGACTAAATTACGAATATACACTTATGCATGATATACATGTATCACACATACCAAACTGGATTGTAACTGCACAATATGTCAGATTTGTCAAGTTACTACATATAAACGTCCTGTTAATCGCATATAAATTGAATTGCTTATCTGTGTTAAGTACATAATTAATGTATTGACCCTGTAAAATCCATGGAATTGGATGGTTATGTTTTTTTTTACCCTACTAAAAATTAGAATATAGTACAAACCACATGGTTAGTAATTAAATCTCATGTATGAACTGTTATACTATATTTGACCATTGAATACTACTAGGTATATGGTAATACTGAGTACAGTTAATAACGGACGTGTTAATCACATGTCAAATAAGAAAGTTTATTTTGTTTACCCACTTGTATTGACTATTGAGTGCACGCTAACATAAACAATTGCATGTTATAAATAAATATACGTAATATTGACATGTAAAGAATATCAAATACGTTATACTCGGTATAGATCCGACCCGTATAATAAAGTGGGTATCCAATGCACAAAAGACAGGTAACCGTCGCAGGATAAGATTATGATGGTCTTTTTCTTTGTAAAATAAGAGAGCCATTAACCCATTGAATTAATCCTAAATGATAGAATCTCACTAAACTAAAACCTCATGATCAACATATGTAAAATGCCACATGTCAACATCCTACGGTGCACGTACCCCTATAAATAAAGTCAAATAACAGTACAATAGATCATCTGATTTCCTGGAGAAAAAGACAAATTAGTACAGAGACTTTTCAGAGTTTATCTCTCTAGAAAGTACACGAGTACACAAAGTTAATCCGAGCTCCCGAGGATAAATACCGGAAAAGAAGACACAAATGTAATACCGAGCATTAGATAGTTGAGATTATATTGTAACCAGAGTGATCTGTAATCGATAACTGTTTAATAATCAATAAATGATATTTGTTCGTCTATATTGTTATCTATAATCGCTTAAATAATCATTGTTGAGAAGCACGACTTAACCGACCAAAGTCTATGCTTTATCAAATGGCGTCGTCCCTAGGCTTCATCTAATACAAACTAATTTCGAAGTCGAACACACAACTCAACCAGCCGAGCAAAATGGTGACAACTTTAGAAGAAAATCGTACCGAACAGGTTGGAACGACTCCAAACAATACAGAAAACAGGCAAAATAGAGAGTCCAATCTCTTCAACCCAAACGGCAACAACATACGTATCAATCCTGACAAACTAGAGGCACTATTAGCTATAAAACGAAGTTACGAGGCTCTTACTGCAGAAATTCGACCATCCACATCCAACCTCCCAAATGAGCAATCGCAACTCCCCACACCACCACCAATGGTGGACGGTATAATAGACGAAAACCCATCAGATTCTGAAGAAGAGCGATCCACATCAACAACAAGAAGAATAAGAAGAAATCAAGCGAGGACCCGGCAGCTAGACAACTTAGCGCCTATGATAAATGAAACCCCAATGGACGACCTAAGGAGATAAATGAATGCAACAAGACCGAGTGCTAGGCATCAGCTGCCGACCAGGTCCGCAAACTCTAGTTCACACCAAGGAAGGGCCGCTCGATTCCGACATAATGATGAAGAAGTTAGAGAACTGCCATAAAATATAATTTTGTCGAAGACACAAGAAGAGCCCACCAGCGTCCAAGAAACCCAGTGGCATTCCAATACGGAATGCCACCTATAGACACACAAGATCAACAAAGAACCAGGCAACCAATCATTCCACCACAAATAATCACACCATCTACAGTTGAATTCCAACCGATAGTCTAACCAACAGAAAATATGGCAATTGTATCCAGAACTGATGAAAGCTACCACATCCAAATCCAAGCCCAACTAGCAACATGCATGGCAGCCATGGCAGCTGCAGGAATAAGAGTGCTAACAAGTCAATCGATTAGTCAGCAAAGAGAACCCCCGAGGAATGAACACATGGAACATGCCACTTATAGGGCAGCTATGGAGGTAGATGGACGACAACACGAAGTAAGAGGGTTCCAACAAAAGAGGAAACACATACCAACGTTAACGCGACCGCAAGAACTGTTCACCCAAGGAACATATTTCCAAAGTGTCCAAGCTGGACAACCATATGGTCTAATCCCGGGAAATGGGGAATATGGCGAGATCAGAGTGGGGGGAATGCATGAATATTACGCCCCCATTCACACAAACTATGGCAGTGGAGCATATACGCCACAGTACCAAACTTAGGATGAAGTCTTCCAGCAAGTATGGGAGGTATGCCGGGAAACACCGTGCACAGAGCAGATCATAAGATACAAAAACCCGACATGATTCGTCGTTCTAGAATTTAAGCTGTATGACGGGAAAAGCTGCCCGATTGATCATCTGAGACACTACAAGACCAAGATGGAATTGTGGAGCGATGATTCTATTATAATGTGCAGAATTTTCAAAAATAGTCTGGGACGAACCTTCAACCTAATATCACAATCTGCCAATGAATTCATTAGGGAGTTGGACTGAACTTCTCAGGGCCTATTCCAACCGATATGCCGCTCATAGGAAGAAGAAGGTCACTATAGACACATTGCTTAAAATGGCGATGATGCCAAACAAGCGGCTCAACGACTACTGTATATGCTTCATAGACATAGCCAACCAAATCCCTCAGTATGCCAACAACATTGTAATCCAAAACTTCATCAACTCCATCCTAAGTGGACAATGGGCACGAAAGAAGTTTTTTGGCAAAAAAATTTCAACTACCGATATGCTCCTCGCCTATTGCACACACTTGATAGATAAGAATGAGGAACCTCAATCAGACCTTACCTAGAAGGGATTCGGTTAGGGAAGCACAGGTAGAACAGAAAAAGGCCAAAGGTAACCACGGAGAAGCAATCAAACCGGCAAATAGGGACGACGTATACAGAAAACCCATAGAGCAACGGAAGGAAGAACGCCCTATCATAGCTGACCGAAAACCATATCAGCAGATGTACCAAACACCGAACAGGCCACCCGTCAAGAACCCTATCAAGATAGAGAGCCGTACAAGAAAAATGTCAAGCCGGTTGAACTTAAATATAATTTCAATCGATTCGCAGAGGATATTTAGAGAGACATTTGTAGAGAGAGTTGGTACTCAAGGTCGGAGCCATTCCTATCCCCACCCAACCTCAGAGATAAGAAACTTTTTGTGTGCATATCATGAGGACCACGACCACCTAACAGAAAACTGCATGAATCTTCGATGGAAGATGAAAAAATGGGGTGACGCAGGCTATTTAAATAATTTCATCAAGGGCAATATGAACAAAGACAAGCAACTAGCCATAGAGAGATCCGCAAGAAGGAGTGAAAAAATGATAAACATTGTCCACTTGTCGCGACCCAAACCCGTAGGAGGGGAACGAGCTTAGTAGAGGCAACTGCCTCATTTTGGGCAAGTAGCGAAAGCAACCCAAGTATCCTCATCGGCAAAAAGACAGTGCATGCAGCAAAATCACCCACCCATCTCATTCTCCGACCACGATGAAGAGGGAGTCATTTTCCCTCACAGTGATGCAATTAACCTCCGCATCCAAATCGGGATCAACATGGTAAGTAGAGTTCTAATCGACCAAGGAGCATCATGTGACATCATGTATAAAGAACTATTTGACAAAATGGAGTTGAGCTTACAATATTTACAGCCAACCGATGTAACCCTAATAGGTTTTATTTCGAAGACAACAAAACCCTTGGGAAAGATAGTCCTTAACGTCACGACATGAACAATATCAATACCAGTCGAATTTTTGGTGGTTAACGACAATTCAGGACACAATGCAATTCTATGATGACCATGGCTGCACGCTATGAAAGCTAAACCGTCGACTTAGCACCAGAAAGTCAAATACCCAAAGAACAAAAGAGAAATCAAAGTTGTCTGAGGATGCCACGAGGTTTCCAGACGCTGTGAGGACATAATAGCAGCCTTAAAAAAACAGTTGGTCCTTAGGGAGCAACCGACCAGCTTGAAGAAGCTGGTAGAAAAAATAATTAAGGAAGAAAGAGTAGTAGAGGAACAGGTGGGAGAAAAACTCAGGAAGGTGAGAATCCCAGGAAGGGACGAAGAGCAATATATTTTTTTAGGAGAAAACCTTCCCGAGGAAGAGGCAAAAGAAATGGAAGAGTTCTTGTTTAAAAATATAGATAAATTCGTATGAAGCCCAAGTGACATGCTCGGACTAAACCCCAAATTGGTATGTCACAAGCTAAGCGTAAACTCCGACTACAAGCCAGTAGCACAAAAAAGCAACAGAATATCACTAGAGCATAGGGAGGCAATCATAGCCGAGGTACAGAAACTACTCGCGGCCGGGGATATCAGAGAAGTAATGTATCCTTCATGGTTATCAAACCCAGTGGTGGTTCCTAAGAAAAATGGAAAATTAAGAGTGTGTATTGACTTCACCAGTCTCAACAAAGTCTGTCCAAGGGACCCTTACCCGTTGCCAAGAATTGACCAATTAGTCAACGCAATGGCGGGAGCAGAAATGATGACCTCTTTGGATGCATACTTAGGATACCACCAAATACCACTGGCCGAAGAAGATCAGAAGAAAACATCGTTCATCTCACCCCTGGGGAACTATTGCTATAAGGTCTGTTCGACTTACGAAATACAGGGGCCACATATCAAAGAATGATAACGAAAGTCTGCCAAAAACACCAACAAAACAATGGAGGTTTATATCGATGACATGGTCATAAAGAGAAAAAAAGCAAAATATCACTTACAAGACCTAAATGATGTATTCCAAACCTTAGGCGAACACAAAATGAAGCTCAATGCAATAAAATGTACGTTCAGTATAAGTAAGGGGAAGTTTCTGGGACACATGGTGAGCCAAACAGGAATTGAAACAAACCCCGACCAGATCACGACCCTGAGAAACCTGGGGGCACCGAAAAACAAAAAAACAGATATAGGAACTCACGGGAATGATGGCTACACTAAGCAGATTCATTAACCGATCTGCGGATAAAAGACAACACCTTCTTCGACACACTCAGAAAGGGAAAGAAATTCGTATAGAACCCCGAATGCGAAACATCCTTTCATAATATAAAGGAGTATCTAAAGACACTGCCATTGTTAGTTAAACCAAATAAAGGAGATATATTGGCATGCTACTTGGCAGTATCAACAATAGCAATAAGCGCTGTAAATTTAAGGGAAGAAGGTCGGGAACAATTCCCAGTCTATTTTGTGAGTAAAACCCTAGTCGACGCAGAAACAAGATATTTGCCATTGGAGAAATTATGTCTAGCGCTAGTAATAGCAACAAGTAGCTACATGGGGGGTCAAACTCTTCTAATTTCATATCGAGTTCATGCCTAGACACGCAATAAAAGGACAAGTGTTGGCTGATTTCGTTGCAGAATTTACCGAAGGATATAATAAACCAATGGAAATATCAAGACAGTCGCACTGGATAATACCCGTCGACGGATCGTCAACAAATGAAGGGTCAGGAGCAGGAATAGTACTTAGATCTAAGGAAGATGCAGTCATCAAAAAAAGCATCAAGTTAGGGTTCCAAGTAACCAATAACGATGCAGAGTATGAGGTCATGATAAACGGTATGCTAATCGCGAGGAAGCTTGGATGCACCCATCTAGTTGCCAGTTCAGACTATATGCTCGTGGTCAACCAAGCCACCGGTGAATACCAAGCCAAGGATGATCAAATGATTTTATACAAGAAGCAGGTACAAAGTATGGTGGAAAAGTTCGACAAATGCGAATTCATAAGAATTAACCGCACAGAAAACGCCCAAGCCGACGCACTAGCAACTCTAGCTTCAACATTGTCAAGGACAGATTATCGGACAATCACAATAAAAACGTTAGAAAAACCGAGTACAATTAAGAATGTTGACAGGGTAGAGGCTATTATCCCAATGGAAGTCAGACTCCCCACGCTTCGAACAACATTAATCGTTCAGGGACAAAACGAAGAACGAATAAGGGAAGAGCTTGACATGTTGGATGAAAATCGAGAAATAACAGCTTTAAGCCTAGCTAAATACCAACAAAGCCTAAAACAGACCATATGAAATTACCAAAAAAAACAAGCCCAGTCATATAAAGTGACAAGAGGGTAAAGGGCACTAAATAATTTGAAATTGGTGAGCTAGTGCTACGACAAGTCATGGCCTACACAAGAAATGAGATACACGGCATACGCATCCCAAACTGGAAACGGCCATATGAAATTACCAAAATAAAAAAGCCCAGTCATATACAGAATCAAGAATGTTCGTTTTGAAAATAGCAGAGGAGAAACAAATTCATGGAATGTAGTTAACCTCAAAAAGTATTATGTGTAAGGAAAAAGAAGCAACAAGGGCGACCGACATGCGGCATCCTTTCTTTTGCATCTATCCAAGAAATAAAACGATATTATTTTAACCAAAAAGAAAAAGAAAACACTAAAAAGATCTTCTAAAGGGAAGGCAACTCGGGTAAAATCCTATTATGACCTTTTACAAGTTAAGAAACCACTAAAAAGACCTTCTAAAGGGAAGGCACCTCGGGTAAAATCCATTATGACCTTTTACTAGGTAAGAAAACACTAAAAAGACCTCTAAAGGGATGACACCTCGGGTAAATCCCATTATGACATTTTACAAGATAAGAAAACAAGAAAAAGACCTTATAATGAGAAGGCACCTCAAGTAAAATCCCATTATAACTTTTTACAAGGTAAGAAAACAAGAAAAAGACCTTATATAGGGAATGCACCTCGAGTAAAATCTCATTATGACCTTTTACAAGGTAAGAAAACAAGAAAAAGACCTTCTAAAGGGAAGGCACATTGGGTAAAATCCCGTAATGACCTTTTACAAGGTAAGAAAACAAGAAAAAACCTTCCAAAGGGAATGCACATCGGGTAAAATCCTGTAATGACCTTTTACAAGGTAAGAAAACAAGAAAAAGACCTTCTAAAGGGAAGGCACCCGGGTGAAATCCCACTACGACATAGAAATACAGTCAAAGAAATAAGAAACGTACCAAGTAAGAAGAATGTTGATTAAAGCATACAATATGAGGAAATAAACACTGAGTACTATAACATTATGCAAATCAATAAAAGAAATGTTAGTCTCCAAAAGCAAAAATCGAAAAACAAGAAATAATGCGAGCCCGGGTTACGGAGGCAACAATGCTTAAAAGCAAAAACATTCAAACCCGAATTTAACTAAAATAAAAAAGAAATGGAACAAGTTTCTTAGTTAGAAGAGGAACACGATCAAGATCGACCTCCTCATCATCCGTCGAAGCATCCACCTCAGTATCATCCCCCTCCAAAACCTCATCAGAAGGGGGAACAGAATCGAAATTGGTGGTATAAGCGCCCACAACTCGGTTAACCGAGAGACGAGCAACAAACTCATCCGCTTTAGTCTTAGTATGAAGCTCAACAGCCGAGATTCTATGAGCATCGTCAAATGGTAATGATCGAACTTGGCTCAAAGAGGCCGGCGCATCATGCTGGGCACAAGAAACACAAAAATACCTCACCAACACATTTGCTCGAGGAAGAAGCAACTTTAGTTTGTTAAGGCATCTATCCTTCAACCACCAATATTGGTCCAAATGACGCTCTTGCACAGCAAAAACATCTTGTGTGTGTTGTAAATAGTTTCTAAAGGAAGCCGAACGGGTCTTAAGTTTTTCGTTCTTTCCCATCAGATCGATGTAAAGCCAATTGGCATGAGATTGATCCGCCACACCGACAAGGCCCTACCCCGAGCGGCACCCAAAGGTTCCTGCCGATGAATAACAAGGGACGAAGAACCAGTTTGATGCAACAAAATAGCAAGTGCCTATAAAGACAAGACAAGACAAAATGAACATATTAATGACGAAAAAGTTCAACAAAATAAAATTAAAAGGATCGATATTCGTACAAATTACATCTCGCAAAAAAAAAAAAATATATATATATATATAAATCCAAGTTAAATGCAAATCAAAAGCTTAAAACTAGTTAGTCGGACAAAGGAAGAACATGTTCATCGGAAGAAGCATGGGTTCCACCGGCCTTGGTAAAATGAACCTCCCGCAAAGATGTAAAGTCTGAACTAAGGCGCCTTTTTACCTCAAGATCGATGTTATGTAAAATAGCAGAAGTTTCATCAACATGCGCTATAGTACTAACCATAAGTTCAGCTCGAGCTAGACCCCGGGTGCTTTTTACAAGCTCATAATTTTCCATAGCCACGGTACGTGCCTAATGAGCCCTAACGAAGGAGAGTAGCAAGTCAGCGTCTTTGAGTACGGCCTCAAGCACCAAACTTAAAGTGTTAACTTGACCTCTTGCATCATTACGAGGACGACGAAGCTGACCTAAAAGTTCTTCCGCTTTTCCTTTATTCACAGTATAATGTGCCGACTTTCGGCTAAACTGCTCACCCAGATCATGTAGACGAGTAGAAAAGTTTTCAATATGAATACTAAGATCGTCAATCTCATGGAGGGCAATGGTTAATTCCTGTGCACTGGAAAGACCACTCACCTCAGGCTTAACCATGGCAAGGGCGATTTCCTCGCCATACCTACGAATAGGCCGGGACAGGACCTCCTTAGACAAAAAGTTATCAAGTACCTAACATAATAATATTACTCTAAAAACATACGCAGCTAAAGTAACCAAGAAAGAGGAACAAAGAGGAATACAAGACAATAAAAAGAAATATACAAATATTATAGACATGTATCCAAGCAAAAGGCTCACAAGTCGGGCTCAAAACAAATCCATCGTTCTGCAAAATTACAAAATGAAACAAAGAAAACTTCAGGGGTTAACCTGAGAAGGAGAGCCATGAAAAGATGACCCCGAGCCAGAGCTAGGGTGAGGAGTAGGAGGAACCGGTGACTGGGGCATAATAGGTAGCTCTAATTGCTGAACATTGGCCTGGTCTACGGGTAGGCGAGGAGCATAACGAGACGAGGGATAGACGAAGGTAGTCCAAGCCGCATGCTTACGAGAAACTTTGGCAGCAATCAAAGCCCGAACATGATAATGGAAAGCATGATAGTTGGCAATTTGCGTGGCACAAGTTTCACGACTCTTCTTCTCAGCCTTATGCTTGGATTCCAGCTTGGCAACTCGCAAA